>OY776292.1:30769168-31239221 GCA_963675345.1 Trididemnum clinides | reverse complement strand
GCTTTTACTTTTTTTGCAGTTAAAACTGACGTATTCACTGCAGTGTTAAGGTAATCGCTTCTGACGACGGTAAATACCCGCAATATAAAACCACTTATATTTGTCAGGAAGGCATCCAGAATGTTGGCGTAAATGCTGTATAATTCCGGTTAAAAAGCAAATGATTACGCTTTTATCTTACTACTTTTTTTAAGCGGTACAGATTACTGTGGTATATTGGTAATTGTTCTAGATTTTGGAACAAAAATGCCTAAGTTGGACACGCCGCAGAACCTATAGCTATAAAAGGTATTGCTTTAGTAAAATTGTTAGTAAATCAAGCAATTTTTTGGTAACGAAACTGATAATTGAGGTACCGGCACAACAGCAACTCTTGGGAGACTTTGAAAAAAGTTTGGTTAGAAAGTGGGAAAAATATAAACATTTTTTGCTATTAATGCCGTGCTCTTACTTTTTCGTTAATAAAAAAACAAGTTGTGCTTTGGACAAATTATATTTCAGGAAACGTCACAGTAAAAAGTTTACTGGCACTGAACTGTACAAAAGCGCAATTTAGTGTTCCGGTTCACTTTAAAGCTCTCAGCACACTGTAAATCTTCCATTAGCACGACATTTGCACACATTTAGCCGCCAAGTGTCTCAGCAATCAGTTCTTGACTGCAAATTTGGTTGCAAGCATGTCCAGCGGCACTTTCCGAAATAACTTGACCGTAGGCACTAAGACGACCGGATGTGAAAATTAATCTGCTTCTACATAGCATTTTTTGTTCTTTTTTTCGTTAGTTGCCAAAGGTCAAAGTATTAATATTATTTTTTCACTTAGCCAACACATGTATGCTTTAGTTCAAGTACTTGACAGAAAAACACAAACGTCAAAATAAGTAATCTCTCGGGAGATAGTGCCGGAGCTCCGAAGCAATGTAATCGGTTTGCGACGATAAGTTCTACACATACCCACTATTCCACCTGCACCCTAAAAATATGTAGCACTATAAAATTTTCACGATAGTGATGGTGAATGAATGATAGTGGTAAGCATAGTGGGCGGCTTGCTAGCTTGCACCACTTCAGCCGGAACAGCTATCGATCGAACCAAGATCATCGTCCATGACCGACACCCTTACAACATTTACCCTGGGGATGTCAAAATTAACTTGCTTTAGCATAACATTTTTTTTATATTTTTATTCTCCGGCCACAAAAATTTAATTTTGATTAAATATTTTTTCAGGTTCAGACCGGTTTTTGATTTGCCAGTACTGCTGTCTCTGTGTATTTCACCACAAGCACTACAGTAAAGCGGCAAGAAAACTGTCTTAAGCACCTTTGTTAGATACGCAACATAGCCATTGAGATTTGAACGCACGATCATACGATCACCGTACCCATAAAACGAGCTAGAGCTCATTTAACCACGTTGCCAACATCACCTAATTACCAAGGTTTCACCTTAATCGCGCATGCGTTTAAACTACTTTTAATTATTGAGCCAACAGCACTTGAACTTGAAACCAATGAAGTTGTTTAAACCACCTTGAAAATACAGCTATTAAACTTAACGAGCATTCCACCATAAATTTATCAGAGGTAAATATAAGCATTAATTTGAACACGATAGGTGTCCAGTCCGACGACAACGCGAGCTTAGCAATTTTTTACATTGATCGCAGTGTTTGTAGTACAAATGCAATAGCAGCAGAGTCGACCCTAAAGCAGGGATTAGTTATTGTCATTATTAGGACTATAATAGTTCCTCGTAAATCATGGTCCCTGCAACGTGATTAAATGGGTTTGAACTGTTTAGGGTGACAATATCGTGTAATTGCGCGTTCAAGGCTCACAATCGTTACGTAGTCGTATTCGTTGAGAAACCGACTACGATAATTTTTAAGTATTTCAAAGACAATGTGCTATGCCAAATGAAAAGATAAGTCTTAAGCAAGCCTGAATAGTAAGAAGTTGTTGCAAAGCTGACAAAAGGTTTTTCCGACCGGGGGATAAAATGCTATTCAATCAAGGCCTTCTGCAACTTGTCTCAGCTCAAGAACAGAGAATAAAGATAGCGCATATAAAATGCAGTAAAGTTTCTTGGAAGGTCATCTTGATACAAGAAGACTAGTGAAATAACCATCACGCAAATTCAAGTCTTCGTGATCGTTCTCCAAAGCATTTGCAAGAAGCTGCATCATATCACATTGCAATCGCACGCGTTTGGCTAAGGGTAGATAGATGAGCTACTTCTTTGCCCAAAGCAGAAAAAAATCCCCAGTAGAGTCGTTAAATATACCTGCAACAAAAATGGCTATTTTGTTCTTCAGCATAAGTTAACACTTTAAAAGAAATTAAACGACGCGAATTTTTAATATAAAATGCTGTAATTCTGCTGATCTTCTCATATTGCATCATAAGTCAGCAACTTGAAATACGGAGCAACTCCTGCACAGCCCAAAACTGTTTTAGCCGGATCTTGAAGCACAATTTCAAAATTATTGGACTGCATACAACTGCTTTCAGTTTACAGTATATTGGAATATTACCGACTATTGCAGCAGTTGTTTTATTTAGTGCTTCAATTACGTGTTCTTCCACATGATTGGTTTTTTTCTTTTCTTTTCTTGTAGCGGCAGTCTTTCCTACGAAACATAGTTTCAGTAAACTTAACGCAACGCAACATAAAAATAAGGGATTGTCGGTCATAGCAAGTGAACACAAAGCAAAGCAATCAAGACGTTTAAAAAAATTGGAGGAATATACACGTAAGCTACATATTATTTTAGATAAAGACCTGGTGTATACGTAAGTTCGCCTTTTCAAAAGATATCTTGCAGCAATTTACTTGCAGTTGTTATTAGAAATGCATTGTGCTGGCAATGGCTGCAACTGCAAAACGGGTCTGAAAACATGATGAGAGCGCTGCCATTTACAAAGTAAAATATCAAAAGCAAATACTTTAGAAAAAACGTAGTTGTGAGCCAACGTCTTTACATTTTTAAGCGAAGGTTGCAAAATTCACTGAATATTGGACGATGATCTTGAGTGCTTGAACCGCTTAGATCACTTACATCAGCACTACTTGAATCTTCAACACACGCATCACCATGAACGAAAGGTATATGCGATTGATTCATTTCTTCCATTTCGTTCGAAAAAACAGACGATGGTGTCCCAAGCTGCGAACTGAAAACATCTTCCTCATTTTGATGTCGTTTTCTTCTTCATTTGTGATATTTGTTACGGTTCTAAAAAATAAATACATGTCCATATATCAATATTAATATGTATACGGCAGAACTCTCTGTCGTTACATGCCTAAGCTTAAAAACTCCTCTTGAAACTACTGTCGAGAACTGACTTTAAACTTGGCACGATAGGTAGCTGTTCCAGACAAATGTCATAAAGGTGTCGGTGACCTAACGATAATGTCATATTTGAAGATAATTCATCTCTTGATGTAGTAATGGAACTTCAGCCACCCATTAACGTGCAGTGTTTATGGTATGAGATGGGTAAGATGACATCATAATAAAAGTTTCTTTGTGGAACCTGTTTGCTTTATATTTTGAAAAGTATGGTACTAAAAGTAGAAATGCGGTTGAATAACGGCGGAGCCAGCTACTAAACAATATGGAGCCACGATAAAAACGCCCTATATTTCAAAAATAAAAATCACTGCTGTCTGAAACTCCCGCGGTAATAAACTGCACTTGATTTTAAGTTATATTAAAGATATAGGTAAAGGACATAAGGTAAAACTTTGCACCGTGTTTTTTTAACTTTTTTCTTGAACTTTTATAAATTGTGACTACATGCTATTGTTCCCTTTAAAAGCGAAAAAAGTGCGAATTTGCGAAATTATGTCCGGCGGATTCGCAGTTAAAATGTAACAGTGCATAAAAATGTCCAGCGGTTTTTGGAAACTTTTTCCGTTTGTTAAAATTTTTGCAATTTTTTAATGCGTGGGAGTTAAATGCTGTTACATGCGTTAAGAGACAGTAAATAGGAATGAAAGGTTGGACAGCCGCATTTTTATGGCAATGCAACGTCTCGCGTAAACATCGCCTGGCTATGACGCAACAACGAGTGACGGCGACTTAAAATATCGCGCATGCCGTTACCAAACTTTTGTATCACAAATCAACCCCAAACAAAGTAACATAAAGTAAACCGGCCAATTTCTATCGTAGCTAAAGAGCAGTAATAGCAAGCAGTTCTCAAAATTCACTTTAACACAAGATATTAGTTTTCGAAGTAAGTTTGAAACTAGAATTGCTTAACTTATGTTTTCTCTACGTTTCAACGCTAATTTCAATCGTGCTTGTTTTTAATATCAAAAAGCGCATAGTTCTCGTTTTCACTTTAGCGTACAAAACGCCATTTTGTAAATCAGAAATAAATAACCTCTCAGTTGCTATTTATAAAAACTAAAAGTAAAAAAAGATTGCAGAAAGTAGAGTATTGATTCTCGAAGCTTTTCGTCTGACACTTTTCAAGAGAATCCGTCAGAAATAGAGTGAAAAAATGAAGTGAGTCACTTATATAGAGACACAGTTGACGAAAAAGAAAAAACGGAAAAAAGCTCTATCGTGATTGGTAAAAGAAGCGACCAATAGAAGAAGCGGAAACTAACGTGTGATTTTTAGACCATAAACGAATTCCTTTTGTTCGCATAAATTTGGTTTGGTTGTTTTGATGTACGTGGCTTCAAGGGTGGAAAGATGAAAAGAAGTACGGCCACGGGCAAGATTAGAAAATTTGTTATCATTATATTCACGTGCACATATTATATACAGTATTATATTCACTGCCGTGCTTCACCGGTTGCCGTGCTTCACCGGTTAAAGAATAGTAAAGCTGTTTACCCAGCATGTCGTAAGAGGCGACTATTGGATACCTACCAATTGCAGTCTGACTGTTAATGGTGGGGTTGCCAGCTTAATTGTTTGGTTGGACCACTCATGTCAGAAAACTGAGGTTGGGGGTAAGCAAGGGCATGCTCCCTGTAGAAAAATTTCGCTCCAACAAATCCCCATGCATGGGGTAAATCCGGCCATCTCTGCTAAAGGGACAACGCCGGATGGAAACTGAATCACTACTACTGAATCACTACATATAGGGTTTGGTAAAAGATGTTGTCCTGTAGCAGACACGGAAGTTTCAGCTTTAATGCTTTTGATTGGCTTGCAAGAGCGGGCCAATGTGCTTCGGTCCTGAGAAATATGCTCCTGAAAAATGGGTTTAGGCACGTGCTGCTTAATCCTCTGTTGTAGCCTTTGAGAAGTACGACCCACGTACCGACTATCGCAGTGGCACAGAAATTGGTAAATAATGTTGCTTTGATGAAAAGCGGGTAGTACATCCTTTTTGGCTGCAGGCAAAAGTTGTCTGGTGGTGTACACAATGCGTGCTTCAACTACAAAGTAACAGCGTTAGACGGCTGTTTTAATTTGCATTTCGTACTTTATCTCCACTTGCCATGGCTGGGCAATGTTTCGATAACCGGATCGCATGCCTCTGTATTTCTGAAAATCTCAATGCATACTTTGCCAACATAGGGAAAAAAATGGCTGAAACCATTCCCGAAGTTGACACGGATACGAATGCATCAGCGCCGACAGGCGTGATCAATTCTTTTTTCTTAACTCCAACGTATCCGAACGAAATAAATAATATTATCGACTTGTTTAAAGATTCAAAAGCAACCAGGTATACAGACGCCGAAACTAAATTTATAAAAATTAGTAAATCAGTAATATCTCCTTTTCTTTTGCAAATTGATAAAGGATTGCTTTAGTAAAGGCGTCTACCCAAACTGCTTGAAAATTGCTGAAGTTATTCCAATTTTTAAAAAGGGTGATCGTAAGCAAGCTTTTAATTATTGTCCCATATCAATTTTATCACAATTTGATAAAATTTTAGAAAAATTAATTTACTCCCGCATCATTAATTTTGTTGAAAAAAATGATCTGCTCTGTGAAAGTCAGTTTGGCTTTCGGAAAAATTCTTCAACTATATTTGCAATCAACTCAATATATGACAAGTTTATAAACAATATTGATCAAAATTTATATACATGCTGTTTGTTTTTGGATTTATCAAAGGCTTTTGATACGGTTGATCATGACATTCTTTTAGATAAATTGTATCGTAACTTTGAAATTCGTCGTAAACCTCTGGATTTATTAACCAGCTACTTGAAAAACAGATAACAATATACTAATGTACGTAAATTTATGTCTTCATATACCAAAGTATCATGTGGGGTACCCCAGGGATCTTGCCTTGGGCCGCTACTTTTTTTGTTATACATTAATGACATTTCGTTGATTTCCAATTTTGACACCACATTATTTGCCGATGACACCTGAGTAGTATATAATATAAATTTCGAGCCCCTTTTTGTGGCCGGATAGCTCAGTTGGTTATAGTGTCGTGTTAATGTTGTGAGTTTGAGCCCCGTACTGGCCATTACTGCCTCGATAGCTCAGTTGGAAGAGCGTTGGACTGAAGATCTAAAGGTCCCCGGTTCAAACCCGGGTCTGGGCACTTATTTTGTATGAGTGTGGTGATGATTACAGCATAATAGTTTTGGAGTGTCCCAAATAGGTATTTTGATTGGAAAAATAAACCGCACTGTGCAGATTTCTACCTAAATTTGCGGAGATGATGAAATTTTATGTCTGTTGGCAGTGATAAGTCTGAGTTTTTCTTGTCAGTAAACTATGAAAAGCTTTGAATTCTTGCGCCAGATCTGGGGGCTTGTGCGCATCTGGAGTTGTTGGAAAACATTCGTCTAGACTTTAACACTCCTCCAACAGAAGCAATGTCATAATTCATGCAGAATTGGCTGATTGACCGACTGATAGAAACGTATTGACTGATGGACACACTACAGATTGAGAGGAATGACTCCTGCGCAAAAAAGATTTTTAAGGGCGTTTATCCTAAAGATCAGCTACCTACTGTGGAGTATCCTGGGAGTTATGTTGTTAACACCGATCCGAGCACTGCCCCTGGAGAGCACTGGGTTGCTATGTTCTTCAACAATCAAAGATCTGCTGAGTTTTTCGATAGCTATGGTCTACATCCAATTGTTTATGGGTTGACAGATTTTTTAGATTCTCATTTCTCATCCTGGATCTACAACTCAAAGACTCTACAGAGCTTGATATCCGAAGTCTGTGGACATTATACCGTGTACTACATCTTATTTCGCTCGCGTGGTTGTTCTCTATCCGAAATATTGACTCATTTCTCCAGTAATGTTAGTCTAAATGATAAAACTGTTGAGCATTTTGTTCAGAATTTACTAAAATTGTAACTGTTTAACGTGTAATAAACAGAATTGAATACAATCGAGTGTTTTTATTATACAATATAAATACGATTCACATCCAAAATAATCACGCGGCATATGGGACATTCCTTTGAATAAAGCTTTGCTGTACAGGTCAAACAACCAAAGCAGTGCGCACACGGCATGGCCAAAGCGTTAATTCTTGAGTCGAAGCACACTTTGCATACAAGTTCTTGAGATGTGTCACACTCTTTTGCTTTAGTTAGGGGGTTTATGTTCGATTCTTCATTTTCAACTGGAGGGTTTCTCACAATTGTTGGATCTGCTGCTTCTTCAGGAGTAGCAAACCCGAATCGAGTTCCCGATAAAAACTCCTCTTCTGGAATGCGGTAATTACTGTGTTGGTTAATGAATTCAGATCCAAACGTTCTTTCTAGATAGACGCACGCAGACCAGTATTTCGCGTGTTTAATTTCTGGGATGTCCATGTCCGCCCACTGATAAAGACAGAGACCACAATGAAAACAAATTGCTCGATCATCACTACCTCTGTATAAAAATCCAGCTTTAGCCATTCGTTCAGAGCTTAAATTATCGACTCGATGAGGCCAATTGTCTGAGAAGGATAAGATCCGCGTTTCTTCAGATTCGAAAGAAGGGCACAGCATTTTAAACAAATTTACTCAAACCTAAAGACGGATACATGCGTTAAAAATCACACATTTACTGCTTTATATTTAGTGGAGAGGGTTTTCTCTTCTTTTGATAAAGTTCAACACTTCTAGGTAGGCTACTAGATCGTTTTTTCTTCCCGGCTGTATATTTCACCTCTTTCAAGGTTTTCGCAAGAGCAGCTAGCTCCTTACTAATACCGCACTTGTAGATGTTGAAAATATTTCTCGGGTGAAAAGATAGATTCCACTTTAAATCTAATAAGAAAGTTTTCTACAGCTGCCTCTTTTTTGAAAATTTCCAATCTTGTTTTCACTTCGCGGACATCACCGTATTGGCAGTCAGCTGAGAAAATCACCACTACATAAGGACGGGCGTCTGTTGGACCTTTGAACGCTACAAACGGTAGATAGCCACTACCTTTTTTTTTATCTTTTACAATTTACTAGGCTATTTATTTAACTTAAAAGAATGGCTATCACACTTATTTGAAGAACTATTACTATTGCAAAAAAAATGTCAAAAACTTCATCAGCTGCTTTAAACAAACCATAGCTATTTATTCATCTTTATCACCTCGTCTGTTGTTCATGAATTACGAGCCTAGGCGAAATCAGCTTCAAGTCACAATCTCACTGCTTTTAATCACTACAGACCAAATCTACACCTGAAAAGATGAGAAGTGGTACAAAATTTCAATAAAGCTTTAGTCATCGACCATTTCATTGTACTCTTTTACAAAGAATAGGTGAAAACTCTAACGTTTTCGTCTAGCTCTCTTCAGGAGTTATTGCTAAAATGAAGCCTGGTGTTGATTCCACGCCATCAACACAAGGCTTCATTCTTGCGATAACTCCTGAAGAGAGCTAGACGAAAACGTTAGAGTTTTCACCTATTCTTTGTAAAACAGTACAATGAAATGGTCGATGACTAAAGCTTTATTCAAATCTTTACCAACAATAATTGAGATAAGTCCTTATCCTAGTCAGAATAACGCACATTCTCCCTTCATTTAAGCTTCTAATTTGGCTATATTTGCTAGCCTGTGCCTAACGCCAATCGCAAGTGCTGGTAATTTTTCCATTCGTCTTAAATACGCTAGAAACTTACCAGGCGCCAGCGTAGAAAATCGCTCTGGAGCGATCATTTTTTTTGAGATTTTACTCCGAAAAATGTGCGCGGAGCATTTTAGCCTGTAAAATTATTTAACATAACAAAAAAAGAGTTTTTACGCTACGCTGGCAATCTACCCCTAAAAGAATCAGCCTTTATGAAGCTACTTGACGCAACTTACTACAGTGATCAAACAATGTGATAAAATAACAGCACTTTGTTTGGTGACAGGTGCAGTCAAAACCTTTAATAACTGTTATACTGTCTCAGTCACTAGAAGCGTAGGAGATAAAACTCCGAACAAATTTCCCTGTATATTATTATTGGGTATTTCCCAGATTTTTTTGTCCTGTTCTTTTTGCTGTCAACATCAGCAGTTTTAGAAGATGCTTAACTTTTGTGATGTAGTAAAAACTTAGTTTAAAATATTGCACATTACGGAGGAGGTTTCAGAAGTTTTAGAATTTTTGAAATATTACAGCAGATTGCGACAGAATGGCTCAAGTTTTGCTTTAGAAAATTAGTGCTGCAAGTGGCCGGCGGTGTAGGCTGTATTCGGTGTTGGTTCGGCTTCAAGAATCATTTTAGTATAACTTTGTGGTTGTATTCTTGCAGGTCAACTTACTTTTTCATGTTGAATAGCTCTTTTTTGACCCCCCCCCCTTTTTTTCATGCCACTGTTTGGTTATTACTTTTTTATTTGGCATTATAAATTTATTGTAATGGTATCTTCTTCTATATAGACTGTTTGTTGCGCCTGCAGTAGTTCATTATTACATTTTTTACGTAATCTGATTATTAGTAATACCTTGTCATAATCGTTATCATATGTATTACTCTGGCAACCTGTTAAATTTTCTAGTTACTTACCAGCTCCGGTTAGGAAAACTTCATATCGTTGTATCAGCTTAAAGTGTGCAGTGTTTTCTTGTTGCAGTCAGTTCGGTTTATTATAGAGTTAGTTTGGTGAGCCTGTCCGTTCAATTTGACGTAAGTATATATAATTTATCGTTGCGGTTGCTTTGCAGAACACTGATGATGCTAATTTAGTGAAATCGATTTGTTAAATAAAGTGTGAGTTCGAATATTGACTGATTCCAGTCACAACTTTACTCTATAAGGTTTCAGTCTGAATAGGTAAAGCTACTGCAGTTAATCAGTAATGGCTAAAGTTGAATCGGACCAGGAAAGTTTAAGGTATGTGCCATGTGCGAAGTAGTTATGTGTGGTAAGACTCTAAAGAAATGCGTTGAACAGTGTTTACAGCTCTTACTAGCTATGCATCATGTGAATATGCATTATTAAATAGCCGTTGAGATTTTTGCTGTATTTTGATTAAAACTAAATGTACACCAAAAATATAGCTGTCGAGGCTTCTTAAGGGATTTGAAGCCACAAATTATCTATTCATGGAATTGGTATAAAGTATTCACGTCACATATTTCAAAAAGAAATAATTGGGACAATGGATGGCCACTTTTTACGAAACCAAAAATATTGGCTTATCATAGTGTTTTGATCAAAAGCGGGACGCTAAAAGTCAGTTCGAGACCGAGGTCGCGCCTACGGTGGGGGTGATCTCCCAAAAAAAAAGGTTACCACTTGTTTCGCTCCCCGTTTTGTGTCACTTTTGGCCAGAATTGTCATTAAGGTAGGGTTCGCTGTCATGATGCCCTAGTTTGTCGGGACCAATTTTGGCGTACCCTAGTTCAAGCTGTGCTGGCTGACTGAACGAAAAAGCGGGACTTTCGCTCTATCTTATGCTCGATCATGTCAGTTTTACCTGGGATATTCGAAAAAACTTACCAAGGTGTCTATCATCTCTTCCTGTTGTATTTTAGTCAGTTTAATTCCCAACTTGACGTCCTTTACTGTTTCCTTCTGATGACAATTAGCCAACTCCATCATCTCGTCGTCGTTCACACTCAGATCTTCATTTCCTTCTATGATTCTGTTACAAACATCACAAGACGTTACCTGGTTATTATCCGATCTTCCGATGTATTTCTTCAGCATGTTTGCATGAAGCGTCTTCACCTTCTTATTCACTTTTACCCAGTAATCATTACCCTTTCCACACCTGCTCATAATTTCATAAGACCCTTTCCATTGCATCAAAAGCTTGTTTGTGTCCGTCGGCAGTAGTAATAAAACCTTGTCACCTTCTTGAAATTCTCTTCTTTTAGCTCTCCTATCATACAGTGTTTTGTTCTTCTTCCGACTCTTTAGCAACTCCTTCTGAGCAATCTTCATGGTGTTGTCCAAGCGTTCTCGCGATTCAAAAACATACTGGTAGCTCGTCTTGACTTCTGTCCCATCTGCCTCTCCTGTCCACAGCTTTTTTAAGATTTGAACTGGTCCGCGTACTGTCCTCCCATACAACAACTCAAACGGTGAAAATCCGGTGGCCCCCTGTGGCGCTTTTATGTTTGCGAATAGTAAGGGATTAACAAAACGATGCCACTGGCAGGGCTGCTCATTACACAGACGTCTTAGCATTTCCTTGAGTGTACCATTGAAACGTTCAACCAATCCATTGCAGATAGGATGATATGGCATAGTCGTTAATTGCTTTGTAGACAGCAGCCTTGATACTTCCTCCATGCACTTTGACACAAACTGTGTGCCAAGATCACTCAGAACTTCTTCTGGTATTCCTGGACGGCTATACATATCCCGCAACGCTTCTGCCACGGTCTTCGTTTCAATACTCTTGAATGGAACGGCTTTAGGGTATTTAGTCGCGTAATCTATTACGGTCAGAATATATCGATGTCCCTTCTCGCTTGTAGGTGAAATTGGTCCGACTAAATTCACGGTGACTCCCCTAAACGGCATGTCAATTAGGGGCATATCTCATAGTGGCACACGTGGAAAAGATCCTTTAGCAGTCGTCTTCTGACACACATCACATGATCTGCAGAAACTAGTAATATCACCTTGCATGCCAGGCCAGTAGAAATTTGTTAGAATGCAATCCTTGGTCTTCTTGATTCCAAGATGTCCTCGAAAAATTGAATCGTGGGCAACTTCCATAACCTTCCTCCTCAATGTTTTCGGCACCATAATCTGCTTTGAGCACTTACCTAATGCATCAACTCGTTTCCGAATCCTGTATGAAACACCTCTACGCTTTTCACATTTTATTTCGTAATCTCCCTTTCTAACAGCATCCTCCAGATAAGCATATTTTTCCATAGTAGTATTCTCCTATTGCAGTTTTGCCAATTCATTTTTCGTAATGGAAGTCTGATCCGTCACTTCTTTTGTAACTAAAGGCTGGACTGTGATATCTTTCCGAGCTCGAGCTCTCGTGACCGCAGTGGCACACGTCTCCACTCCCGGAACAGGATCATCCAGATTCCGTGCCCCAGGAATGTTTCCAATAACCAAGTCGAATAAAGGGTCTCGCAAACATATGGCTTGGGTTACTCCCATATAGTAAGGCGTGTCCACTTTAATTTCAGCAATAGGTGCCTTCTTCAACGTCCGGTCGATAGCCATTACATAACCCATGCTACCAGTAAAATCATCTTTCTTCACCGACTCTCTCCTGACAATAACGCCATTGCAGCCTGTATCACGAAGGACCTCAACGACATTCTCACCCACTTTTTCGGTTGCAAGAGGCATATAATTCGTGTTTTCATTACTCATTCGTGTTTTCATTACTCACGCACGCACCATTACGCACGACTTTAATTTTCTCTCCCGATTTGAGCTCCAAATATTCTTCATCTTTCGCTTTTGCATCATCCGATAATCTTCCAACTTGTGCAGTGCATCCAACTCGCTACGGTTGTGACGGAAGTCTGAGGGTGTTGCCTTCACTACGAGGGGCAGCTTGAGGGCGGAGGGTGTTCCAACAAAATCTCCACTTGTGCCCAATTCCTCCACATTGGTAGCATGTGACTGCGTGTCTAGCTGGTCAGTTATATTTATTTCGTCCCCTTTCTGGTTTAACACGACAGTCAATCACCCGGTGACCAACTCGATTACATAAGAAGCACTTCAGGGTACTCGCAGGAGAGAATCCACTATGGTTTTCCTTCTCACCGGCTCTTGCGCTATCACGTTTGATCACTTCCTTATTCGACAACTTTTGATTACGCGCTGCCAAATATTGGTCAGCCAACCGCGACAATTCATCTAAAGTCTGTGGGTTGCTCTGCTTCAGCCATATCGATAGATCTTTGGAGCTGGAGCTAGTGAACTGCTCGCGTACAATCAAATCAACCACGCCCATGAAGGTTTGCTCCATTTCGGCCAACTCTACCCACTTAGTGAAATAATTTTTTCCCCTAAATATAAATTGACTTGGGCTTTCGTGTCCTTCCGCTCTAGCTTCTCGAAATTTCTCGCGATATCCACGCTCAGTAAAGTCATACCTTTCCAATAAAGCAACTTTAAGAAGCTCATAGTCCATTGCTTCTTCTGGCGGCAGTCTATTATATACATCTACCGCCTTGTCCGTTAACAGCGGGCTCAACTGGGTCGCCCAAGTACTTCTATTCCACTTAGCCACACAAGCGTACCTTTCAAATCTCAGAAGATATTCTTCCAAATTATCTTTATCATCCACAAAAGACGATAGCGGTGGCGTTCTCACAATACTTTCAACCGATCCTTGATTCAATTGCTCGCCATTCTGAGATTGGAAGAGCCCCCTCGCTTCCAATTCCAACCTTAACTTTTCAACTTCAAGCTCAGCCTTCCTTTCCTCGCCGTTATTCTCCGTTCTTCCGCATGGGCTGCTAACCTTCGTTCTTCAGCTTGGGCTGCTAACCTTCGCTCTTCAGCTTCAGCCGCTATTCTTCGGCTTCGGCGGCTACTCTCCGTTCCTCGGCCTGGGGTGCTAATTTTCGCTCTTCAGCTTCGGCCTCTCCCATTTGGCGCCACTCTTCCGTTATAAGTTTATTCCTCTGCTTCTCATCCAAGCCCAACGACTCTACTTGTCTCTTCAAGTCCTCCAACTTCTCCATATTAAGTTCTTCCACAGCCATTTTAAATTACCAACTGATAAAGATATCCCAGACGAGCCCCCAGATGTCGGGTTTTAATATGATAATAGAATTTTTGGTTCTATCTCAATCTTAAATTTCTTTTAAAATTGAGGCGACGTATCGTAATCGCTTGGATAATTAGGTCTGACTGCAACTTAATAAAACTAGGAAAAGATTGGCTTCCACTAAAAACATTTTAAACCACGTTCAGAACAGAATAATGTATTCACAGAATAATACTTCACGACTTTAAGCTTCTTCGTTCAACAACTCAGAATTAATCACTTTACTACACAATCAGAAAACCGCCAACACTAATTTCACCGATAACTGATCAATATTCGCCACGTCAACAGAATCCACAATAAATTATCACAACAAAACAATATACCTTCTTTACTCCGTCAATCAATCTCTCTCTCTCTCTCTCTACTACTCACTTTTCTACTACTCTCTCTACATATAAATCGAAAAAAAATGATCCAGAAATCGCTAGAACAAAATCACGTGAAAGAAGAGAAAAAAGCCCTATTAGTATCGGTTATGTAATCAGTAGGGCCCGCTAAAGCCATTAAAGTCAAAATTTGTTCAGGACCTTGTTACATGATCAAACGTGTACTAACGTTCGTTTCAGGTGTTCAGGAGTCTGTTTTGGTAGATTTTATAAGTCAAAATAAAGTCAAAATTTTGCATAAAGTCAAAACTTGTCAAAATTGTCT
The DNA here is from genome assembly GCA_963675345.1 of Trididemnum clinides. NCBI lineage: Eukaryota > Metazoa > Chordata > Ascidiacea > Aplousobranchia > Didemnidae > Trididemnum > Trididemnum clinides. The sequence goes on along the minus strand of OY776292.1, from coordinate 31,224,420 downwards.
TCCTCAAAAATTTCCTTACAAAAACGAACAAATTTAGATTTTTTTCAATTTTTGAGCTGCTATTAAAATTTTATGCACAGTTTTATTTCATTTTAAACTTCTGAAATAGTTGCAATGGTAAAAATGTGTGCGGTAATTGAGAAGGAAATAGCACTTATTATGCATCAAATCGTCATTGTTGATGCATAAACACATAGTTGTTAGACAATTTATCTATTCCTATAAAACCTTTGCGCTCTTTACACGTAGTCTTTTTAAGTCGTAGCTTGCAAAGCAAAGAATGCTTAAACAAGCCAAATCTTCTACAGCGAAAGTTAGGGAAATTTGCCAGGAATATCCGGATGAGTTTTTGGCAACTTCTGCTCGCAACTTGCGATGCAACCTTTGCGACGTGCTAGTTAAATGCGACAAAAAGTTTTTTGTGGAAAGCCACCGAAAAAGTAAGCAACACCAAAGAAAATTGGAGACGAAGAGCAAATCCCAAAGTAAGCAAACCTTTTTACAACTCGATCAAGTAAACTTCAAGGAACAGGTTGTCTCTTCGTTCTTAGCTGCAGATATCCCACTTCATAAACTGAACCATTCTTCTTTAAAGTCTCTGTTTGCTACAATGGGAAAAGTATTGCCTTCGGAGACTGCAGCCCGGGCATGTGTTGCTAAATTAGCATCCCAAAAAGAACAACAAATTCAAGAATTACTTCGTGACAAAACAATTTTTTTAATTGTGGATGAAGCAGAGAATGCTAAACAAAGGTATATTAGTGTGCTTGTGGGCAGCTTAGATGCCTCGAATCAGACATTCCTCGTTGATTGCCATCCACTCGACAGCGGTAGCAATGTTAATAGCAATATCATTCTGCACACTGTGGATGACATATTGCGACAACTTGAAACAAAACGCGAGAATTTTTCATTGTTCTTAACTGATGCTGCTCGGTACATGTCTTTGGCTGGAAAGACATTAAAGGAATTATACCCTTCTTTGATGCATGTCACCTGCGTTGCGCACTTACTACATAACTGCGCTATGCGTGTGCGTGCTCATTTAAAAATATTGATGAAGTAATAGCAACGATCAAGGCAGCATCAATCAAAAACAAAGATCGCAAGAAAGATTTTCATGATGCTAGTCTGCCATCTCTTTCCAACCCTGTAATTACAAGATGGGCAACTTGGCTTAGAGCTGCCTTATATTACAGTGAGAACCTTCCAGCTGTTCGTACCATTGTCAACAATTGGACAAGTGCAGGCCTCTTAGTCAGCAGAGCAAAAGACGCTATCAATGTGGAAGATTTGGTGCCGGACTTGGTTAAAATAAATCAATGCCGGACTCTAGCAGCCAACGTAGAGTTCTTAGAAGGAAGAGCCTGCACGATAACGGAAGCATACGGACTGCTGAAGAATATGCAATTCGATGATGATCCGTGCGCAATTAAAAATTACATTAAAAAACAACTATCCCACTCTGATTTAGAAACAATAATAAACTGTACCAACTTGACAATTGACCCAACAAGCTACGCGCTATTGCAAAAAGCCCAGCCAACCTCTGCTGCTGTTGAGAGGTCGTTTTCTATGCTCAGTAAATTATTGAGAAAAGACAGAAATTTTGATGTCAAGAACGTAAAAAATATATGATGCTGTATTACAATAAAAAGTCCTGGTAATTATCTGTGTGGCTTTCTTTAAAAATATCATGGATAGACTGTAAATGTACAGTACAATTGCGATAACAACGCATTTTTTGTATTACACACTAATTGATACCGGTACACACAATGGCTCGTTATCTTAGGTTTTGACGTCATGCGTCGCTTTGTTGCATTAGCTTCAAGACTGAGTGATTGAGAAAATGTTTAAAGTAGGCTACCTTCTTTTTTAAAAACTTATGTAAATTGTGGATTATAAAACATTTTTAATCAAAAAAGTGCAACAAGACATAAATAATAGGCGAAAGCGGTTAGGTCAAAATAAAGTCAAAATTTTGCTAAAATAAAGTCAAAAATATATTTTTTAGGTCAAAAAAAATGGCCCTAGTAATCAGCTAACGAAATTCTTCAAAGCAGCTAAAATCACTAAATCAAACTGGAATTTTAGTATGTCATAAACGATTGTGACGTAATAAACGCGCACTTACACCAAATCCAGTTGCGAAGAAAAAAGGTCTTTTTTTTCTCAATCAATAGCCGAGCGAACAAATAATACAGCACCATACACATAGATAAAACTATTCTTACAAGGCAGATTTCCTTATTTGTGACAGTGATCCACTGTCACCCATCTGTTAGACTGAATGAGGTCATTGACTGATTTGATCGTTTCGGAAGACCTCACTTCTGTGGGCCTCTCAGGCCTGTTTTTATTCTCAACACTTCTCCGTCGTTCTTTAAACAATTTAGCCCAATTGTAAACATTTTTTTCTGCTGAAACATGTGGCACCATACACAGTTGACATTCTCCTATGCTTTGCACTTTTTAGCAACTAAAAACTTGATAACTGACCGCTGTTCAACCGTGGACCATGTTTCTTTATCGGCCATCTTTGTTAAATACCAAAACTCTATAAAGTTTTTTTAATGTGCAAAAGAAATTTCAACTATATGAAATAGAAGTAAAAAAATAAGCTTCTATTTGTATTAGAAGTCCTTTTGCCAAAAAATTCACCTTATTTATTGAATGACCCTCGTATAACGATGGTAAAAATCAGAGCAGAATATATCAGAGCTGGGCACCGCAAATTTACATTCAATTCCGCAACCGCAAATTCCGCAAAACTGCAAGAGATGTTCCGCAACGGCAAATCCGCAAGTTTGTGATAGGTTTGCGGTAACTTTTCGCACTTCCGCAACCACAAATGCACATTGCACTTCCGCAAACTTAGACCACATTATTTACTGTTATTTTGTCCTCGTGATGACCGTTTTTACTTTTGGAGGTCAAATTTTGCCGTCGCCCAGACGTTGACCTCCAAAAAAAAAAGGTTATCAACACCGGACGTTAACCTCCAACCCAGAAAATAAGAGCGTCCACTTCTTCCAAGCGGTTTTACCGGGAACAGGCAACATTGCCTATTGCTTTGCGGATTTGCGGTAAATTTCAGTTTTTCACCGCAAATCCGCAAACATTTGCGGTAGGAAATTAGGTTCGCAAATCCGCAAATAGACACTTGAGTCCGCAATTAGCGGATTTGCGGACCGATTTGCGGAAGTGCCCACCTCTGGAATTTACGTATGTCATCTTGCATAGATTTAAGAAAGTGTTCATGTAGGAACTGACAATGGTGCACCATCCTACCGCCCTTTTGCAGTGCTGTTGTAAGAAAAGCAACAGAAGATGTTTCTGTTGGATACTTTTCTCTCTGCCAAAAACGTCTGCAGACTTGTCTTTTCCATCCCGTAACCAGTCAGTTTGTTTTGTGTTTGTGTGCGTTGTGCGATGATAAAATATGTCGTGCACAAAAATTGTGAAAACAATTTTACAGTTACTATAAACGAACGAAAGCGATGACACTGAACTATGGATTTTTCTCCTAGGCTAATTCAATTAGGTTGATGGTGTGGACCTGGATTGCTGTTTGCGCCATACCTCCATCCCAAGGAAGAGGAGGGATAAAACAACCAACCAACCAATAGGCATTCTGCCGTTACTAACTAAAAGTGACACTATTAGCTACTCGATCATATAGCCGACCAGGGGCGTAAGCAGATATTCGATAAGGGGTTGGGAAATGACTTTTTGCGAATAGTAGTAGTAGCTAGTAGTTGGCAATTTATTTCGCTTCTGTTTTCTCAACACAAAAAACTCAACGATGGGATAAAAACAACGAGCGAAAAAGGAATGCAGGTGACAAAACGAATTGACGTTAAACATACCCAAATTTTTTAAGATTACATTAAAAAGATTGTAGAGAGGGGCATGGTCACCGCACCTGACAAAACCATCAAGCAAAAAATTGAAATAAAAAAAAACCCAAAAAAGAAACTAAAAAAGCAGTCAGCCAAATAAACAATATTTTAGGCTATGTAAAAAACCCAATAGCTAAAAGAAATACATTCCTCTCAGTGCCAAACTGTTGTTATCCTAACGAGGGGGGCTAGCAAGTACTACACCTTGCCCAAGGGTGACCTGGGAGCAACGACAGTTAAAGAGTTAGCTCTATTACACTCTAGGCAGGACCCTGTCGCCGGATGCAGTTGTAGTCTTACTGCCCAGGACCATGCAATTTGCAGATAAACATTAGCACTATTACATTGCGTTTGAATTTTTATGACCTGATTTTAATCACGTGATTGTGGATAATTTAGGTAAACCATTGGAAGTGTCCCTCTTTTTTTTTTACTCAAATAAAAGTTAATCATTTATTCTAATGAATAGACTGAAGTTTCATGGACCTATATCGCAGGTGTATTTTCCTTATTCTTTTTCTTCATCCGAAACTATTTCGAAGAGCAGTTGTCGCCACAGTCGCGGGCAAGACTTCTTTTGGAGATCAAAATTCTCAGTGCTGAATCAGGGGACTTATTTGTTACCTTTACCAGCATTTAACGTTTTCCTGAGGGCGCCCTCTTCCGTACGCCACTGTTGCCGACGATATAGGCGAATGCTACTGTAATGTATATTGACGTTATTGCATGTCTGTAAGTACAAACTCGAATCTCATTCCTTCTCTAAAATTTTCTCGGCTGTGCGCTTGTCAAGCTATAGTTTCCAATAACTACTTTTCTGCTAGAGAAAAAATATAAAGCACGCGTGCCTAATATCCTGACAACTATGAATATATCCCTTTGTTGTTGTATCGGCTAAACTGATGGTTTGAATTCTAGATTTTAGCAACTGCTTACCGTTAGTGTAGCCATTTTTCATTTATTGTTTTTTAATTTTCAGTGCTTCTACTTCACAATCAGCATCTTCTTTTCGCAAAAATGTAACCTGCTCAAATGCTTTCACTTCCCATTTGAGCAGGAATATTGAAAGACTTTTAACGTTTCGTGACTGGCACAACCCACCAGAACTTCCAACCCCCAAAAGTCTAAGTGCAGCTGGCTTCTTTTATTTGGGCCGCCGCGACAGAGTAAAGTGTTTCTGTTGCAACGGCGGGCTCCAGGGGTGGGAACCCGGCGAGGAACCATGGACGGAGCACGCTAAATGGTTCCCCGAGTAAGTTCTTGCAATGTGAAACTATGATATATAGTGCTGGATAATTGTAGTAACTATTGTAGCCTTGCATGGAAACTGCTCTGAAATTTTTGTGGTAGCTACTGTTGGCTACGTACTAACTGTAGAGTGATTTATGAGGCAACTATTATAGAGTTCTTGGGTAGAGGCCTACAAGCGTTCTTTAAACTCTGTTTCGATGTTGGAGTTGACCTGCTAAAGAAAACTGTTAAATAAGTCAACAAAACCAAAAGATAAAACTTATGAAAATAGAAGCTCTTACTCGTTTTCCACATATTGAATGATTTCAACTCCCTGATTTTCTTTGATACTCTAACGTTTCTTGCTAATATGACGTTCGTTTTTCAGATGCGAATTTTTGCAACTTAGCAAAGGTGTAGAGTTTGTTAAGCGTGTTGTGGAATTAAATCCAGATATTCAACGTCCACGAATTCATAATCCGATTCCTCTTCCAAGTGACAACAATGTTGGAACGGTTGTTGCTGATTTCTATTGCAACGGCGGGCTCCAGGGGTGGGAACCCTGCGAGGAACCATGGACGGAGCACGCTAAATGGTTCCCCGAGTAAGTTCTTGCAATGGAAATTTGTTCTGGTGAGAAAAAATAAGGGTTCAAGATTTTGTTTTACGATTTACATATGGCCTGCAATGTTTCTGTGAAGGTACGTAAATTATCTCCCAAGAAAACAAATCTTCATGTTTAGTACCTATACTAGTAGGTCCCACAAGTGTGACGATCTAAGCCAGTGGTTCTCAACCGGGGTGCCGCGGCACCCTAGGGTGCCCTTTGCAATTCGCTGGGGGTGCCGCGAGCTATCGCACATTATTCATTTGTCTAGGAAAAAGGTTGAATGCTGTGATGTTATTTTAAGGTACTGGTATAAACTTCAATTCATTTTGATAGAAAAGTGACCTTCAAGTTCATGCTTAGGTGAAAATTTGAGATGGCTTCGAATAATTGCTTTACATTGACGATGACACCACACCAACTTTTCAGTTCAGTCAGTTACTGTTCAAAATCATAATGTTCTTTTCAAATTTTGAGCAACAATGAAGCCTCATTATGACGTTATATACTATCTCCTTCATACTCCTGCTTGTATCAGATAAGTTCATTCAAGAAAGATTAATTTGCTGTCTGAGAAGAAAATAAATAGTTTGAGAGAGAAAGAAACAATAAGCAGTGCTTAAGGTTTTTTTTGCATTAATACAATAGAGAAATTTATCACGAGGAAAAGAAAGCTAAGCATTGATCAAAGCGCATTTGCAGTTGCTGAAAGTGAAAGTACTGGTAAGGTTTTAGTTTCATTTGCTAAAACAGAAAGTACTAGTAAGGCTACCGGTACATTAGAAAAAAAGAAGAAGCACCAGCTATGTTGCAATAGTTATTTAAATTTTGGCTTTACTTGGTGCAGCGACAAAGAACAACCCGTACCAGAATGTCTTATCTGTCATACGAAATTATCAAATGAGGCTATGGTGCCAAGTAAATTGAGTAGACACTTTTCAAAACAGCACGGAAATTTTTATGACAAACCGGCAGGCTATTTCAAAAGACTTGGAAGAATGAAAGCAACAAAGTGTGACATTTACCAAAACTTTTCAAGTTTCCATGAAAAGTCAACATGCCAGCTATTTGGTAGCAGAAATAATAGCTAAAAATTCAAAGCCTCACACGGAAGCAGAAAAAGCACTTTTTCCTGTTTGCAGTGCGATAGTGAAAACAATGTTTGGGCCCGAAGCTGAGGAAAAATAAGACAGATTCCTATGTCAAATGATATCATTCGCAGACATATTTGTGACATGTCAACGGGTATACAAGATACTGTTATTTCTTCTGTAAAGCCAAGCAAAATGTTTCTGATGCAAGTTGACGAATCAACTGACATCAGTGGGAAAGCTCAATTAGTAGCTTTTATCCGGTTTGTCAGTGATGAAAAGATATCTGACCAATTTTTTATGGGGCGCCATTTGTTCACCGCTGATTACACATGTTTTAGGACAACATTTATGACTAAATCAAATGCATTTGTTTAAATGCACAAATGCATTTAACATTTGTTTAAATGTTTTCAACATTTGTTTAAATGCACAAATACATATGTCACTCAACCGTATCATTCACATATGTCACTCAACCGTATCGTATCGTTCTTTAAAGGGAATGTACTGCGAATAACGCTTTTCCGATAGATTTGGTCATTGGACCATCACGCGATAGGTTTGCGACAGACTCGCTTGAAATGGGCGACAGGCGCGACATAGTTAAAATTCTTGAAACATGTGGTCTGCAGCAAATTAAACCACCAACCGCAAAAGTCCGAGTCTCTTACTACAAGATGTCTGCTGGATAGGATATAGGGTGACTGCTGGAAGCAAAAGTGCAACATAGGCTGTATAGATTTATGCTGTTAGTCAATGAACTCAGTCTGCCAGTTTCTTGCAGAAAATAATGATACTTATGAAAGACTATATATGTATATATATATACATCATAGGTGGGCTGGCCATTTTTCGAAATGCAAAACCGGGACGCTTATTGCAGACTGCTATTATGACTAGGTAGGGTGGCCATACGTTCCGATTTAGGCGGGACAGACCTCCTATTGAGCGTCCCGTTTTTGCATAAGCAAATAACGGGACAGTGGATGGCCGCCTTTCACGAAGCCAAATAGTTGGGCTTACTATAGACTCTAGATCAAAATCGGGACGCTCAAGACCGCGGTCGCGCCTACGGTGGGGTGGATCTCCAAAAAAAAAGGTCACCACCTATTTCGCTGCCCGTTTGTTGTCATTTTCGGCCGGAATCATCATTCAGGTAGGGTTCGCTGCCAACATGCCCTAGTTTATCACGGCTAACTTTGGCATACCCTAGGTCAAGCTGTGCTGCATGACTGAGCGAAAACACCAGACATTCGATAATTTAACTGGGACAGGCCAGAAAAAGCGGGACTGTCCCGCCTAAAACGGGACGTATGACCTCCCTAATCATAGGATAAAACATTAAAAAACCTTTTTAATTTTATATCCTATGATTTATATTTTCTTTATTATCTTGTTTAATCAATTTACTGTAAATGCCGACTCGTTTCGGCCATGCTACATGCAATGTAACTATAAGTGCTAAACTCGCAGTCTTTTTATGAATATAAGTTACAACATCTTTGAGCGATTTATCATTCGCCAAACTTTTCCTCTGCTGATGATATATTATTATGTAAACTCTTGGCTAAATTCGACAACATAAATATTCTTCTAAGTAAATAATTAGGGATTTTAAATTTCTCTGGATTTGGTTGGGTCAATATTTCTTATTAACTATGTCGCGCCTGTCGCCCATTTCAAACGAGTCTGTCGCAAACCTATCGCGTGATGGTCCAATGACCAAATCTATCGGAAAAGCGTTATTTGCAGATACGGTTGAGTGACATATGTGAATGATACGGTTGAGTGACATATGTATTTGTGCATTTAAACAAATGTTGAAAACATTTAAACAAATGTTAAATGTATTTGTGCATTTAAACAAATGTTAAATGTATTTGTGCATTTAAACAAATGCATTTGATTTAGTCATAAATGTTGTCCTAAAACATGTGTAATCAGCGGTGAACAAATGGCGCCCCATAATTTTTCTGTTGTAAAGAACTTAAAGAAAGAACGACTGGTCAAGATATTTTTGATACTCTTTGTAAGTATTTTAACATGGAAAGAATGTGTAGGACTGTGTACGGATGGAGCTCCATCTATGATTGGGTCAATCAAAGGATTTGTGTCACTTGTAAAAAAATTAATAGTGAAATCATAACAACCCACCGTTTTCTTCATCGTAAAGTGCTTATTGGAAAAACATTGAACTTGGACTTAGCACAAATGTTGGAAGAAGTTATAGAAATGGTAAACTACATCAAAGCTAGACCACTTAAATCACGATTATTTACAAAGCTTTGCAAAGAAATGGAAGCAAATTATGAAAATCTTCTGTTACACACCGAGGCAAGATGGCTTTCATGTGGAAAAGCATTGTCACAAGTATATGAGCTGAAAGAGGAGATGTTAGCTTTTTTTAGTCTTGAAAGACAAGGAGAATTTTGTAATTTGCTTTGCGATGACAGCTGGAAGTCCAAATTAGCATATTTGGTAGACATCTTTGACCACTTAAATAAGACAAATTCCAATATGCAAGGCAAGAATGAAAATCTCTTATCTTCACCAGGCAAAATGAGAGCTCTACAAGAAAAACTGAAAGTGTGGTTATTACGAATACAGGAAGGAAACTCTGACATGTTTTTTCATTTTTTGAAAACAAATCACAAAGAAATGGTTTCATCGGTTATTAAACATCTCAAGTCTTTGCAAGACAAAATTGAGAAATATTTTCCAACATTGTCCACGGAAAACTATAGATGGGTAAGAAATCTATTTTTACCTCTGGATACCCATTGTATTTTAAATCTGAAAGAAGAAGAAAAACTTATTGACATATGTAACGACAGTAACATCAAGCTGTTGCACAGGGAAATGCCTCTGGATGAATTTTGGATTAAAATTCAAAATGAATACCCTAACATTGGAGAAAAGGCATTTGGTATTTTACTCCAATTTTCCTATGCGAAATCGCATTTTCCGTTTTAACAAACCTAAAAACAAGAAAAAGGCTACTTGTTGTGGAGGAAGAAATACAAGCAGCATTATTGAATGTGCACCCCAACATAGAGAATTAGCGCTAAAAATCAAGCACAAATTTCGCACTGAATTTTAAAATAAATTAAATCATTTTTATGACATTTTTAGTGTTCTGTTTAGCTGTTATTAATCAAAACTGTTTCAATATAGTGTTTTGATGCAAACTTCACTCTTAAAATTGATTTTATTGGAATCGGAAGCTCTTAGGTTCAACCGGGTGCTGCAAAACTTTTTTGGTGGTTACAGGGTGCCAATAGCCAAAAAAGGTTGAGAACCACTGATCTAAGCTATGCTTTATTAAAAGCCTCTTCTTTAAGCTTGCTTCAAGACCAGAGTAGGCAAATGAACCGCCAGTGGTAAAAATGTGATCGCGCCCGATATAAATGTATCAGAAATAGTGCCTCTTCAGATAAGGTAACCCTACTTCAAGAGACTGTCGAGACCAGTGCAAGTTCAAGTCATCACTGAAAGTGCTTTATTTCACAATTTTGCTCTGTGTTGTAGCAAAAAAGGAATGCTGTTTATTTTTTTTTGTAAAAAGTCATTTTACTTAAACAATTCATGGGTGGTACAAAACTTCTTTAATGCTTTTATTATCGACCATTTCACTATACTCTTTTGAAAATACAAACTCAAACGTTTTCGTTTAGCTCATGCATGGGCAACCTTTTGTCACTGGGGGCCAAAATGTGCATTTGGAACTTGACTGAGGGCCGGAGCCGTAATTGTGATTTTAAGTGTAATCTAGGTACATATTTTTGTGGGGTTTGGATTGTATTCATGTAATGCTATTTTACATGCAATGTGTTTTCAATTTTGTTTGCACAGGGATATCCATAAAAAATGTATACCTATATTGATATAAATAAATGAATATCGATATATTACATAGGCCTACAGCCCTAGAAAATTTATTGGCGGGCCGGATGAGAAGCCTTGGCGGGCCGTAGGTTGCCCATGCATGGTTTAGCTCTCTATAAGAGTTTTACAAGCTTAAGAATGCGGCAAAAAATTTATACTGTTCGAGGCGGTTTAAGTTATTAAATGCGTCCTGATTGGTGGACCGAATCAGAACGTTTCGAGAAGTTCAAATTATAAATGAGCTAATTTCAAATCATTAAGAAATTCTTTTTGATGACAAAGTTAGGTTTTAAGGTTTTGATGTAAGTTGCTTCTAAAGTGGAAAGATGAAAGTGCTATCTTCCATTGGCCAACATTGAAAATTGCTTGTCATCGTAATGAATTGCGCAGTCTTTATTTTCTATGAGATGTTGTCCGATTGCAGAGTAGCTTGCTGGTGAAAGTTGAGATGCACACTTGCACTCGTGTTTGATGGAAAGTCGCTCTGGATGCAGTTTGCTTCTTATCAATTTTGTACGTGTTCTTTAATTCGGTTCTGGAACTTTTGAGATGTGTGGCCTATGCTCCGACAATTGCAGCGGCACACATATCGGTATACGATCATGCTTTGTTGAATGGTAAGCACAGCATCTTTCGGAATTTTAGGAAGCATTTTCTTAGTGGAAAAAATGACACAAGGTTTTACTCCACCATCAGTCCCGTAGCACTCCAACTTCGGGCCCCCCCAAAGTAAGCGCAAGAGCCCCTGCGCACAGCTCATATCACTTTAGAGGTGTAAAATTGAAAAGCTGCATTAAGAAAATACACCACAATTTGTACATAAGTAAACAGGCTAATGTCAGAATAAAGCATGCCGATACCGAAGGTGCAAGTCATAAAAAATTCGGCACCGATGCCAGAGTTCAGTAGGACATTTATGCAGACACTGCGAAACGAAAGCAATGACACTGAAAAACATGAAAAAGTTATAAAAACACAGTATCATTTAAATAGTCTGGAGCGAACCTTTTTGTTCGCAAATGCTGTTATGACATTGTCATAATCAAGAGATCGGGCGCAGTCATTTTCGATTGACAACATGGCTAATGAAGATAGTCTACTGTCTGTCATAGACGTTCTATTAAAAGTTTTGATCAGTTTCAATTTGCTGAAGCTTCTTTCAGCGCTGGCAACAGTCACGGGGCAAGTTAGTAAGATTCGAAGTGCGATGTACACATTCGGATACAATTCAAATAAATGAGTCTTTAGAAGATAGTTCAGAAAGTCTTGAGCCGTTTTGAGATTGCATTTTTTTTGTAAAATTAAAACAAACCGCTGTAGCTCAGCGCTCTTTTCATCAGAATCAATGTCACCGAACTTTTTTTGGAACTCTTTACAGCAAGTAAGAAGAGCATTTTCTTGTTGCACAAGCAAAAGTTTGTCTCGTGTGTACAAAAACGAAAAGGCGGAAGAAACCTCACGTAACAAATTAAAGCGCTCCTTTATTGACATAACAGCCTGGTCTACTAATGGATAGAAAAAGTTGCTTTTAAATTTCAGTTCAGGAGTAGCTCGTTGTTCCTCTTCACCTTGGTAATCAAACAATCTTCTTTTCTTTCCACTTCTTGACGGAGGAAAAGAAGGATCAATATCCAATTCCTGTGCTATTTCAACAACAGATGTTGCGGCACTGTCATAACCCGTTGTGCGATAGTTTTGCAAAAACTTTTCAGTTGCCTGGATTTCCGTTTCCATTGTATGAAGGGAGACGCCATACGATTGAAGAATCTTGCTTGCTTTATTGACTTGGAATAGGATATCATACCAAATAAACACCGACAAAAGAAAACTCCATTTCGATAAATGAGCTATCAACGATTTTGTTTCTGAGGCAGCTCTTCCATCTTTTCTTTCTATGGAAATGGCTTCCAAGTCTTTCAGTGCCAGCAACACCTCTTTTAAATTGTATCGAAGAGGTTTGATGCATTTAATTCTGCTTTCCCAACGAGTATCAGATTGTGACTTTATGGACAGCTCCACATGTTTCTTCAAAATTTCCCAACGCTGAGCAGAGGAAGAAAACAGCACATACAACCTTGTAAGTACTCCAAAAAATGTCAATGCTTCCGTCGATCAATTAGCACTGTCAGCAACAACTAAGTTAAGGGTATGGTTTGCACAGGGCACGTAAACAGCTTTGGGATTGATGTCTAGCATTCTTGCTTGGACCCCAGAATGTTTTCCTTTCATGTTAGCACCATTATCATATGACTGACCTCGACAATCAGACAATTCGAGTTGCAGTTCGGTCGCTTTTTCTAAGAAAGCGTCCAACAAGCCTTTCCCAGTACTGTCACTTATTCTCAAGTAGCCAAAAAATGTTTCTTTAACAACAGCAGCTTCTTCATTACATAGTACATAACGGAGAATGACAGACATTTGTTCATGATGTGACATATCTGGAGTGCAGTCCAAAATTATAGAAAAATATTTTGCCAATTTCAATTGCTGTAAATTTTCTTTTTCAACTTCTGTCGCTAGCAATTCAATTAGTTCATTTTGTATGGTAGGACTCAAATAGTGATCTTTAGTGTTTTTATTCTTGATTCTGTCTTGAAGCTCTTTTAGGATCGGATCTCTTCTTGCCAAAAGCTCAAATACACCCAGAAAATTTCCATTGTGAGGAGATCCTAAGACTTCTTCAGATCCTCTAAAAGCAAGATTCCTTTCCGATAGAAACAAGGCAATGTCGATAAGTCTCTCTAAAACATTTCTCCAAAAACGTCTTTCATTGAAAAAAATATTCATCTCGCGTTTGTCGATAGTGGATGAATTTCTTATCCCTTCAGCTAGCAACATCCATTGACTGCAGCATTCTTGGTGGGAAATGCCGTTTTCATGGTCTTTCAGTTTTTTCGAAGAACCCTCCCATGTATTTATACCACTACAAAAGGGGCTTAGTGTTTTTCCAAATAGCTTACAACAAAAGCAAAAAACTTGATCTGATTCCCCACAATAAACTAGCCACGACCGTGAAACACTTTCACCATTAGGTAACACACGTTTATAATGGTTGGAGGAAAAACGCCGCCTTGGAGTTGTGTTATTATATGGAAAATTCATTATTAGTTGATGTGGTCCACGCTTTACTATATCACATCGTTGAGCATCAGAAATACTTTCAGGCCATTTACATGGGTCATCAGGGATAGGGGTAAATTGAGATTCAGATATTTTTGATATTGAAGGTTGCGTATTGGCAGGTAAATCACAACTTACATTTTCTGGAAATTCACAATCACTTTGATGCTGATCGTCATAGTCTTCTTTTTCTTGTACACTATAGTTTTCTTCATCCCTCTCGGTACTAGTGCCAGGTCTACTCTGCTCAGTAATCTTGAAAAAATCTGTCATCTTGGGCAATTTCGCTACAGCATCTCGAGCAGTGGCTGCTTCTTTTCTCTTTTGAGCACCACTTTTTGAACGTTTCATTCTATACAATGTCAATAAAATACTTTATCTGCACTCTGCAGTGTATATATATTGTCCCGGTATTTATAGCCAAACAGAATTCCAGACCATTCTATGATTGTTGCGTAACAACGGCATTGTTACATCAATCGAATATTCAAGATTCTACCAGAAAATCAATCGAAATATTCTAGATTCTGCGAGATAAAATGACGTTGCATTCACTTATGATGTCACAAGCCAATTTCTTCCTACTGTTTAAATCGGTTGTAAACAAGTCTGCTGAACTGAAAATAGTCACGTAGCCAAAAAGCAATTTCAGACTAACTTGGGCCCCCAAAGTTGGCCTGAGCCCCCCCCCAATTGGGGGGTTTGAGGGGCGGCTGCTACGTCTCTGTCCACCATAACACATGCTGATGGCACTCTTGGATTGCTCTTAAAATTCAGCGAAATATTGCCAGTCCAAGGTAGTTTTAGGTAGATTGGGCATTTTTGTGGACCTTCTTTAGGTAACAATTTATTTGTTACTTTTGTATTCCCAAGTCTATATCACGGTCAGGATAGCCTTTGGAGCTGAGGATAGAACAAATTGAATTCAATTCATGAGATAATTTTGAAGGTGATCAGATCATAAGGGTCTTGTTAACAAGCGTGCCGATAAAATGTTTTTTTTACTTTAGGTCCGAGAGATCTCGAAACTCTCTGATTCGGTCCACCAATCAGGACCCATTTAATATCAGAAACCGCCTCAAACAGTATAAATTCTTCGCCGCATTGTTAGGCTGCGATTCTAGCGAAAACTCTTGAAAAGAGCTAAACAAAAACGTTCGAGTTTGTATTTGCAAAAGAGTATAATGAAATGGTCATTTTACTCATGATATCTGTGTTTTCTGAATTACCCTGCAAAGTTAGGCATTCAAATTCAACGCAGGTAGGTCGACTACTACATTTCAATACAATATTTCAAAAGTGTATTGCCAATGAATTATGCAGCTGAGATGAACGTATTGCTATGTAGTGTGAGATAGATACTGTACCAGCACTATCGCACAATTCAAGAAATGAATGATGAGAAGAAACAATGATCTAAATCAGTCAATTAGAGGCCCAATGGCGTTTTCACTTGCTCTTCTCAAATACCAATAATATTGTCCACACTGATAAGGGGAAGGGGGTTGACACTGAACATTTTGCGCAAATGGGAGATGGGATTAATTTTTCGCGGACATTCTTTTGTGGACAGCTTCTCATTAGTGAAGAAGTATTTACTAGTACACTATTATCTCTTCAAACATGAGCCCTCGTAACTGCTACAGTACAAGACTTTCCCTACCAACAAGATTATTTGGCTTTTGTGCCTTAGGAATTTGTCGATAACAGTCAAACAAAAGTATCCGCAAGCATAAATCCTGAGTTGGTACCTTAAAAAATGTATTGTGGGCTATATTTTTTTAGTGATTCAGCAATGGCCATTAGGCTGCATAACCATAGTACCAAAGATTCTAATTGATCAAAACACAATATTTTTTGTGGAACACATCTCAGTAACAACATATACGACAAAAATATTTGTAGGGTAGTTATGCCTTGCATTGAGTCTCATAAAAGCTTTAATGGATACACCATATATCACGGGAATAATACAGTTATATGCTTGCAGAGTTCTCTGTTTGACCTTTTCATTGGAAAAGTTCCCGTGACAGGCTAGCAAAACAATATTGTTTATGATGAGAAAACTTGTGTTCCTGCAGTTACGAGGGTTCATGCTTGAAAGCATACTGCTATTATATCCATAATTTTGACAATGAGTACTTTTTACAGCAATCGGTAAAAAGCGATCACCAAACCGTTGCTGCCTGTGATACATTCTAGACAAATTCCTTCTTCACAAAGATAATATTACAACCTGCTTCACGTGAAACTAGAACTACATCGACACCAATCTTTTCAGTCTTCAAAGGCATGCATAATTTATCTTTCGTAGTCATATAAACGCCGTTATGAACAACCTAATTTTTTGACCTAATTCCCACCAATTACTATTTCCTGCTTCAATATTGTTTAAGACTATTCTAAACATTACAGCACATCCAATTTGATATGATGTAGAAGCATGTTTAACCAGTGCAGTGAAGTTAACAAGGCTATGCAATGCTTCACGGATGATTAAACGTATTGCTCTTTATCTCACAAGTGCTGTTAGCTACTTAAAATTCATTGCGCAATTGCAATTAGTTTTTATACTACGCTACACATCTTACATCCCAGGAAAAGAGGAATGAAAAGAATTTATTTTTGCTTTTTCCCACAAACACATTTATTCAGCAATTATAAAACAAAGAAAAATACTCTGGTTGCAAAAGGCAGGGAATATCGAAAAACGTCTCTATAATCGAGTCAAGCTACTCCCTGACCTCGGCAGATACAAATATACTTACTGATATTCAGATATTTATGAAAACAAATTAGCAACGGTTTTTAAATTGAATAGATAGCCTGTTTAAGTCTATCCTGGTAATTCTTAGGGAATAGCAAAGAAACGAAACCGAGGACAATAATATTACACGTACATAAGTTAGATCACAAACATAATTACATAATTTTGCATAAAGTTTATATTCCTTTTAGAATTTTAGTTGAAAGGCAATTTTGAAAGAAACCCAAAGCTTGCCCTTCAAGGTAGAATCGAACTTACTCCAACGCTTTGAACTTCTATGAGAAAATAACTTATTGCAAAATAATTTATTTACTACTGTATAGGACACTGATAAACTACGCAATTTACCCATCTCGCTTGATGTTTATAAATAATGTTTATCTTCTCCATATAGTTGGGGGTATTAAATTTTTTCCTGGAGCATCCTACCTTTAAAGAAGTTTAAAACCGTGCAGTTTCCGTCTATCTTCTTGGAAATTTGATATAACGCGAAAAAAAAAGTGGTGTAAACGCCTAAAATTATTATAAATTTTGGGAAGGGTGAAATTTGCCTTTTTTTGAGGTTGAAAATCGAAAAACATGGCCTACGTATCAGTTACTGAAAACTACTAAGCCTATTCCATGCTACATTTTCATCAGTCATCATAAAATAATTCTTTTCTCAAACTACTTAAAACCATATGTTATTCGAAGAGATATTTTAGGTTTAGAGAATATACAGGGTGGCCCATAAGTCACTTTAATTAAATATAGTCATTTAAGAAAAAAATATTTAATTTCTAAAATGTGCAGTGACTAATCTTTCGTATCTAAGTCAGAACTAATTTACAGACTCTAAACTTTGTAATAAAAAAAGAATTAATTAAATATAGTCATTTAAGAAAAAATTATTTAATTTCTAAAATGTAAAGTGACTTATGGGCCACCCTTACATGTATATTGTTTGAAAGAAATATTTTGTTGGTAAAGATAAAGCGGTGCCGTATTTCCCCCCTATTTTTTGTTGAAAAGAGTTAGGTTTTCATTTGTATCTTTCTACCTTTAAAAACGTTTAGAAAACAAACAGTAAAAGTACAAGTTGCAATTTATTGAAATTGCTTTGAATTTACCTTTACTTTTGTTAAAAATTTTTTAAATCGGTTGAAAAATATGGTCATAAATTAGCTTTCAAGTAAACTGATTTTGTAATAATTTTCAATTTTTGAAAAAAATCATTTTATGATGGTTTCTGATGACCTAAGTGTTAATGCGGAGGCTATAGGCGTAGCTAAGAAGGGGGCACAGGGGCCATTTTTAGCTTTCAATTTTGTCAGCAAAGTGCACACCAAAAGCGTTCAACAAAAAGTACAAAAATCTTTTGGTGCGTACTTGGCGAACAAAATCAAAAGTATAATCAAGAAAGTATATTGCTTAACACCATACAAATACCCCAACGGATAAAAATATCCCTACAAAAGTTCTTGAGAACAAAAAACGTACAAAATCGAAGAAGAAACGTGTACTGTAGAGTGTGTATAGCCATTTTTATTTGTTTTTGTTTGAAAAATTTCCATCCACTTGGTTATTTATATAGTGCTACAATATAGACTAAGTGTTGTTGACGGAACATGTAGTTTTGTCCCCAAAGCACGTATCACAAGCATCTAGAATGTTTTAATCCGCAAAAGCTTTGGATACGTATTTCGCAGAAAAATCAAATGTTTGGACGACAACAGTGCGAAAAACCAAACATTTGTAATGCAGCATATACTTTGAAACACCATGTGAATAACTAAGTGAATGAAAATTTTTATTCGAAAAAGTACAAAAGAGAAAAACGTAAAAAATTTGAACAAAACCGTAAAAAACATATTCTGTGTACAACCACCTTTAAATTACGTAGACTGCCCCAGGCACATAGACCACTCTCGAAACTTCTAAAAGAGGAAGGGTATTAGATATTTTCTACTGATAACGTTCCCATAAAACAGCTGTCCGAAAACCTAGGACATAGCAAGTACAGAAAAAGGGCACAGTCCTATAGTATCCTTGTAACTAATGTGGCGCTATGTGGCAAATAATATGAGATAGCTACCAGATTTAGTGTTGTATATAAGTTGTATGAAGTTGCGTAGTTAATATTAATCAGCCAATTCTTTGGTTTTTCTCTAAGTATAAGCACAGAAAGAGATTAAAATGATGATGTTCAAAATAAAATGCAGCTATAAGTAGGAATGAAATAACAATTGTTGAGTCATGCAGCCAAAACGAAGTACTAATAGACATTAAAGAAAGCACGATTGTATTGTAGTATTGGCTACCAGCAGCAAACGCAAAACTGGAAAGCAATGGTGTTTCAAATATTACCATGCAATCGTCACAGAGATACAGCTAGTACAAGATCTAGTTCACCCTAGATGTTTTCAGTTGACGCGACTGGCACCGCCGGGTAAACCATTGTTTTTTATCCACAAATATCTGATGGGTAATGCTGCTGCGCAAATCTGGCAGAGCCGACTAGTTGGATTATAAATTTAAGATTAATATGCTACTTAGTCCCGGCATACCTGCGTGACAGAGAGTCGTGAAAGCAAGATTGATTTGTCCTCAGTGTTGGCCAATTTGTTTAATTTTTGCTGAAGTGAGTCAAAAATCTGGAAAAAAGATGCATCTTGTCACGCCCCTCCACATCGCAGACCACTTTACTGCCGGCCAACCAATGTTAACCATATTCTTTAATTGGTTCATTAACATGTCGACCAGTTATTGCAATTTAAATTTTTAAATAGATTTGTCAACAAAACGAAAAAGCGTCTGAGTTGGAATCAGAATTTTGAATGTACCGACCCCAAACGTTCGAGGCTACATGTTTCTTCCAGTTCGGATTACGACATAGGAAACTGCTTCGATAACGATGGAATGTCTCAAGGTGGAGGAACCTGCGAGCATCAGCGGACGCAGAATGTTGACTGCATAAATGAGTAAGTATGTATATAAATTCGGTGCCGTGTGTAAATTAATGCGATGCAATTTCGTAACAAAAGTGACGTTATATGTAAAAAGTTATGTGGAAATATATAGGGTGCGTATTGTTTGTTTTGTGGCGTTTTTAATGAGAGGGCATTGTGACATGCTTTCATGCTCGCAAAATGTAAGAAATTTAAGAAAATTTATATGTAACAAAATTTAGGTTTAACTTAAAAATAATTAATAATATAAACTTTGCTTCACGTTTTAAAATTGATTGTTGCAGCAGACTATTCGTGGAAATGTAATTTTTTGTTATTTTAATTCAAAATGCAAAAAATGTTTCAAAAACTAATTCAAAAATAACAAGCTATGCCGGACTGAGAAAAACAGTATTTGACAAGAGCCTACCGCTTTTGAAGAGCTTGAAACATTAAACATCAGAGGTTGAAGAGGACTTGCGGAATGCAACGAATCATCCTTATTTAAATTTCGGTGAAGAAAACCCATTTTTGTAATTCGTTTAAAAAGCAATGTAACAGAAGTGCACCTCGAACAGGAAGCGAATAGCTTTTATTGAAAAACAATCTATTCTTTTTGAAGGACTACAGCAGATTACCAAGAATAGATTAGCCCTTCAAGGTCCTGCTCATTTCCCTTTTTTCTAGTAGTGCATTATTCTTCCAGGATTTTTAACTGCAAAACTTAGTTTATTTTTGAACTTTCAATCTTAATTTTGTCTTTGATATCATTAGCTTGAATAGTTTGACGATGTTTAGAAAGATAGGCTTTCCCATTGTTTGATTTTAAGCTAAATTTATTGTAGGCTCTTATAAACTGAAAAGTTGCTAACGCAATTGTTTTTGAAATTGTTTTTTAAAGTTGCGGTTGTTTATCGCAAATATTCCATTGTGTTTTCAACTTATTTAACGACATGAAATTCTAACCTAAACTAGTGAATAGTCGTTCTTTACAATTATCTATATAAATTGAATAAATGATACAAGATTTAAGCCTGTATTTATAAAACAAAAGCATCCCGGGCGGAGCATAAAACCCGCTTTAAAAGTGTGTACAACAAAGACTCCTATGTCTTTTACTTCAAGTGAAAAGACATCACTCTTTGATACGTTTTTGAGAACACTGCAATTGGCTGATCAGTAGAATGCTTAAATATTTACAAAAGAAACTCTACAGTCAATAATTTTCAAAATTGCCAAACTCCACACATCATGAATTATGAAATGATATTTTATTTTGAAAAACATCTACTTCTTCGTGCTGTTTGCCTCCTTCAATATTCTGTTTTTCTGTGAGCAGAATCTTCATTGTTTGCTCATTTGTGCTGGGACTTGTTGGTTTGGAAGTGATAAAGTGTGAAAAAACGGACTGTTAAAGAGGTATTGAAATTTTATGCATTACTTTAAGTAAAAAACTGCATTGTGGCAAAAACCCATGACTCGCTTTCAGCTAGTAGTTTGCACTTTACCAAACTGTAAGTGTATTTGAATTTACTTGAAGTTTTTATTTACAGATTCTACTCCCCGCTTACGAAAGTAACCTGCTCAATTCCCTACAATTCATGCATGAGCTGTTACGTTGACAGATGGTTCACTTTTCAGAACTGGCCTCGGAACCTTGATTTTCCATCGCCCAATTGTCTTAGTGAAGCCGGCTTTTATTATTTGGAAGATGGCGACAGAGTGAGATGTTTCCATTGCGGTGGAATAGTACAGAACTGGATGTATCTCGAAGATCCGTGGACGGAGCATGCCAAACGTTTTCCAGAGTTAGTAAGAGTAATGTAGTGGTTTGGAATATCTGTTACCTATACGGCCCTGTGGCGGTACTAATTGTAAATGAAGTGAAGCGCAGTAACGGATTGAGAGTAAATGTAGGGGATGCACTCCCTGCCAGCTTTTCCAAATCATGCTTTTGTATGCTTTCTTACTAATTTTAGTTTCAAAAAAGCTCTATTTCAAAAATTATACTGCCAAAAAGTTGACCCCTCCCAAACAATGGCCTTCACCTTAAATTTGATTTGAAAATATAAACTTTGAAAATGTTGATCTCCAAAAAAAGTCTTCATTTTTATCACATACTTTTTAAGTGATTTACTTCCCCACAAAAAGTTTCTGGATTGGTCACTGGTTTGGTGATAACATATGTGGCGCTAGGTGATAGAATAAATTGATCACTCATGAATTAGATTGTCGTAAATTTTTTGAATTTTGACTGCAATGGTGGTTTACCGCGATGGGTACATTTATGTCACGACAGAATAAGCTTGATTTTATATTTCTTTCTCCATAGGTTTACAACTATCACCGAGCATCAAACAGATGTATTTTGGTATGACTTACACTGGAATTAATCAAGATCTAAGGACCGATGACTTTATGCAATACTCTATGTGGCCTTGTACAGTTTGACGCCTGATAGCTTATGTGATTTTTTTCAGATGCAAGTTTTTGCAACTCAGCAAAGATGTAAAGTTTGTTCGGCGGTTTGTGGAGTTAAATTCAGCTATCCGTCGTCCACAAATTCACATTCTATCCCTCTTTTCACTAATGAAATCACGTTAGGACTGACGGTTGCCGATGACGTCATGACGCGAGGAAAAATGCTATCAATTTGTGCTCAAATGATCGATATCATTATGCGAGAATTCCAGCAGATGCCGCTTCCGGTCAATCCAGACTTTAAAAGACAGAAGTTAAAAGAAAAAGGAGCAGAGCACGGTACCAAATCAGGAGAAAAAATTACTTTTACAAAATAGAAGATGAAAATGCAGGTCCTACAAACCATGCAACAATCCTTATTTTTGCTTTTTTTGCATCACATCTTTTAAAAATATGTTTGCAATAAAAACGCTGCTCCCTAATTTCTTTTTTTAACTGCTTCGTGTTACCTTTAGGTTAAGGCCTCAGTTAAGATATCTCACTGTACACGGCTACGATGGTTTTACGCAAACAAACAATACGGTTGGGAAAAAATAGGTTAGTTCCATTGACAGATTTAGATAAAATGCTGTCATACACCGCCACCCATCAAATATGGGGCAGAAAATTTCTAGTGACGTGCCGAAAATGGGAGGAAAGATTTTGTTGTGGCCCCTGCATAAAATATAAAGACTTTGATTGATTTTATACTTGGCAACACTTTTGTCATGTAAACTGTACAGGCTAACGCTTAATAATGTGATTTTGTAAAAAGCTGATAAGTTGCAAGGTAGCCTATTACAAAGTTTTGCTGTTACATAATGCTAATTACTATTATTGTGTTTTGCTTTCTATTCTATTTGAATAAGTAAACTGATAAAGATAAATTTGTGTAATCTTTTTGAGTTAAATTAAGTTATAAATGCAACAGATTTCAAAGCGGAGACGCCGCTATAGGTTGGAGGAGCAAAGAAGACACCTTGCCTGCGTAAATAGCGAAAAAAAATGTCCGTCAGGTAGCAGTGCGAAAAACTGTCATAATCAGTCATAATTTATAATTAACCATCATAAAATACCCCGAGTTTGTAAATTATTACTCATCTGCTTACTTCTACATCAAATGCTATACTGTATATCATTAAAGACTCTATTTCTTGAAGATTTCAAATAATTTTTTTTTTTTTTGAATAAGCAAATCCCCCCATAGATGCTGATTTGTCTTCAAAATTAATTTAGTATCCTTGCCTCAAAGATCACTAGCAATTATATTTTTCTGCTAACTTTTTTAGAAATGGTCGCTAGATGTTGCTAAGAAACTAAGCTTTCAAGGTATATCAGTCAAAACTTACCTAAAAGCCTAGGTTTTCTACAATTTACAACTTTCTGAGGCGACACAACCTTTTTGTTGACTTGTACTAACCGGTACTAAATTTTGTTATTTAAATTAAGTACCTAAAATACGATCAGTCATTATCTGCTAAAGGTTTGCTTAAACCATCTAATATTATATATTTTTGAACAGGAAATTTCTTCAAGATTTAAAAAATATCAAGTTTAAATAGAATATGTTGTAACTAGCAATGAAACAGAGGCTTTTTTAGATCCCTTTTATTTGTTGAGAAACAAGGAAGATACAGTAAATTTTGATTTGGAAAAGCCAAACTTCTGTCATCTTTTAAACTTGTATTTTAGCTTCTATCTTCTTGGAAACTTGATACAAAACGACTACTTTAGTGATCAAATATTTGTAATTTATTTTATTTTTTTTAAAGGATGTAGTTTTTCTAAAAATGCTAATTTAGTGAAGGCATATCAAAAAATTTTGGAGGGTTTTTGAACTGACATGATTTACGGCAGTGGTCCCCAACCCCCGGTCCGTGGGTCAGTTGGTGCCGGTCCGCACAAGGACATTTACGCAATCCAGATAATAACCTTAGTTTATTACATCACAAGCCCTTGTTATGCTAAAGTTTTTGAATTGTTATTTTGATCTTGAACCTGGACATTTACGCAGAGCACAGCTTTATGTTTTTTAACAGTACAGTTTTAGTATCTCAGTTGTTTGTTATTTCTGGTACGTGTTCTGCTTTGTTGCTCCAGGCTAATTCAGCTTTTTTTTTAGTGAAGTTATTCTCATTTAAGCTATTTTTTTAGTTAAGCTATATCTCATTAAATCTTTACAGTCAGTTACTTGTGTGTCAAATTTTATCAAAAATGAGTACCAAACAGACGTCGTTAGGAAAGCTTCATTGTGGATGGCAAAAGACCCATTGAAGAGACAGAAGAGCCTTCAACATCAAAGAAACAGAAAACTTTCAACCTACGATACCATAAGTCCTAATTGAAATATTATATATTTATCGCGACAGGTGATACCCACTCACCAACACCGCTCTGCATACTTGGCGGTGACCGGCTCTCAAATGGGTCAATGAAACCGTCAAAACTGCTTCACCGCTTAAACAGCAAGCATGTTACATCAAAAGACAAGCCCCTGGAGTATTTTGAAAGAAAAAAACGGGAACACGAAGGACAGGAAAAATTTCTGAGGGCCACTACATCAGTAAATGAGAATGCATTGAGAACATCATTTTTGGTGGCTAACCGTATTGCTAAGGCGAAAAAGCCATTCACCATCGGTGAAGAATTAATCTTGTCCTCCACTAAAGACATTTGCCGTGAGCTTCTAGTGAGGCTGCTGTTAAAAAGATAATGCATGTGCCTTTGTCAGCAAGCACTGTGACAAGGCGCATTGAAGAAATAGCCGAAGACATTGAAGCACAATTGTTGGAGAGGATTTATACATCCGCCGTGGTACGCACTCCAGGTTGACGAATCTACAGATATCGACAACAACGCAATACTACTTGTTTATGCACGATATCTTTATCAGGAAGATATGCATGAGGATTTGTTATGTGCGCTATCCTTACCAACCAACACCACAGGAGCAGAACTATTCAAGTCATTGAATGGTTATATATCAGGAAAATTAAAATGGTCTTTTTGTGTCGGCATATGCACAGACGGAGCTGCTGCCATGACCGGACGATTGTCTGGTTTAATTTCTCGGATTAAGGAGGTTGCTCCTGAGAGTGAATGTACTCATTGCATCATTCACAGGGAAATGCTGGCAAGTCAAAAAATATGTCCGGAATTAAACAGCGTATTGACTGATGTCGTTAAAGGTATTAACTACATCAAAGCACACGCCTTTAACTCGCGTCTATTTGAGCAACTTTGTGAGAAGATGGATGCAGAGCACAAACGCCTACCCTTGCACACAGAAAATAAGATAATTATCTCGAGGAAGATAGCTAACCAGAGTGTGTGAACTACGAGAGCCATTGCAAAGATTTCTTTCAGAAAAGAAGTCACCTCTGGCAGCACATTTCAGTGACAAGGTATGGGTTGCAATACTTGCTTATCTGTGTGACATATTCAGCCTGCTCAATGAACTAAATCTCTCCCTTCAAGGGAAAATGACAACTGTTTTCAAGTTGGCGGACAAAGTAGCTGCATTTAAAGCGAAACTGGAGTTGTGGGGACGGCGCGTGAACAATGGTATTTTGGATATGTTTCAAACATTAGCGGGGATTTTGGGCGAAACTGAGCCTGAGCCTTCATTTTCGAAGTTGGTGCGCGATCATCTGTCTTTGCTTTTGAAAGATTTTGAGCGCTACTTTCCAAGTACAAAAGACCCACGAACTGGTAAAGAATGGATGCGCAACCCATTTGTCAGCAAACCAGGTGAATCTAGCATGTCTGTGCAAGAAGAAAATCAACTGCTGGAGATTGCAAATGACGGCAGCCTTAAAGCTACGTTCGACACAATAACTCTGCCAATGCTTTGGATGAAGGTCATGGCGGAATACCCGGATATCGCCACCACAGCGCTTAAAAGCCAATTACCATTTCCGGCATCCTATATGTGTGAAGCAGGGTTTTCTGCAATGGCAGCAAGCAAAACAAAACAACGGAATAACCTGGACGTAAGCAAGACACTTCGAGTGTCATTATCTCCTATTATCCCCAGACGAAACCGTCTCGTCGCAGAGAAACAAGCTCAGGGTTCTCATTAATTTAAAAATGGATTGAAAATTTTGCAAATTTAAATCACTTAATATTCGTTTTATGGTTCAAATAATTTTATTTTGAATGCATGTTCAAATACAAGTAAATTAAAAACAATCTGCGTTTCCCCCTCCCTTTTGGTGGGTCGCGGTAGAATTATCAAACGTAGACCGGTCCGCGGAGACAAAAAGATTGGAGACCACTGATTTACGGTACCCATTTTTGATCAGTAAATATCATATACCGCTTAGCCTAACCATTTAAAGTTATATATTGCTGGAAATCAAATTTCCTAAGCTTTCAAAGGAGATCAATATTCAGCAACATATCGTATTTTTTACGCACCAAATTTGATTTTTTTACTTACCACAAATTTTTTGGGGGGTTTTGAGATCCCTAAGAAATTTGAAAATTTTATCAGGTAAATTTTTTTATTATTGCTTAAAATTTTGCCAAATAATGCCCCAAAAGAGTAGTTTACAGATTGTGTTAATGATAAAGACTTTGTTTTTGTGGTAAACATGATATCTCGATTTGATTTCAAAGTAGTTGGTTTTTGCACGTGTCTGCTAAAAATTTTGCAATTTTTGTCATCTGCAACTGGGTTCTCGGTCTTTCTAACCCTTTTTGGGTAAGAAAGTCCAAGAATTAGAGCACAAATTGTACATCTTCCGATGCGTGAGGAAATAAGTGTGATTTTTTGAAAATTTTATGTAAATCGGATGAGAAACAAAGTCACAAATTCATTTTTTAGTAAACTGATTGTGTAACTTTGGCGGAAAAAAGTTTGAGGGAAATTCTTTTTTTTTGCCAGCAATATTACCGGCGCGGGAGCGAAAGAGTATTGTGTCCACTTTTTCCTTATTTGTTCATAAGCGTTCAGTTTTGTCCGGAAATTAGTTGGTATTCCTAATGTCGACAACAATGAGTTATATCTGTAAGTTTCATTTAAGTTGTAAATTTGTGGGTATAGAAAGTTAAGCTCAAGGTATGCACGCGTTTTCAAGACATACCTTTTTGATAAAAACATGTTATCTTTATGTTAAAAATCTATGTTTTTCGAGCTATTTTTTGTAGGCCTATCATAAACTCAGATTGACAATGCTACTGTTGTTCGCAGGGCCGGATTAAGAGATCGCGGGGCCCGGGGCAGATAAGAGTGCGGGGCCCTTAAATTATGGAACGAGAAAACAACTTAGATTTGGGTCGCGCTTGAAAATGTTTGGGAGCCACTGATTTAGTAGATCTTAATGATAGAAGACATAATAAGCTCTTACCTTCCGGGAATAAAGTGTCCCAGAGGTAATCCTTGGTATTGAAAATGGGTGAAGTATAAACGGGTTAATTCAACTGTACAGTATATATTTTAAACTAAAAATTGATTTGGGGCAGAACCCCCCTTTAAAAATTCAAATATATTCAATTAAGATGAAATTTAAACCATATGTATAAGACACTAAATTAGAAAGCTTTCCAAAATTTCAGCCTTTTTCGACTATATTAGGGGACAAAAAGGGGGCAGAAAGCCCCCTTGAAAATTCAAATACCTATAGAGAGAAAAGTTAAAGAAACTTCAAAAAATAAGTAAAAGCGTATTGTCATGTAAACTTTTCCAAGGAATACTGTGGAAGTGGTCTCGAACCTTTAAGTGCTCCCCTAAGGGAGCTATGGGGGGCAGAACCCCCCTTTGAAAATTCAAATATATCTGATTTAGATGAAATTTAAACCATATGTATAAGACACTAAATTAAAAAGTTTCCCAAAATTTCAGCCTCCTACGACTATATTAGGGGGCAAAAAGGGGGGAGAAAGCCCCCTTGAAAATTCAAATACCTATTGTTATGAGTAGTAATGATAAAGGAATAGCAGTGTGTACTTGGTTTGATTAACTTGAAGCATTCTAAAAATGTAAGCTAAGAGTCATAAAGTGAAAACGTAAAATCTTTAATTTAGTTTTGTCATTTTAAGCCATACATTACTGAAATATAACAAATATCATCTGAAGGACTTAAGCTGTAGAAACACAATGTCATGATGAAAAAAAAATAGCTAATAAACAGAAATTATGAAGTGATCCAAAAATGGGTTTTTATTATCTGTATTGAATAACAAGATTTACAAACAAAACTTTAAGCAAATAATCTTCACCTTTACATAGAATATGGTTATGCTAATGTAACTGTTGAGGTATGATATTGTAACCTGTTTCCTCTTCAAGGTGATTAGCCTCCGATAATGCAAATATTACGTGACAACAGTTTCTAGGGGTTAAAAAGCAAGTGTTGTCAGAATAGTAATCACCAGGATAACTTACATGATCTGACCAATTGCATATACTGACGTTGCTTTTTTATCCTATACCCGGGCAACGCCGGGCACTTCTGCTAGTATAGAATAAAATTTTCGCACTGTTTCATTAACGGGGCAAATATAAACAACACAGAAAATATAATAAACAACACAGAGAGTGCAACACAAAAAAAACTAAGGCAAATAATGTATTACAACTGATGTTTTCGGCATTTCGCTGCTGCAGATTTATCAATAATATCCTCAAAGCTCATAGATTTTGTGAATCTCTTTTCGATGGCTATAATACAGAAATCACAGACGTGATCCTGCGTCAGGGATGAGCGCAAGTAGTTTTTCACTCTTTTCAATGCCGAAAAAGAACGTTCACCTTCCTTGCAACAGGCAAGGTCAGATATATACGAAGAATAATAGTCACATTTGGAAAAGTTTCAATTAAGAAGTTCTTTTTCAAATATGATAGCTGTGCTTGTGCAGTATTTGTCTTCGAACCAAGATCAGGAGATGAACGTAAATGAAAAGCGAAGTGCACAACTTCTGAAGGAAAGTCGCTATCCACATTGCTTGCATATACTTTTAACGACTTACCTGCAGCGTTTTCTATATCACTGATTGCCCAAGTGTTCAGATTCAGCAAAATATTAAAATTCTGTTGCCCATATGCAGCACACAAATTTTCGTCTTCTTACTTCTGCAATCAATAAATCAATGATTGGAAAGTAAGTTCCAATACGAAACGATTGTCGAGCATCTTCCAAAGCTCTTGTGTATCCAGTGTTCTCTCCTTCATAATCAAAAGTCTTCTTCGTTTTTCGGTTGAGTTTGTTTGGAGACACACAGGTTTTCTGCATACCGGTTGTGAGTTTCAAACCATCCTTTTCAGTTGTAACAAATTCATCCCGTAAATGCTGGCAAAAATTCTCGATTCCATTGTAAAGTGCTGCGCAACTTCCTAAAGTCATGTCAGCACGCTGTAGACTTTTACTTGAACTGTGAAACCTTTGAAGAATTTTGTGCCATAAAACACATAATATGGCTGTTTCTAAGGCATCCATACTCTTTTTCAAATACGATGAATCTGATTTGGTTTGATTTGTGTCATTGTCGTCCAACGTAAAATCTTGTAGCAGTTGTCACAACTCAACAAAATTTTTATTGAGGGCTGTAGTGGCGTCTAAGATTTCTTATATCTGCTCTAACATTTGACAGTCATTCGCAGCCATTAATTTGAATGCTATTATACCCAAAGATGTATTGGGGGGGGGGGGGGGGCAGGGGGATCCCCGTCCACTTACTTTTTTTTAGAAAACGCTTGACTGAAGGAACATTTTATTAATATCCAAATTTTTTTATTTTATTGTTTCTAAAATATGTTTTCAAATATACTTTTATTTAAATAAAGTTGTTTTAATTAGTATACCCTTTATTGCAAACAGTTCAATTACATGTTGTCTAGGTTTTCCGCCTTGCGCTGTAGCGAAGTTTGCCGTTGCGCATGTCTCTCAGACCATAAGGTTTGAAATCAGTTCCAACCGTCCACCTACTTTATTGTTTAGCAATACACCACTGATTATACCAGTCTCTACTGTGACGTCACAGTTACTTTGTAATTTAAAGCCACTTTTAATTTTTTTCGTACAAATAATAACTGTACCGGTATGTAGATATTTTGATTCTTCAGTTCAAGTTTGCTGGTAATGTAGGTTATAAGGCTATAAATTTATTTCAATTCAATTCAATAGTTAATAGCGCTAAAAAGCGCGGGGGCCGGGCAACCGCCCAGTTTGCCCATTGCTTAATCCGGCCCTGGTTGTTCGGTCAAAATGGAAAAATGATATTTACATCACAGTAGACTAGGCGCATGCGTCATCAAGTTTTGAGCTAGCCGAGATATTTCACCCAAAATTGAAAAGTGCCAAGTCAAAATTGAAAAGTATTCTCTATATAAAAAATATTTTGCAACCACAATAGTAACTTCGATCTTAAATATATTTTACGAATAAAAAATAATACAAATTTTCCTTAATTCAAGAGTTTTTACTCAAAATTATCGTTCAAAAAATTGCACCTGTTTCTTTCCCTTTAAAATATACTTCTTAGACTTGAGATCCATCGGGTCTTGAGCAACTACTTTGTTCTCTTTTCTTGGCGCTATGTGTTTACGCCGTGCGCGCATGCTGAAGCTTCAAGCGCATTTGGCGCGCGTTGATTCGTTTCAAGTGATTGAGGAAATAATGAACGTTGAAATGAATCACACATTATTACAAATGCAATCAATGTGATAGATAATCACAAGAAGATTGTAGTTATATCTAGGTATGTCAATACACTGAAGCTCCATCATTTACGTCTACTCAACAAAACTAGCATTACGCACGACTTGTGTAAGCACCTAACTCCGCAATCACCAGATGCAAGAATTGAATTGTAACATCACTGCACTATTTTACTTTTTCGACTTCAGAAGTTTCTATCCCTCGCTAACAGTTTTCGCAGCATGGAAAAACTTTCTGCGAAAGCAGTTGTGGGCTGAGAACGTTCAAGTAAACTGCAAGATGTGGCGTCTTTCCATGTTCATTATTTTAGCACCAAAGAAATTAAAATGATTTCATGAATATGATTCTTTGCTGCTTGTTTTATCCTTTCAAGGATAAGGGAGACTGGGAAGGGTTGTTACGATTTTTACAAAAACGTAGAAAATTCCCCTTTTAGTACGAGCAAAATATCTGATATTTTTATAATAAGTAACCAAACTCCTAGCCTACTCTAAGACATTATTAACAAAATTTTATCGCCTGGAGACTAGTAGCTAGTTACAAACTTTGTAGTAGAGGTCGAATGTAAACACTCACCCCACTTGTGGGGTGATTTGTTACATAGTAATGGATGTAATATTACACAGATCATTCGCTTTAATATCAATAAATTAAAGGGTAAAAAGAATTTTGTTGACAATATAGAAAGGTTTATTGGCCATTGGAAAAGAACAGTGATGGGAGGAGGAAGAGAAGAGGAGGAGGATTAGAGTTGGATGGATACTAGGCCTATAGTTTCATCAAACTTCAATTTATTTGCTACAATAATTACCTGCAAGTTATTTGAAATTTATGGCAATATAGTGGAAAATAATCATACAAGCAAAGAACCCTAAAAAACAAAGCTGTACAAACAAAGAGCAATAAAAAACAAAAATGTATAAAGTGATGCACACACAAAGAGCAATGAAAAATAAAGCTCTTAAACGTGGTGCAATGTTTTACTCTCAATTAAGTATTGCTCGATTTTAATTGTTTTCAGAACAGTTTTCACAAATAAAGACCAAGTCAGCACTGCTGCATACATAATGTGACCATCATTCACAGTGGCAACATTGAATCCAGGATTTACCTGGTGCTGAATTTGAGTAACTGTCACTACACACAATGCCGAACCACTTTTCCTTAGCTAATGATGATGACACCAAACTCTTTTTTTTGCTTTCTTCTGTGCTCTTACTTTAGTTCGTCTTACAGAATTTAACTTCTTTAATGCCTTTTTCTCAGGAGTTGCAGTGATCACTGCTGAGCGACGCTTTTTGAAGAGCATTTTGATTGCCTTGGTGTAGCTTTGAGAAATTTACTAAAACAATGAGAGAAATCTACTAAGAAAAAGAATGAGAGAAATCTACTGAAAACCGATACACAGTATATTGATCACCTTGCTACCAAGCTGGTTAATTGTAAATAGTCTGCCAGTATTGCTTGACTAGAACAAAAACGTGCAATTGCATTTTGAACCAGAGCATTACTTTGTTATAACTTACAGATACCAGAACCTGTATTAGTATTTTTATCTACTAGTATCTATCTATTAAGCTATAGAAAGGCTATCCAGTTCGCTCTACTTCTAAATGTCAATAAATGAGAAGTAATAAAATACTCTGAATAAGTAAACTAACTAAAGATATACGTAGGAATGTTGGGGTGACTTGTTACACAGTGTATCAACCAAACCTCTGAAAAATGCAATCCGTTCAAACATACGCTAAAATACTTTGAAAGCAGCTAGTTTTGGTTAAAACCTTCAAAATTTACTTTTGACTTACAAAAATTCTTTTTCTCTTTTCTTTACCTGGCAGTTTTCATTAAAAATGCTTTTAAACTAAAAAAAATGATGTTAGCAATAGCATAACATTAATTGCAGCGCTTTAAAATTTTTTTAAAGAAGTAATAAGGAGTGTAACAACCCTCCCTTGTAACATTTCTCCCCAGTCTCCTCTATGTTAGTTTGCTGCTTGTTTACAAACTAGCGACTGCTCTTGTCAAGTTAATAGCCAGTTCGCAGAAAAAGAAGAAATTACAGTGTCCTAAACGATTTATAAATGTATTTGTTTCGGCTCAATTATTTATTGCCCTTTAAAAAAGGTTATTATGAACGCTTTGTTTCAGCAAATCTTGCTAAAATTTGCTTAATTGGCCTACAGCACGGATTTTCACTAAAATTTGCTTAATCACTAAAATTTGTGAAAAAAGGTAATCACAAAAATGTCGTCCACGACATACAAAATTTTGCCTTACGTCCCTCCGAAACTGCTTGCTGATCACGCCATTTGGCTGTAGTTTTTATAGGATTTATAAATCTTTGTTTATAAATCTTAGATATTAAAGAGGTCTACAGTAAGATTATGTATACTAGAAAGCGCAATTCTGTTTGTCTGTTTTAACTCCTCTAAAACTGCTTAAGTTACCAGCATGAAACTTGGCGCAATTGATCACCACCCCGTGGTAAGTGTCATAATAGGGTTCGTGACATCGTCATGACTTCATAATTACTTTGTTTTAATTTGCATTACTTAACAAAAGACAACCACTTTTTGCTTAAGCAAAAACCAGCTTCCGACTTACCATATTTCAAAAATTTTCATTTATTTGGGGTCTAAAATGACTTCACAATCAACGCTTCATTGTACAATCTGTTTTTTGTTTTTTCTCAAAAAGTGCTGATCACAGAAACGCGATTAAACGTTCTTTCAGAAGATATTAATTAGGTGTTTTGATAAAACAACTTTACAACAATTATTGCTAATTTGACAATGCTACGAGCAATTTTTTTTTAAAGCACTTTAATCCTTCTCAGCATTTGTAGTGAGTTGGTACCGAAACACTACACTGAGTCCTTTAAGAACGTCATGCTCCGCCGTCCACAATTTCACGTGTGCTTTGTGTACGATTAGCTGTGAAGACAAGTTTAAGGTTTGAGCCAACAAAAGTGTTGCTAGATTAAGCATTTTTTTTGCAAACGATTCTATGTGAATAAAGTTTTGTTGTAATGTATTAACGTTTGTGTAAATATAAATTACAATTAGCTGTCGATTTGTGCATTTGCTGAGGAATTCCTACAAGTGGTGATCCTGACTTGATATGAACAAGCAGCCTCCTGTGGAATTCCTACACATTTTTCTTTTCTTTTTCGCTTGCACGCTTAAAACTGGCCCTATGATGTCATAATATGTCTCGTACGATTAATATAAATCTTTTCTTATCATCAAATCGCTTCTGCGGATTATAATATGAAGATGTTTTCAAAAATTGCGCAGTTTTTGCAAAATCAGTTTATTAAAAAAATGATTTGTGACTTCATTTCTTAACCGGTTTTTAAACTTTATTCACCAAATTAAAGGGTATTTCAAGGCAATTCCGATAGTATATAATATGTACAATTAGTATTTGTTTTTATTCTGAAAAAACTAAACTATAAGACCTATGGTGTAACTTTTTACCCCTCAAAAAATGGTAAGCTCAGTAAAAACAGGTAACTTTAATACAAAAACGTTATAATAAAGTATTAACAATTACTATCCTTTGAAAGCTTTGGAAATTTGCTTTCCAGCAATATGTAACTCCAATTACTTAAGGGCAAGGATTAGTTTATAATGGCTGATCAAAAACTGGTTGCCACACATCATGTTTCATTTTTTGTTGAACAATTATCTTACTTGACCAAACAATCTTGCAATTGTTAAACCAAAGTTAGTTCTTTGGTACATTTTGACTACTTTTCTTCGCAAGCATGATTCTTTTGCATTATCTGTCGACGTTTTCAAAAAGATCCATCAAAAACAAGTCTTTAAATATTTATGAAATGTGGTCTACCGGTTAAAAACATGCAAAATTTTGGTGCTTGCCCTTAACAAATTGGCAATTTTTAGAAAAACTAAGTTCTTTAGTACATCTTGGCTATTCTTTCTCGATAGCATGGATTTTTGGCATTATCCATCAAATTATCTAAAAAGATTCATCAAAAAATGAAGTCTACAAATGTTAATATATAGCGTACTCCAAGCAAAACACTTGGTTGTCACCCAAAAAAAAAGAGAAGCAGGTAAAGATGGTCCTTTTTTATCTTTTGCAACAAAATGTTAGTGTCGAGCTACATATGATCTAAATGCTGAAGCAATTTCCTTTGCCATTGGGCGAGGCTGGCGCAGCCAGCTGATTTAAAATTCTTAGCCTCGACATTATTGATGGCGCCACCCGTTGTTGCTCTAACTTAACTGTGAGTGCTTCATTTCCGGTCAGTTTGTTCTTTGCATGGCGGCGTTTGTGCCAGGGCCAAGGAACATGCACGTTAGTTCATATTAATTCACCTACGCCCTGCAGTAACGAAAAAGTGGCGATCCTAATATTTCATGGCTTAAAACGCATTGTCGCATCTTAAATGACATCACAATGCTTGCCACTATTTAGTGAGAACAGCAGCAGGCAGCAGAATTATCCACTACCATTTTAATAGCGAACATAAATGGTAAAGCCCCATTACCGATATTTGTAATTGCAAGGATATCGGTACAAACAGTAATCTTTATTTAACAGTAGAGAGGTCTAGATTGGGGGCAAAGCTAAATGCAATAAAATCCCAAATTTAAGAAAAGATCAAAATTAAACATAAATAGCATCAATTTGTAGCACTAGATTAGGAGGAAATATTTTTGTTTGAAAAGAGGTTAATAGGCACCTATTGCAATAGCTTATATGACTTAGGGAAAAGACATGGGCCCTTTTCATGCTATGACCGAATTAAAGCAAACGGCCGAGGCAAAGATCTTAATGTCACAAATATTAATACAAAAGCGGGTCCACCAAATCGTCAAATAGGCCTACCATTAAATAGTTCATTTCTTTAATGGCCAAAACGACCACCATTTTGGCGACGCCATCAATTTTGACTTTGCTTAACCCCCATTTCCTCCTTTCTTACACTTTTAAAAATTACGACTGGTAGTTTGTGTCATTATTCTTTCTTTTTGAATACTTCCAGGCTTGATTAATAGGCCAACATGATCACCATTACATGTACAGAAGCTACGGCTTATACATGTATTTACTCACACATTTTGTTGTTCTCACAAATGTTTGTACGGTGAACCTGACGCAGCTATATTAATTGATACATTTTAAATCGGCATAGGCGATAACATGCCCTCCTGGGGTAAGATCGCACTATGCTTTGAAGAGAAATTTTTTTTCTATTTTTCTTGATAATAGCTTTATAGAGCTACCGGGGTCAAACTTGAAAATTTGGGAAAAGCAAGAACTTATTTAGCTTCTATGAGCATACCTAAGCAAGGAAAAACAAATATGAGTCATAATGCGTAGCCAGCAGGGACTTGAGAAAGTTTTAGGCAAAATCAAAATTAACAACGTCACTGTGGTTAAATCGCACCACATGGAACATATTATTGGTATTTTGCTTTATAATAGCTTTATAGAGCTACCGGGGTCAAACCAAACAATTGAGGAAAAGCAAGCACACTTTAAACTCTACAGGGCACGTCAAGCAGGGAGAAAAGAACATGTTATATAATGCATAGCCAGCCAGGACTTGAGGAAGTTCAAGTGGAAATCAAAAGTAAACAACGTCACTGTGTCAAATCGCATCACAAGAAAGACATTTTTGCTATTTTGCTTGAAAATATCTTAATATCACAAATGTGTTTCCTACTTCTAAACTACGGGAAACGCAAGGCTCTCTTAGGTTCGTGTCAGCAATGAACAGAGCACACAGACCTAAGACATAGCCAGGATCTTGAAATGAGATATTCTATTTGGAAAAGGAGTACAAAAAGTCGTGAACATCTTATGTACAGAAAACACAGAGACTTTTGGTAACTTTTCACACAAGAGCCTGATAGGTGAAGCCGTCTTGACCGGCTGAATTGATACTCTCAATCCCGACGTTACTGACGGGGGCTCTGGTGGTGACGCCGTATAAACTATATAGCAAGGATTGTTTCTTATGCTGATATACTGCCTGTTAAGGTATTTATGCCTGTATTCTACAGCATGGTAATAAAATCCCAAGTTTAAAAAAAATCAACTTAAGACCATTACCCTAACAATTTGTAAAACTAAATATAGAGCGAACAATAGCCGCTTTTGTCGCTATGCCGGAAACAAAACCAATAGCGTAGCCAAATTATGAACTTAAAACCACAAATATAAATTGGAAAAAGGCAGCACCACATCGAAAAATGGTCTTACCAATAAGCACTTGTTTCTGTAATTGTGAAAGCAACCACCATTTTGCTGCTCCCTCACAAGTATAAATAATGATTTGTGGCAAGATTCTTCGTGAGCATTGTCTGTCATGATTAAGAGAATATGATGATCACAATTTTGTGTACAAGAATTATGAAAGGGCATAAAATCCATTAACTTTTTGCTATTGCTCACCCAAGAGCCCGATGGGTGAAGCCGGCGCAGTCGGTTGAACCGAAATACTACAGCCCGACATTTCTAATGAAGGACCCCCGCCGGGCGACGCCGGCAAAGCGGGCTAGCTTATCTATCTATTTTGAAGCAAAAAACAATTGGTCTCACAAAGTCGCTCCACGTTGAACGACTTTTTACTGTTAAAATATGATGAATAGACGAAGAAAAAGGAAAAATTATCATAATAGGAGCAAAACTTTATCGGCATAAAAACTAAAAAATATTCAAAAAAAATTGACTTTGTTGACACAACAAAATTTTGACTGAACAAATTAATGTTTCTTGTGCCTTATGTGAAAACAAACATTTAATGTACGAAAAACACAAAAATTTTCAACAAAATTTGCAGATCGCACGCTTTACATTTCCAACCAACTTTGCAATCACCAAGTGAATTAAAGGAAATGAAAAATTAGGTAATAGTTTACATTTTTGACTTTAAAGTTTCTGTTTTTCCCTAGCAGTTTTGGTAGCATGGAAAAACTTCTTACTGCGGAAGCAGCTGTGGGCTGAGAATGTTCAATTAAATTGTAAGCAACCGGTAAAATGTCAGGTCTTTCCATGTTGATTATTTTAGAGATATCATTGTTTTGTACTCTTTGTTGAATGTAATGGCAAAAGCTGCAAGTGTCTTTTCCGAAGTGAAGTTCGTAAATTGCTTGCTCCGCTTCATGGATTCATGTTGGTTTTTGATTTTGAGAAGTTGAGTAGCTAAACCGATTATTTGCAAGCTCACTTTTTCTAGAGTCACTAAAATACCATACCCTTCGAAACTTTCACAATTGCTTTCACTTCAGGTAAATTCTTTGCATAATATAAGCCAGCATTTAACAAGTTTTTCTATCTTATAACAAAAGGCTGAGGCGGGCCACCAACAGTAGAGAATTTGGCTAGTCTGGTTTTCTTTTTGGCTGTTGCTGATTGGGCTTTTGCGATTAGCTGATTAACATCTTCAAAGTGAGATTTGACCTTCGTAGCACAATTTTGAAAACAATATATTACACATATCACACGAAATAGCTTTGGATGGAGAGATTTCAGTATTGCACCTGCATCCACCATCTATTTTGCAGCATCAGACAATAAAAAGCAGAAAGAGTGTCTGTTGCTTCCAACAGATCTAACGGCACAGTAGACTACTTGACCAATGCTATTGCTATTTGGCACAAATGGTATAGATCGGTGATTCTTAACCTTTTCAGTGTCATGGATCCTTTTGATGATTTGCCAGAAAGTTGTAGGCCACTCTAATAAAACCAGTTAATACTGTATGTACAAGTGGTCTCTACCAGAAAATGACACAAAAATTTTGATTTTAAAAGCATGAAGAATGGATAATTGCTAATTATTACGTCATAGAAAAATTTAGTAGGCTAAGTTTGCAGTGAAAATAATAAAAGTTTAAGGATAAACACCGAAAATAAGGAACGGAGGCAAAGTAGCTTTTATTTCAGTATCTAAATATTGGCATCAGCTTTTAAATTTAAAATTTAATTTTGCAATTTTTTTGGAGAGCAAGGAAGCTAACTGAGTTGAATTCAAATAAATTGAGTTTTTTGTAAAAACATATTTGCAGCGTATCTTTTTAATATTATAATGAGAGCAAAATCCTAGTTGAGAGGTAGCGCCTTAATAGGATTAAATCCTATAATTTAGAATACCTTACTTGCTTTTTCGAGACATGCAATGCCATCTTGAAAAAGCGCGCGCATTTAAATTATAACTTTTAACTTTTGTAACTTGTGAGTAAGACGATTTATTATACAAATATTTTTAAAAAAATCTAATTTTAATTTGATATCAAATTATGTTTTTTACCAACAATAGCTGCAATGTTAGTGGATAAGTCATTTTCTAAAAACACCTCATTTGCTGTTTTAAATATTAGCATAACATTACACATTAAAATTTGTCGTGTCAAGTTCAAACTTTTCAATTATAAACAAAATTAAAGTTGATAAATAAGATTTTGCCATAATGAGCTGCAAGAAGAAGCAAAAGTACAATGATTCATAGGTTAAGTATTGGTTTACTTACATAACTACTGCTGGATAAGAAAAGCCTCAATGAGTGATTTGTTACGAAGTTCTTTCTAACTGCTCTATGAAGCCTTCAAAGCTAAAACTATATTTGTATACTCGTCACTCCAAGTACTCGCAAAAATACCGAACTTTTTGAAAGACACAGAAGTTACCTCAAAACTATGAAGCTTGATTATGATAAAAGGTTACATGAAACCAATGCAAAGATTCTCCAGGCTTCTTTTGCAGCATCTCTCGCTATCGCCAAAGAGAAAAAACCTCACATTATTGGAGAGACGCTGATAAAGCCATGTGCGAAAAAAATTGTACTTGGAAAGGAGGCCGAAAAGAAAATAGTTGCTATATCACCGTCGAACAATACAGTCCAAAGAAGAATAGGAGATATGAGCACAGACATCAAGGAAAAAGTTGTAGAAGAGATTCGTTCAGCACCACTTGGCCTCTTCTCGATTCGGTTGAATGAATCAACACATGTTGAATCTTGTTCTCAGCTTATGACTTTTGTCAAATATATCCATTCTGGAAAGCTGAAAGAAGACTTTCTTTTCTGTACAGCTCTGAAGAGTACAACTAAATCATCAGATATTGTCATAACAATGTCTACTTTTTTGAGAATAATAATCTCTCGTGAAAAAATCTTTGCAGCGTTTGCATAAATGGTGCACCCGCAATGATCGGGTTAACGTCAGGTTTTTAAGCACTTGTTAAACATCGTGCTCCAGCTGTAAAAGGTGTTCACTGTATGATACACCGCCAAGCATACCACTATTACTATCAAATGTGCTTCACCAGTCCACCAGCTTGGTCAATTACATCGAAAGTAGCGCTTTAAACTTGCGACCTTTCAAGGGATTGTGAAGAAACAGAAGCTGAATATAACATTCTTCTATTTCACACAAGAGTACGCCGGCCATCTAAAGGAAACGTGACAGCAAGAGTCTTTTGACTTTGGAATGAAATCAATATATTTTGCGAAAAATACGGGAAAACTGATTTTGTGGCATGGCTCGATCATGATGAATGGTAGTTCGGTCTGGCGTATCGTGTTGATATTTTTGAGTAACCAAACAAACTTAACTTGAATATGCAAGGCAGAATGTAACACTAATATTACCAGATTCGTAGATGCCTTGAAGTCATTTCTATGCAAGCTTTGAATTTTGAGCAAAAAGGTATTTGATGAGAATTACTCTATGTTTGAATCTATTTCAATGATGTGGGAAATGGGGTACAAACAGATGCCAGGGTTACTCCAAGAAAAAATCATCTCTCATCTGACAGCTATAGAGAAGAATTCAAGCACTACTTTCCGGAAATGAGTGACAAAGAGCTCAATTTGGTAAGAAATCCATTCAGATGTTCTGTTGACAGCATACTTGATGAGCAGCAGGATAAGTTGATCGATCTGCAAAATGATTCCACAGCCAAAGACTTTTTTGATGACAACGCAGTTGAAGAATTTTGAATTGATATAATTGGTTCATATCCTATGTTGTTAAAGTTGCACTCCGCGAATTAAATTTTAGATGTTTAGGAAGTTTCAACTTTTGGCACCATTTAAAAAGCCTAAATCACAAACTACAGCAAAATCTAAATAAATACGTGACGCCACCGATTTGACAGTTGATTCTGCTAAAGAATTGTAAAATACTGCCTATTACTCGTAGTAAGCTTCCACACTGCACCTTCATAAAAAACTATTAATTCCTTCTTAACTTACCTTAAATCAGAGGTTTGCAACCGGCGGCCCGAGACGTGCAATTTTTGTGACCCACGGAAGAATTTTGTGGCCAGTGGAAGAAATTTGGGCGAAATTGAAGTCACAAAATTTTGGCAAAATATTGATCTCCAAAAGAAAAAAAAGTTCATCGCAGACGAAATTGGGGAATCTGCGCAAACTAACAATTGTAAAAACTATGATCTCCGAAAAAAAAAAGCAAAAAAGTCTTCAGTGCCACATCTCATGAATACCGTTAGTAGTCATTGCTGGTGAGCTTAATTGAGCTAGGATACAAACTTCAACTGGTTTGCGGAAATTTTAAAAAGTCGGAAATCGGTCCGTAAAAAGGCTAAATATCCCTACCTTAAACAATGGAAAGATAATCTTAAACTAGCATCGCAGATGCCTCTTTGCGATGGGGTACTGCAAACATTTTTACCTAACGAATGTACAGTGTTGCACCTCCTAATCGTTGCTACTATTTGTTTGCAACTTATTCGTGCATAATTTCGTCTGACTGCACCACAATCGTTAAAATGTGACAAGAAGTAGCAATTTGTACTACCGTACAAAAAATTGGCAAACATTGCATCTTAAAACAAAAAAGTTACGTAAGTTTTGTCACAATTATTACTGTTCTCAGTTTTTCTCACAAATACGAAAGAAATATTTAGACTAAGATTGTTAATTACTATAAATTCACCTTATTGCTAAAAAAAATTTGATCTAACAGCAAAAAATTGACTTTTTATTGACCTATCAAATTAAGAATTTGAAGCTTATTCTTTGTGTTCAAAACTAATACAAAAATCCACGCCGCTTAAGCTTGCTACCAAAAGATTGATTTGATTGAAAAAACTTGCCCAACTCATAACATCTAAATGATAGCGAGTAGGAGTAAGACGCGTTTCGCAAAAGTCTGTAGTGCTGATCAAAGCATCCCATGCGGCTAGGAAGAAGATCTGCTTCTACATTTCTTTTGTCTTCCCGATACCATTAGCTCCAAACTGTATTGTTAGGCGAGCCAATTTATTTCTAACCGTTTGGAAGCGTGCATGAAATGCGGGCCTGAATCGGATAACAGTGGAGCACGCTTAAACTCTCCCGCCTATTTCAAGCAATTGAGAAAGTACTGATTAGTTTGAGTTTTAATAAAAAGTAGCATCATAAGCTTTGTCAGAGGTAGGGAGCATTGGCAGACTCTTTCAACAACCTTTTCCAAAAAAATAAAATTTTAGACTCTATTTTTATTTTAGGTTAATTTTGAGTTGCAAAAATTTGCAGTGGGTTCAATAAAAAACGCTTGAATTGAGGCTATTTTTTATGTTTACTTGAAGTAGAGTATTTTCGGTTGTTTTTTATGTATATTTAATGTACAGTAAACTGCTTGAAGGTGATATTAACAAGTTTGAAATTAATAACATGAATATGGCACTCACTATCAAACAAATACCAAAGATAGCAATTTAGTAAATTAATACACGAGGTGAAATCTCTGCAGCAAATGCCGAAGAAATTATGGAGCAAAAAGTTGTGGCGAAAGTGATGCGCAGACGAGAAGAGCTAAATGTCTAAGTAACTGCTGTCTGCTAACTTCTTCAAGGTGATTTGCAGTGTATTTCTTTTCGCATTCAGATCAAATAGATATTACTAAAAATAATAAGTGTTTAGTGGTGGAGATGTGTGAATGGTTTTACATTAAAATAAAAGAAAACTACAAATGCATCAAAAATCTGTGGTTTTTAGATAAAATCACTTTTACTGGAATGATGTGCAGAAGGCCATAAATTTTCCTATCAGGGCACATAATTTTTAGAATGATTCTCAGAAGTATAGTGTAACGTAATAATCTTCGTGTTATTGATTCTCTTAGCTCTATAAATTTGAGTCACCACCAGAGTAGAGACTCGGTCTATCGTAATTTGACAGGCTTCTTCTGTTCATACAGCTTCCGCACACTGGCACTACATATGTTGTTTTGATTGCGCGATATAGTTGCTGCTTGTTGATATTTTTTCCGCTAAATTTAGAAAAAAAATAAATTTCTACCGAAATTTTGAATTTAACCACGGTTACTAAGAAAGCAATACAGACCATAAATTAAATTTTCGAGGCTTTAGAAACAGTAACTGGGAAGAAAACAGCAAATTTAACTCAGACGACGACGATTCTGATTTGGAAGCAGGTACTAACTGTGTTATTGCAAATATTACTACATTTTGGGGTGATGCTCACTCAGGAAAGCGACTGATTGCATTTTGGAGGTAACAAGATAGGGACCCTGGGTTACATTATGACTACCGATTTATTGCCAGAGCAAGCAGAAATCGCATCATCTTTCCCAAGTAGAACAGTTATTGACTATAACGATAGTAATTATGGCACTAATGTTGTCATGACGAGTGACGGATGCAGAGATGACCTCTGCAGCTCTATCCAAAGCCTTTGATATCAAGGGTTCGTCCTGCTGCAAAAGGAGGTGCCCGCATACGTGGCCATGCATAACTTCGTGGGTTGCTGTAAGAGCTCCGCAGGGGCCTGGTAATACAAGATTGGTAGGCATGGACCCCTAAGGATGGGGTAAGTCCCACTATGATGCCATGGAAAGCAT
Organism: Trididemnum clinides; assembly: GCA_963675345.1. Taxonomy (NCBI): domain Eukaryota; kingdom Metazoa; phylum Chordata; class Ascidiacea; order Aplousobranchia; family Didemnidae; genus Trididemnum; species Trididemnum clinides. Next base: position 31,180,918 of record OY776292.1, on the reverse strand, counting down.
TGACAGATAGGCAAGGTTTACAGAAGTACTGAAACACAAAAAGAATAAAATAGTTGCGTTAGATATTTTAAATATTTTTCATAAATGGTGTTTTTTCTCATATTTCAAATCAAATTAATTTCTATCGTTAACAACAATGTACCGCTCAACCTGAGAAGTATAAAGAGGCGTTGGAACCAATAAATTAAAACAATGGGTAAAACACAATTTTAATTCAGAACTTAAAGGGTTAAACGTAAAATTGAAATCTTGATTCTGGACATCATATTTAATATCTTTTTTCCAAACACCCTGTATTCCCTTGCCGTTTATTTTTAAACCTTAGATACTATTAATTTAATTTACAGTCAAATTAAAGCGATGTCAAGCTATCCTATACTAAAGATACACAGGAAAAATGAAAAATTTGAAAGGTCTATTAACAATTTAAAAGCAATTTCCAATTTTTCTTTTAGATTAATGAACATATTAGAAAAATTGCTTTCTTTCCCACAAACATTTTTAGATACCATTTTGGTGAAGCCCCAAAATTGACCTGTAGTAACTGATTTTTGCTTTCTTATATCGCTCTTCTTGTGCTTGTAGACAGAAGTACTCCAACGAGCCTACTCCTTGTTAGAAAGATCAGCAAAGCTTGTCGTGAAATTAATCTGAAATATGCTGCTCTTGATTGATACCAACTTTTAGATCAGAGCCTGAAAACACCCAGCATTGATTCTCCCAACATTGTGAGTTTTGTTTTATTTAATTCAAGCTCTCATGACTACGTTCCCGATGCAACTTTTTCTTTAAATGACTTCATAAAAACAAAAACGTTTTTAAAATCAATCACGTGCCGTGGTCTCTACTTTTTTCAGGCAGTGCTATTGAGTTAAAGGTCTTCTTTTTTAAATTTGCATTCCCGGTGGGAAATTTATAAATCCATTTGTGGCTTTTTATTGTCACGTGTTGCTTCTTGAAAGTTAATAAGGCGAACGTGTCGTGGCTAGAGAAGCCACTCAAGCAATCAGTAGGCTTGGCTTCAATTACCGCTCCGATTTATGCCCCAGACTCGAGAGAAAGAGAGAGAGAGAGAGAGACAGACAAATTTCAGAATTTTTGTTTGGCATCCGGCAATGCGCTAAATCAAATACAAAACCGAAAACACTTTTTCTTCCAACCCCATTGTCAAAAATGACATAGAAACGTGACGTATTTAGCAAACAATCACTTTCTTCAAACCTCTTTTCGCCTCGACAACAAAAAAAGAAATCAGCTTATTTCGCTCTTTTGGTCAACCTATAAAAATCTGGGACTTAATCCTGCTTCCAAATTGGCCACGCTCGGCAAAGTTCTGAGTGGATGCTAAAAAAGATTACTGGGTTGAACGGCATATTTAGGAGGTGAATAAAGGGCGACGCCCTCTAAGGGGTATGACAAAACTAAAAACTGTAAAAAATTATTTTGAAAAACTTAATTTTAAAATGAGTCTTCTCGCGTGTTTTTAAGGTAAAAAAACAACTGTTTTTAAAAAGCTAGTCTTCAAAAAAGTTTTCTTGAAGGTAATGTACAGAGTGCTCAAAAAGTACACCAATTTTATTTTTAAGCTACAAAAATATTTTTTAACATAAATCGTTTATTTTGAAAGGCGAGTTGATATTGATATGATATTTATCATATGAAAAATGCAGCACAATATATAAACGGTATTTGCTGAGCATCAAAAAATAGGTTGATTTTATTGCGAAAGGAAATTATTTTTTAAAGGCCATCGCTTTTTTGGCCGAACTTTGAAGTGAGTAAACTAAATGTATCAAAAATCAATGAAGCCATGAAAACTGTTCACACTTCAAAAAGAAAGAAGCTTTAAAAACTCAAAAAGGAAACAGTGCATGGCCAGCAGTGTCCAGGCTTACTGATGTGGTTCTCAACCTGTGGAAAACGGCTTCAATTTTGACTGTGAAAAGCTCGATCTCCAAGCATGACATTTTTGTCTTCAATTTGAATTACGAATGCGAAAACCGATGCACGCAAAACTATGAAAAGTAGGTGGCCATTATAAAATGTTGAGGACTTTTGCTCTGTTAGTTTCAAAAAGGCGATAGAACGTCACAGTCAATGTAGCTCCACGACATCTGGAAGTTCCATGATATTTTATTGAAAACTATTGCTGAGAACCAACTAGGAATGGCTGGGTTCATGAAAGATGTGGCACTACTTCATACGCTGCGCATGATACCATCGATTATCTGAAGCAATTATAAAAAGTCGCCTCCTCACTCTCAACAATTCTTACCGGTGGTCCCCACATAACCCTGATCTTAATCCATTGGGCTTGTGATTGGCCACTACGAAGTCCGCATTACTTGACAAATCTGTAAGTCTAAATCAAAGGTTCCAAACTGAGTAGTCGCGACGCACTGGTGCGTCGTTTGAAAAAAGTAAGGGAGTCACAAGTTTACATCCTTGCTGACTTTTTTTGGAAATCGACATAGGTGAAGAGCTTTTGCCTTTATCATTGACTTGATGACCTCTGTGTTTTGGAGGTCAACTTATGTAAAGGGCTTTCTTGTTCCTATTTTTGACTTGATGACCTTTTTAAAGCTTTTTTTATGTCAATTGATGGAGAGCGTCGTTTAATTTCATAGATTAGATTAGTGCGTCAGAAATTATAAGATGGTAACCTCTGATCTAAATGGTATCAAGCAAAATGCGGCCATATATATCTTCAGCCCGGCTCTCAACTTTGAAAAAGATGGTACAAAATATTGGTATCACGGTAAAGCACGTCATCTTCAATGCACATCCAGTACAGAAAACGTAAATTACAAAGAAAACGCTTAAATTCTACTTTGTTTTTTGCTTTATTATTGAGCTGTTTGCTTTGCAGAAATTTTTGTTAAAATACCATCACATGCTCTGCAAGATAAAATTTATTTTGGCGGAAAATACTATGCTATGGGCTTAGAGAAGCAACGCAACATTCTCCCTTTTTTTGAAAAACCTTGTTGATGAGAAACCAAAACAGTCGCTATTGTAAAATTATTCTCAAAAGAAAAATGGTCCTAAGATGAGAAAGAACAAAAACATTCATTTCAACGCAAGATCTACAAAACATTTCCAACTGTCGGTCACAAATTGGTATAAATCCCACACTTGATAAAAATATTGAGCTCCTTTCATGCTCGCCCCCCCCCCCCCCCCCCCCCCAAAGAAAAAACAAAAATTTATACGTGAGTGACTAGGTTAAAAGTTCGTGTTATTTACCCCTTCCAAAAATTTATTTTGGACAAGTCGTTTATTTTAGTCATCATTAAAAGAGGTCCTGGTGTTAAAACATGGTTGAAATTAAAAAGCGCCGAGTAGCTGAAACAAACTACTAGCTGTGCTCAGGTCAGGTCGCGATTCAATTGTTTCTGTCACGTATTTCGCAATTTTTCTCGATTACTTGTCTAAAATGTAACAACATTGACAATCTGTGAGCGGTTGAACAAAAAACGAAGTGCGGATGGACACAAAGAGTGAAAAGTGGATGAGCTGAGCTTGCGTCAGAGAGTATTTAAAGTCATGATGGCTGCAAATAAAGCAAAGCTTTGAACTTGCTTTGCTGCGTTTGCTCTTGACCGAAAGCTCACATATTTAAAATAAATTTCATTGTCCATTAAGGCTTGAACAACTCAAAACAATAAAAAAGCCTCATCAACGAAATGTTTTCTCCGCAGACCTCATGCCGACATTGTTACGCGTAGATTGAAACAAGGATTATCAGATGTGGCCTCCCGACGTACTGATGCGTCTTTTTGAAATCGAAAGACTGTTGCAATCTTCCATTTGTGACGTCTTTTTAGTAAATCAGATATTGACAGCTTTTTTCAAAATAATCTCTTTTTTCGACGGCCAACTTGTGTTAATGGCTTTTTGTTGCTATTTTTGAACTATAGCTATTTTTCACAGTTTCTAGGGGAATGCTTGTTGAGCAGGCCTGGTCTATTATACTATTATGCTTCCTACAGCACTCAAAAAAGTAATTGTTTTTGACACAGTGAATGGGTAATTAACTTTAACTCGTTTTTTCCCGAATTTTATTTTTTGAAATTTTGTCCATAAAAAGTTGTGTTTTCATGCCAAAGGACATATTTCGGTGTTAGTTTAGTTTATTTTTTCTTTGTTTGTTTGTTATATTGTAATTTTGTTGTGTCCCAAACGGGAACACCGGGCATGAATGGGGGTCACCAGAGCGAAAAAATTTTCAATTGTTTTTTTGCAAGGAACAAGTAAATCATGGTATTTTTACACTACAAAAGGACTTTTTACTTGGTTTTGCAACATAGACGTATGGTCGACACAAAATTAACACTGTCTAGGCTACAAAAAACAGTTGTGATGAAATATGAAAGGCATGCAACATATGAAAGAATAAACTCAAAAACAGAAAAACATGGAAAAACAGAAAAAACAGTTCGCGACAACATTGTACGTATCACGGGATGTTACTAGTTAGCCTACTGATGCTACATCTTGTGGAATTCTTTAACCTTTTGCGGTCAACCTAACTGGCGCAAAATTGTTGCCCATTGGTCGTATTAAAAATGGCGTTTTTTGCGTTAGTTTTTACATTTTTTCGTGTATTTTTAATATCTCTGGTTAGAAAGCACAAATCACTTTGATTTTTTGCATGTAAATAGATCGGCTATTGCAGATTTTAAATTTTGATTTTAAAAAGTAATGACGTCATTTTGAGATCATGACGTCTTGAGATATTTATTTGAATAAATCACATAATACAACCAAACTAATTTTAGCAAAAACGGTATGTCAACTTAAATCTGAAAAATATTTGATCTTGATTTTAATGTGGCTTTACTATTTTGAATATTGATGACGTCATAGCACTTGTAAAATAACTAAACTGGCTAATCTTTGACATTCTTGTGCAACATAGATCAAAACTTTTTTATGACTCAAAGAGTTTTTATCACTCAAAAAGTGTCATAATGCAAGTAGCATAACAATGTCTTTATCTTCAAAGATATCAAAAGTAGCATTGTTTCGAGAAATAAAATTGTCACTATAAAAACTCTTAAACGCACAAAGAACATTTCATTTGTATTTCTTATTTCTTTTCTGCAACAATCTTTTCTGCTGCACTCTAATTCTGTTTGACCATACTTGAAGCTATTTGGTGGGGAGCTTGCCCTGTCCTCCCCCACCTTCCCCCCATTAAACTGAACCTGTTTCGTGATGGGTACAAAATACATCCTCACCCAAGAGCATTTTTTAACCAGCAATGACTAAACATGTAACATAGCGTAATAAAACCTGTACAATACAACAGCTTTCTCCGTATTACGAAAATGCCGTAATAAACACGTGCACATATCGTGCTGATTGAAAATTGCCACAAATTGTTGCCAAGACAACCATAAAATGGCGCCAAAACAATTATGGCACATAGCACATGCCTTACGATTGAGTTATAACATGTAACGCAAACAATGGCAAAGAGCGGTTGCCTTACAATCGCAGTAGAAACTTGTAACAAAAAAAGGCAAGTTATATTCGCCTTACGACCAGCTGGCGACTTTTTTGATAGGCGACTTAATTCGCCTTTCGACTGCAAAGGGTTAAAGCAAAGTTCGTTATATTAACTCTGTACTTCTTGCACATCTTCCTGGAGTTTTTCTTGCACAGAGCGCACGTAGACTGCTTTTCGGCTGGTAGCAAAACTTGATTTGCGCTGTCAAAGCGGATTCCTGGAAGACCCTTTTCTCTAAAGACGCTGCTGGACGACTAGGAATAGCAGGAGGGGTGCCATACTTCTGCAGATAAAACTGAACTATGCGTCTGGAAAATCCCAAATAGTGAAGAGGACTGTTATTGTTACCCTTCTTATACAACTTCCACGCGTTGTGAAGACTTGCATCAACTGTAAACGCAAAACAGGCCACCACCACTTTTTTGATCGGACTCCCATTCTGTAATTGTCGATGTTTTGGTCCATGCGGTCTACACCACCCACAAAATGGTTGGACTTGGACACCGTGAAAGGTTGATCCACTTGTTTTTTCTGTGCATCTTTGGCAATCCAGCGAGTGGCTTTCACGAGAGGCATGACGGGATGAACAACTGACACCAGTGAATTTATCGTCTTTAGTAAGTTTTGTGTTGTCAGAAAAATGAGCATATGCCTTCAAGATTTCAAATCTATTTCTACGCATTGCATTAGATACAGATGGCAAGTACAATTTAGAGTGGTAGTCCCACATCATACGCCATTTGGGAAATGACATGTACCCCGATAGCATCAGTATACCCAGCCAGCACTTAATTTCCTCTGGATTGGTCGAGAACGAGGCATTACCTTTATCTTGAGATGCGTACGTATTGAACAAGCTTGTGATGAAGTTTATCACTTTTTCATCATAGAAGAGCTCGAAATATTCTTCAGGCTGCATGCCCTCTTTGTATGTTTTTCTTGCAAGTGTGAAGGGTGAAAAGCTTGGCCGTATGTCTTGTTTTCTCACCCATCATCTCTTTCGTTTTCGTCTCGAACCGGTTCCAGAAGTTGAAGAACTTTCCGTCTCTAAAGGAAGTTGAGGATTATCGGCACTGCAATCAAAGAAAAAAACAATTTGGCTGTCCCCTTTATTGCCTTCCGGAGACCGAGATAACAAAACAACTCTCGCCTCAGCATTAGCCTGTAGCTGCTTTCCACTGAGATTATTCACGTTACCACCTGTGTCTTCGTCGCCGCTGTCCCCTTCACTGTCAAAACCATCACTGGGAGATTGAATAAACGCCATCGCTGTAGTAACTGCTTTATCTTCTTCGATCTGAGGAAGGACTTTTTCAGCACTAACAAACCTAAAAAAAGATTTTTTACATAACGGCTCATGCCCAGTGTTCCCGAAAGGGAACATCATTATGAAAACAAACATATCACACCATCTTGAATTCAAATTCAAAATTAATCCTTTCTGCCTGGAACTATAGTCCATAGTCATATAATTATAACATTGGTTATGCAGAAAAATATACTAATACCAGGCCAAAAACTTACCTTTTTAACTGTGGATCACGTGATGCTAAAGGTTTATCAGACATCTTTACACAATTCACAGCAGGAATCAAAAACTTTAGAACAAACAAAGTTAACTTCTACCTAACACTACATTTAACTAGTAAAAATACCTGAATTCATAAAATTAGTTCAATAACAAAATTTATTACAAATACAAGTGATGTTCCCTTTTGGGAACACTGGGAAAAAACGGGTTAAAATATTTACTGCTTGGTGGCATTAGCCTCAAAATAAACGGCCAAATTTTTTCAGAAAACGTAATTTAAAATATATTTTTTAATTTTTTCAAAAGCAAACTGAGGGAGTAGAAATATTTCCTGCTTTGCAAAAAGCAGATTAAATAATATTGAGATAACTTGCAAATTTTGAAAGGGGCTTGAACTTCTTTTCTTCCTCTTCCCTAGCCACGGCCTCTACTAAGTTTTACAGCTATTGATCTCAAATACAGGATTTCGACAAAGTCTATAGACAATTTCATAAATTCATTAAAAAAATTCAAAAAATGCTATCAAAATGATTCTTTTTGCATATTAATCAGTTGCTATTAAAGTTTTTTATGATATCATTTTTTGCTATTTCAGAGATGAATTAGCTAAATAAAATAATTTATTTCCAACCCTTGTTGAAAATCACTACTCCACAAGAAAAAGCATAATGTGTTTCTTGGTTTATCAAAACGAAATCTGATATTCAAGCACAAAGAAATTTCATCGCTAAGTATGCAAAACAAGCCCCAGCACGTCAGTCGATTTGCAATTAGCATAAGCAGTTTGTGGGAACGGGAACGTTGCTAATAAAATCGAGGAGTAGATGGTCAAAAACTTCTGGAAAAGGCATAGTGCGTATTCGTCAGTCATTTACCCGTAGCCCAACAAAGTCCATCCGCTCTGCTCTCGTTCAAGCTACGTGAAAGATGTTGTATGCCGCACCAAAGTAAAAGACATAAGTGACCTTAAAGAAAGAATTACTGCCGCTGTGGAGACAACTAATGAAGAAATGTTAAGAAGGACGTGGACTGAAATTTAATATCGTTTAGATGTCCTCCGTGATACAAATGGGGCTCATATAAAAATTTATTAATGCTTTGAATAAAAACTTGATCATTTACTTGATATTGTTTAATCATTTCAGAGATAGAGTTCAATAATATTTTAAATAAAAACTTGATCATTTAATTGATATTATTTAAACATTTCAGATATTTCCAACGTTAGTTGTAATATCAATAAATTTTTTTAATTGTCTGAAGACTTTGTGGACACCCTGTATAATTAAAGCTGCAGACTAAAAAAAATATGACTATGACGCTCATTGTCACAAAGATTTGTAAAAGTATGTGCTTACATGAATGCTTATAACAAAAATAAAACGCCTCGCAGTTTTTCAGCTTTTGTGAAAGAGCAGCCTTTGTGAGCGTCCAAGTCATATCACAATCATAATTAAGCAAACTCGGTTTCATATTTAATTCTGTATTACTTCAATAGTTGACGCCAAGTAGCAGGTACGTAACTACCTGCGGTTAGAGAGAGGGGCCCCGCACCTCTAAAATGCTTTCGCCCCCTCCTGTAGCTATATTTAAAAATTACATAATTTACTTCCAAAGGATTTCTGAATATGCTTTTAAAGAGCCACAAAAACTCGTTTACTCTATTGTGATATGAAACTAGCTTTTGATTCATTAAATACCTTCATTGCGATTGCTGTTTCCTTGTGTCGTCACAATTGCTTTTCCGGGTGTAACTCGGATCGTTTTGCGTTTGAACTTGCGAAATTTCGCAAATTTATAGGCATTTACAAAATTGCAGACGTATTGTCATAGAAAATTACGAGATTGTGTTGTAAACAGGCTAAGTTTTTTTCTCGATTTGCCACATTTTCGGAGCAAATGCAAGCTGAAGTGAATTGTAGAGGTTTTGCAAATGGGTACAGAGACGAAGAAATACTGTTTTTAAGAGTCACATTTACTCTTGACATTAATAAGCATGATGTAGCTTTTTAGATGTGCTTGCGACCCACTTAGGCTCATTTGCGGAATTACGGTTGCGGACTGGGGTGAAGCCAAGGGCCTCGTGTGCTGACTGGCTGAACCTTTCGTGTTTTGTTACGCGCGCAATCATGGGCAGCATTTATTAAAAATTATATCAATATTTTAGTATCTATCGATCATGGTAGATGAACTGGATAGGGTAACTTTGTGTTCTACTGCAAGTAGTGCACGGCTATAATCAGCATAAATAATTTATCAGGATTGCAAATGTAACCAGGCCAATACAGGGTATTTTAGAGCAAGTGGGGTCCATTTTTTCTCTTTAAATGGCAGTTATGCTCTAAAAAAGGTCTTCATCTAAATGTTTCTCAACTCAGTGGTCTTTCACGTATCCACATCACCCTGCAGATTCTTGGAGATCTGCAATCAATTGACCCAGATGCTCAAAGCATTTTATGCACCTGCTTTTATGGCACAAGTATTATGGACGGATCATAAAAATAAATTCGTGCGCTATGATGAAAAGAGCTTCAAACAGAAATTCGGTTTACCCATTAATGTTGTGGGTTTAGACGTTTAAGTAGGCCCTTGTGGGCTGACTGAAAACCTCCAAATGGGCGCTGAAGTAGGGTTTCCATACGTTCGGAAAATTTTTCACATGTCCGGAATTCAGGTGTTCTGTCCGGAAATTGCTCAAATGTCCGGAACTTTTGTAATCAAGCAACAGAAAAACCAGTAAACAAAAAATTGCACAATTGGAATCCAATAATCACCATAAGTGGTCCCCCTGTTTGTGCGGGCCACTTAGATCGAATTAACATTGCCACGATCAGCACAAATGGCAGCGAAACAGATGATGACCTTTTTATTTTTTGGAGAACACCTTTATTGGGGTATTACAAAACGAGCTCCAACATCTCCTACCGTCATTTCAGATTTAGAGCATTTTTTACTTAAATTGGGCCCAGAATATTTGTTTATAAACAAGCGAACTAGTGACAACTTGTGGTAGCGTTGTAATAAATTTCAAACTTGCCAGCAAAAGGTAACAATTTGTAACCAAAAGTTACAACTCTGCCAACCCGCAGCCAATACTTAAAAACGTGAACGTTGTGTCCGGAATTTTGCCTCATCAGATATGGTAACCCTACACTAAGGCAGTCAAAGATTGAAGGAATCATAAACATAGTTCTTGTTGTAAAATTTTTATTGCTTCAGTGTCTAAATCCGCCGAATCAACCACGCTAACTATACCGTAATTGCAGAGCACATAAAAACAACTTACTCTCAAGATGACCTGCGAGAAACATGATCGGCAACAAAATCGCTTACACCTAACAATGAGCATTGAGATCACAAAGGACCACGTGACCAAAGTTACCAAGCAACAGACGAAAATGACTGCGAGAGTACAAAAGGCTATCAACAAGCTGCCATGGCAAACAAAAAGAAGTAAATATTGTTTGATCTGGCTTTCAGTTGAAAAAATAAAATATGTGTGATTTAAATACATAAAATAATACACGATGCAATTGCAATCTCTCGATCAATCCTGCCATACTTCACTCTCCTCAACTATGTGACCACTTAGGGTAGATCACAATAATCTTTAAACTGCACGCTGCTGAAATCAACTTATATTTTTCGTAAGGAACTCGCGATAATAATAATTAGCCAGCGCGGGCAATTACTCCGGTCGCAATATAAGCAAGCCAAGTAAAACTCAATCGTTCCTGACCAAAACAACTGCAGAAACCTTGGCAGTTAAACCGATCGTCATAAGCAATAGCGCAGATGTCATTCCCCGGCAAGATTGCCGGATAGCTTGGCAGGATATAGTTCCTGGCGTGAGATTGGATTGCCAGGCGTGCGAACTATAAGCGCACGATGCTCTTGAACAGAAATAGCCAATTGGCTACAAACCTGACTGTAGATTACTTCGTCAGTTGAAAGAGTAGTGCCTATTAGCAAGTTACAATAAAATAGGCTAAATGAAGAACACTAGCAGAAGTAATATTCGCAAGCAAAACTTGGTAGCAACAGCGGCAAATTGGTTGGGCGTCAAACTAAGGACGCACGGAGTTGCAAAAATAAAATACGCAGCAACTATTCTTCAAATTTAACGTTTCGCTCCCCTTAGTCACCGGGGAGCTTCTTCAGAAAACGGTAGATGTTAGTAGTGTAACATGTAAACTGTACAACATAAACATATAAAGACAGCCTGTATTATTAAACACTAAAAATTATTTACCAACAAGGCAGGCAACACGTAATAACGAAAACATTGTTACATCACTGATACAGGAGTGAGCAAGTAAAAAGTGTTGTGAGATACATAAGACATTATTTATTGGAGACAAACACACGGTAAACAGCCGGAAAATTTACACCATCATTACGATTAATTACATTACATAAACGAGTCTTTTGATTTATCAAAAAACTTTCCGCAACGCGACGTCTGTATGCATGTGATTCTGACTTCAGAATTTTGACATTATCCCAATCTATTCTATGATCGAAATCCATATCACCGTGGTTTGGTGTATCAAATTTCTTGCCGGTATTGCAATGCTGTGTATGTAGGTGAAATAGGAAACGGGAACATGCTGATGCGGTCAAGACTTTTAACACTCAAAAGTCAGCGCTGAGTCAACAAGATGTGGATTTTGATCATAGAATAAATTGGGATAATGTCAAAATACTGAAGTCAGAATCACATGCATACAGACGTCGCGTTGCGGAAAGTTTTTTGATAAATCAAAAGACTCGTTTATGTAATGTAATTAATCGCACTGATGGTGCAAATTTTCCGGCTGTTTATCGTGTGTTTGTCTCCAATAAATAATGTTACAACTTTGGCAGAGAGGTAAAGCATTTTACTTGTTCGTGTGATACGAACTTGACATACATTGGTATGTCTTCCCGACATTTGATCACCAGAGTGAAGGAGCATCTGAATTTAGCAGATTCAAGAAAAAGCGCAATTAAGGACCACATTTTGTCAGGCCCCATCTGCTCTAATCTACAATATAATATTAATTCTTTCACCATATTGAAAAAATGTAACTCAGATTATGAAGCAAAAATTCATGAAGCTTTGCTTATAAAACGGCATAGCCCTAGCCTTAATAAACAATGCTATGCAAGTGGAGCTTCTTTTTTGCTAAACATATATTAGCAGAATTTTACAACAACTTTACTTACTGCACGTAATCGTAACATGACATTCCATATTGGATTTTCGCATAATTTTGGGAATCTTGCCGTTTCTGGAAGACTTTGATCCTGGTTTTGATGCGCTTAAAAGTTTTTGCATCCAATCTCTCCCAGCTGTTATTTATTCTAAAGTTGGCTACGTTTTTACAGCCATTAGAAGTACTATATCTTCATAATGTGTATTATTTGAAATTATCGTTGATTATTTTAATTTATTACGTCACATTTACAGATTTAATTCTTGAAAAGGGCTTTATGAAAGTCGAAAACGTTCGAATTTAAGATGTTATAGGAATTAAAATGATTTTTAATTTATTAAAGTTACTTGCTACATCAACAGTGTGGATTTTAAAATAAATAATGTCTTATGTATCTGACAACACTTTTTACTTGCTCACTCCTGTATCAGTGATGTAACAATGTTTTCGTTATTACGTGTTGCCTGCCCTGTTGGTAAATAATTTTTAGTGTTTAATAATACAGGTTGTCTTATATTTTTATCTTGTACAGTTTATATGTTACATTACTAACATCTACCGTTTTCTGAAGAAGCTCCCCGGTGACTAAGGGGAGCGAAACGTTAAATTTGAAGAATAAATTGTCAAAAAAACAAATTGATCTGGTTGAAATATCGTTACACTCGACATACTAGAAATGCCTGCTATATTTAAAAACTAGCATCACACACCAGCGAGAGTAAAGTGCTAAGCACCTGAAGCCAGTCTTTTTTTTGTTGCCACATGATTTGTCTTTGAAAAGGAAAAACATTTTCGTCGTTGTATGATTCGTCCAAAAAAACAAAAATGTCATCGTAGCAGTACGATATGTTCTAAGCTCTGCAAAATTTTACTTTACCACGTACTTTGCAGTTGGCACCTCGTAGTTTAACAGAAAAAAAACATAAGAGCAGACAAAAAAACGCTTAGCTTGGCAGCTTGATGAAATGCGAGACGTGACACGCTGCATTATTGTCATCAGCTGTACGCGGTGATAAGCTATGCATGCGAAAGATTTGTAGATGTTGCAGGCATGTTTGCTACATGTAGTGATTAGTTCAATTTTTAGCAAGTTTGAAATTGGCCTGATGTATAGATGTCAACACTTGCAGAATTTGCAGATCAGATGCAGTGGTCGTTTAGTCTCGTGTGAAATTATTTTGAAAATCTTTTCAAAAGTAGTTGAAATTCTTTAGCTATAGGATATCTAAAAATCACGGTCATGAGTCAGTGGAAAGATAGCATATTTGGCATCTATTTCTTCTAAAAACTACTTTTCTTTGCGAAGCAATGGCGCAGTGTTTCGAAACATTCGCACCATCTAATACACTTCTTCACAAAAAAGTAATTAACCTACTCTCATAACTGAAATCGATAGCCCGTCATTGATGTTTGTTCTCAACTGTTGCTCGAAAAAAATAATTTATTTTTTAAGTTTGTACAACTTCATGAAAAATACCCAGTTGTGATAACGAAAAATCGCTTCGAGAGGAAGATTTGCAGAAAAAAGACCCAGAATAACCTGAAGCCGTCTTGACCACTTTGCAGTAATGGAAAGGTTGCCAAGAGCTAGTGCTTTTCAATCAGTGAATACGAAAGCAAAACGGAAAAGTCCTCATCATGGAATCATCATAGAAACCGAAATCGAAATCAATGAATTTTTGTAGAAAAATTCTGTGTTCTGTAGAAATATAAATGCAGCATACGCAATGGACATGCCTACTTTTAAAGGAAATGTGTTGTTTAACAGAATTGTTTTAGCCGATGAATCTCCGAGCAAACGTATTGAACGGAGAGGCGGAAGTTTTTGGTCGTATGCTGGTCTCTAAAAAATGTGATGGTGTCAAAGGAATGCTAAAACTGGCCCATGAGTATAAAGCTGCATTTCCCACAAGCTGCAAATTATCGTGCGAATTGGTAACATTTTGGCACTTCTACTGCTGTTTGCAGTATTTATTTTCTTTCTTACAAATAAAATTAAGCAAGCAAAGACTGACCGTGACCCATGAAAGGAAAAATAACTTCACATTATTGGCTTATGAAAGCGACTTGATAAATAATCTTAATACTTTGTTAAAGTTTTTAAAAGCAAGCACTCACGCCGATTGAGTTTTAGATGCTAGTACAAGGTATAGCCGCCTCTACTAAGCTGCTACAACAGCTTGACACTGGAAAGTTGATTGCTGTGATGGGGCCTAAAGTTTTTCTTAGTGATCCTCGGAAATAATGCTTTTTATGGTTGTTATATTGTGACTTATTTCCCCATTTTGTCCTTTTTCGTTCCTATTAAAAAATTCGGTGAGTTGGGTAAGCAATCAGTTTTGATGATTGGGCGTCTGGTTTTTTTTGGTCAAAAAATTAAACAGTTACGTAAAGTTGTCTGAACATATTGCTTAGCAAGATTTTTCAACGTCATTTTCAATAATTTTAGCCGCTAGTCAATTTGCAATTGAGAAGCTTATGGCAGCGGTTTAACAGAATAGAATGGTGTGCCGGTACCGAATTGTAACAGAGGAGACAATACGCTTACGTATAACAATCTTGTACAATGCTGTAAGGTAGCCTTACTTTCAAAGGTAGTTGAAAGCTTACCTGTAACTATTGTTTCTGATAAATAGGCAAGCATCTTGCTAGGCAAAAGTGAAGTCAACCAATTTTGCGTTAGAAAAAATTTCACCCAAGACATTTTTTAATCCATGAAATTGAAAAATTGGGTGAATATTTCAGTACATTCCTACACAGGCTCAGCAATCAAGGGTTTATGTTTAAATCATGCGCATAAAGCTTTATAGTGTCCGTCCAAAAAATGAAGATCCTTTTCACAATTAAGTTGTTGACATACTTTCTGGATCCCCCGACTCCAACAGGCTAAATTTTCAATGGCTGCCTTAAGCTCCAGATTATTTTTATGGCAAGTCACTTTTACAACAATATTTCTTTAAAACGCTTAACCCCTTACCGGCCCCTCCTGAAAGAGATGTTTGGTAACGGACCTGTCGAGTAGGAAATCTGTAAATATCTGTAGGTCAACTCTTTGTTCGTCTGATGGTCACGTTAGTATGCATTGCTCTGATCAAAATTGATGAGTCATGTAAAGTTGTTGCATGATTTGAGAATGACGTCATCTTCTACAGCGCTTAACAATGCTAAGAACATAAAAATCTTTTTCATACTTGAATAAATGTTTGTAAGCAGCAGAGTATAAAAACTTGAAGTCAAATTTACTCAAAAAGAACAAAAAAAATTTTGAATATAATAGTAACAACGATGTAAATCCGACAGTTTTAGAATGGAAGCGAGAGCCAAAGCAGACCTAATGCTGAGCATTAGTTTGATTTTGAGGTCTGTAGATTCTGTGCTTTACACAGTTTGTGTGGTAAAGCTAGTCAGCCAGCTTGACCAAAATAAAACTAATGGACGGTGGGTTCCATTAATGGCAGCCTGCACACTCTATATCGGTTGTCGCCGGGCCAGTAGTCTAATTATTTGGTGGCCATAATAGTCGTAACTTGATTTGAACACTGTGCTTCTGAATTTTTACATAATTTAGTATGTTGTTAATGATGGAATTACTTGAATGGATAAAAATTTAGTGCTCACATACAGCCATGATAAACAGAGGAATCTTTAGAAATTACTGAAGTAGGGAGCTATAAGTTCTAGATGATCACTTAGCCTTAATGTATTTAATAATGTGCAAATGCCTACAGCCATACAATCAATCAATTGATGTTATTAATGAAAAAGTGTTTCGGCTTAAAGCCATAGTAAGTTCATCTAAAAAGCAATTTTAGATGATTTTAATTTAATTTCATTAAGATTCTCTTCAGAAATCGTTAGGTTACAAAACTTTCGCACGCTTGTACTTTCAGTTGTTAAAATTTTATTTGACTGCAATGTAATTGACGTCCAGCTGAGTTTCATTTCATTTGCGCAAGCAAAGCAAACAAAGGATGTCCAATTAGGAGCTGGATTGATGGTGCAAATGAAGTTGTGCAACTACAAAAGCTTTTTTTCTTTGTACCAGATTTTCCAGTTGAGCAGTTTTGTCGCAAAATCTTGCATAGTTCTTAAACAGTTGCGTGAAGAATTTTTTTTATTTATCTGCAAACAAACCTCTAGACTAGTGATTCTCAAAGTGGGTTCCACGAAGCAAAGTCAGTGGTTCCGTAAAACTACTTTCGTAAAGAATTCAGTTTTAAATTCCGAACATAGCCGCCAATCTTGCGAATATATCCCAAGATTACATGTCGAAAGGCGGTCGATCTCCAAAAAAAAGTCTTCATGACATTAACTTGGTCCGATAAAACTTTTCTTTTATTGTATTAAGTATCAATTTAAATAAGGGTTCCGTTGTATTACCAATAATGTCAGAATTCCATTGCAAAAAAGTTTGAGAACCACTGCTCTAGACTATTCTATCAGAATTTAGTAGTTTAGCAGAATTATTCAAATTCAGTTTTTACGTAGCTAGCTTTAGTTAAATTTTGGTTTGACGATTTATCATCAACTATATCGATTTTTATACCAAAACAACTAAAAGTCCTATTGGTGTTAATATGACTGAATTGTAATTTATCCAGATTTTGCCATTTAGAGATAAATTGCAATTAGTCGTTATAAGTTTTTTTTCATCACATTTATTACGTTAATAACAGCAAAAATTGAGGTTAGCAAATAAATTGAAGGTGTAGTGAATGACTGAAAGGAATTAGACCAATGAAGTGGAGCCATTTTTTGAATACCTTTCCATTTCCTTCCTTGCCACTTATCCATGAGGTTTTCGCGATCCACGAATAGACAATGGCCCATGGTTTGAGAAACGGGGACCAAGCCTGATTTTGATTAGGTTCGAGGTGTGAGTCGTAATCACCGACCGATGAGGTGCTTTCATCTCAAAGAAAGGAGAGGGTTTGTACAGCAGCAACAGTATTAACACCACTCATCTGTTTCATAACAAAGCTGCAATTGAATATACATTGTGAAGAAAGGTGACTTTATTTCGGTGTAGAATTGCAAAGCCTAATCTACACTGAGGCTATGCGCCAGCATAAAATTTTGTTTGTTATATTTTTTTTGCATCAAAAGATTTTCCAGATCGATTACTTCCTCCGAAAATTTGTTAGATCTGATACCTGTATTTCTGTCTTAAAAAAATTATCGTCGCATTAAAGCTGATGAAGTAGCAATTAAATGACATTCATTTATTCATTGGTGGGTCTTTACATGAGCTAAAGTTTTGGTCAAATTAGCATACTACAAAATATTGTTCTCCATTCCAGTGGCGTAGTATGGGTTTTTGACCCCATGTGTGAAAGCAAAAAATTCTCCCCGTTTTTGTTGGAGTGCATAATGTTACACTTTGTATTGAACGGAGAGGGCTGACCGATTTTTTGTCTCAAGACAATAGTAAAGACTTTTTTGTAGGTAAACTTCTTGAAAGTAAGTATTTTGCTCACTTTCAAAATTTGTGAAGGCTGTCAACAGTTCATGGAGAACTGCAGTCCCCTTGTCACCCTGCCTTTCCGCTTATGTCGGTGTCCGAATGCTGTGTGCAGAAACAGCAGAAATTTGTATCTATCTATTAAAATTGGCAGCTCTCTTCATGTGGACGCCATGTGCGGACTGCCCTCTCCTTGCTACACCGCTGCTCTATTCGCTGCTCTATCCGTTTTGCTCCTAAAAATGCGTAAAACAACTATTTTATTCTCATGCTTTTCATGGAAAGATTGTGTTCAGAATCATTATGATTTTTTCCACACTTTAGATTTGATTAAAATCGAAAGTAAGTTGCACTCAAAGCTATTTTAGAAAATTTAGAAAGCGAATTTACCACAAAAATTAAAATTGTCGATCAAGATACTTCAATTTTAATCAAACTAGTTCTTGCAATAAGAAAAAAAACTGGTGGGTACCCAAACGCTTAACGTTTTGCACTAAAATTTAAGAATAGTTTTGTGCCCCTCCAACAATTTTTGCCGTAAGCGCTCGTGATGCAGAGCAGATGTAGATGCCCAAAGATGAACAAGATTGCCAAGATACTTTAGTTAAATAAGGGATAAAGACTACTCATTTTTGGTGATTACTGAGGAATCAGAAAGCCAGGAAGCAGCTTGATTTAAAAAAAACGTTCGATTTTTTTCTGTTTTCCCGTCCATAGTACTTGTTGTTTTACTTTGGAGCCACTGCATGTTGTTTATGGCTTAGCCTGTTATAAGGGAAACATGAGATGTTGTTCTTTTACTGAATACTAGGTCTACTTTGAATCTAGACTAGTTTTCCTGGAAAGAGTTCTTTAACATCGCATTTTTGCATTTACGTCTACTATAAGTGCTTGAGTTTGTACTAGAGCTGAGTTCAAGTAAACCTTTAAAAAATACTTAAGTAATAAGTAATTTTTAAAATACAATTTGGTATACAACCTGCGGCCGAAAACCCAATTAACCTTTCGATAATTTTTTGGTCAACCCGTGTGAAGAATTTATTGTAAAGTATTTTATCCAATTTCCTAAGGTATTTGAAAATATTACATTCTGTGTCTGCAAATTACTGCTTGAAAAATTATGCTTCAGAAAAATATTTTGTTGAAAATGCCCCAATCTAAATATATTTTTGTCGACAGCAGATACATATAATATAATAAACTTTTAATAGAATTTATTTCATCTTTAAGATATTCATTTGCGCATAAAGTGACTCCTTGTGAAACACAATAAATCAATCATTTTATCACTTAATGATGATCTTAATTTTGAAACAAACAATCCTGAAGCACTGAAACATCTTTCTGCTTTTGCCGAAGAAGGAGGTAAAGAGTTCAAACAAGACTTTAAAATTTTAGGGCATTCCTTTGTAGCTTCATAAAATGTCATTTCATTCATAATGTGAGTTAATGCATTTTCATGAATATAATCAGAATTTTAATTATCTGTTTTACCTAACCGTTCATGTTAACAAGTTCATCGTTCGGTGAAGCACCCGTTCCGGTGTGCTCCTGTGGTGTGGGGGCCCTGTTAGTAGCCCGAGCACTGTGATCGCGCAAACCCTGCCGAAGAACTGTGTGGGGGAATCTCCGCGTGTGATTGTTAAGTGGTATCTGGCGCTAGTTATGTTGCTTATCGAGTGGCACTATGTAATACACTAGTCATTGCCCGTGCGGCGTGCTAGTTGTTAGAATCGGTAGTTATGCTCGGAGTGGAATAGGCGAAGTTGTTGACCTCTTGGCGGCCGTGCATTATATAAGCCGCGGCGCAGTCATTTGGGACCCACCGAAATTAGTTAGGCGCTCTTTTAACTGTACGCGTAAAAACTAATTTTTGCCCAGAGGTGTGTTGCGTCGTGTATGGTTCTTGTGGGATTCGAACCCGCGTCTTTGGAGCTGATCTTCTCGCGCACCGACGCCTGCTGACATGCCAATTATGCCCTAAAGCACCGCGTTTAGTTGGTAACCTTTCAAAGATCTTTCTACCAAGGATGTGGAGGCGGTTATTTTACAACCGCTTCCACTAACAAATAACGACCGTTGAAAATTTTTTTAAATTTTTGTGGGTCTGCAGCCTGCTTTCTCCTACACTTCATCATTTTGAGAAAACAAAAACCTTTATTTATTGCTATTACTTTGCCTACTTCACTTGAGCTTATTGTTCCGAACTACTCTGTGTTTCTTTTTCTTAGATATTAGAACTCGTGTTGAATATAGAACAGTGCTTTTCAATCTTTTAGTCATCGCGGAACCTTTAAAATACTTTCGCGTTTGTCACGTAAACCCCACCACAAAAATTTAGAAATCACGAATTGCTTGCAAGAAAATCAAATATTTCGTTACTACAATTCAAAAAATAATTAAACACTTCAACAAATAGACAGTTATTACAAGTTCGTTCACTACTTACAACCACTTTTACAACAGTTAACTTAATGCTTTTCAGATCTAAACCGTATGACCACATATCACAGCTCTCGACAATAACCTGTCGTCACAACAACAAATTACACCGTATAGCGTTGATTTTTCCCTTCTATCCTCAGCTAACTTTGATTTGAGTTAACTTTAGCTCTAATCATCATTACGGATCTTTCTGTCCGTCCCCAAAACACGTATTGACTCCGATCTTTTTGGATAATGAAGTGCGAAATTTCTGTCGTATATATATAGTACTAGCAGAGGTACCCGGCGTTGCCCGGGTATAGGATAAAAAAGCAACGTCAGTATATGCAATTGGTCAGATCATGTAAGTTATCCTGGTGATTACTATTCTGACAACACTTGCTTTTAAACCCCTGGAAATGAAAACACATAAACAAATCACACATTTAATTATTAATGCTCATCTCGAATATCTCTTCTCTCTCTTTAATACTTTAAGATTACTTGCATGACATCAAAAACCATTAAACTGCGACATACACTTCATTTTTAATTCCTTTATCATTACTACTCATAACAATAGGTATTTGAATTTTCAAGGGGGCTTTCTCCCCCCTTTTTGCCCCCTAATATAGTCGTAGGAGGCTGAAATTTTGGGAAACTTTTTAATTTAGTGTCTTATACATATGGTTTAAATTTCATCTAAATTGAATATATTTGAATTTTCAAAGGGGGGTTCTGCCCCCCATAGCTCCCTTAGGGGGGCACTTAGAGGTTCGGAACTACTTCCGTTGTCTTCCTCGGAGAATTTTACATAAGAATACACTTTTAGTTGTTATGTAAACTTTTTAACCTTTCTTCCTGTAGGGAACACACACACACACACAGACATTGACTTTTATATTGATCGGGTAAAATGGCAGATTTACCCGTCGTTGATCGTGTAAAATGTAAAGACTGATTAAATTTTTACATTGAATAACCATGTTTTAATGTGTTTTCATGATTTTTATTTCATCGTACAACAGTACAAAAAGGCCTCTAGTAGAGCCCCATAGGCTCGTAGCCCCCCATAGACGAATCTGATCGAAATCAAAATACCGTACTTGACAGATTTACCCGTCGTTGATCGGGTAAAATCTAAAAACTGATTAAATTTTTACATTGAATAACCATATTCTAATGTGTTTTCATGATTTTTATTTCGTCGTACAACAGTACAAATATGCCTCTAGTAGAACCCCATAGGCTCGTAGCCCCCCATAGACGAATCTGATCGAAATCAAAACACCGTACTTGGCTTCCCTGGAAAAACTTATATTTACCCGATCTACAACGGCTAAATCTGCTAGGGATTTTTACAGTACAGTCTTGCTCATAACCATCAAATTTGGATTTTTATTTGTCACAAATTTTTTTCTGTTTGTGGTACCTAACAAAAACTTTAAATTTTCAAGGGGGCTTTCTGCCCCCTAATATAGTTGAAAAAAGCTGAAATTTTGGAAAGCTTTTTAATTTAGTGTCTTATACATATGGTTTAAATTTCATCTAAATTGAATATATTTGAATTTTCAAAGGGGGGTTCTGCCCCCCATAGCTCCCTTAGGGGGGCACTTAGAGGTTCGGAACTACTTCCGTTGTCTTCCTCGGAAAATTTTACATAAGAACACACTTTTAGTTGTTATGTAAACTTTCTAACCTTTCTTCCTATAGGGAACACACACACACACACACACACACACATACACACAGACATTCACTTTTATATATATAGATATACATGTAAAGCGAGCAAAATTGAACTGCATTAATCAACAGCCGCCTCAACGTAGTGGTGCGGTCCCCAACCCCGTTTGGATTGGGTCAAAATGGCTGTTGGCCTTCCCGAGGGTCCAGGTTACCCCAGGCACTCTCCTCACACAAACAATTTTTTTGCCGTGCAGCCCCCTGAACGACCCCAAAGGGGTAGCACGCAGCCTTTTTAAAATCGGCCCGTCTTTTCTCTTCTCCTGTCTTTCTCTTGCCCGTCTTCTCATTATTCTCCTTCTACTGATGAGCGGCAACGTTCATCCTAACCTTTGTCCCGTCTTTCCCTGTTCAGTGTGCGCTGGAAATGTGACCTGGCGGGATAGGTCAGTGCAATGCTGCACATGCTCTAATTGAGTTCATTTAAAGTGCTCACTACTCTCCTTTTCTAGATTTAGAACTCTTGGCAGCTCTCACTCCTGGAGCTTTCCTCCCTGCTTTTTTTTGAGATTCCACACCTACCAGCACTGTGACTTCCTCCTCGGACTTCTCCAGCTGGTATACCTCCACTGCTCAATCTGGCCCATTTGCCCCCCTTCTGCTAATGCAGCACTCGTACCCCACCCTCGCCTTCAAACCTCTTATCCCTTTTCTACCCACTTTGTATCTTCTTCCTCTGCACCCTCACCACCGCTTCATGCTCCTGGCTGTTTCTCTTTACCTGCTTTTACTTCTTCTCCTCCCTGACTCCCTCAGGGCTCTTCAATAGAATGCTGGGGATCTCCGAGCCAGGAGCACTGAACTGCCACACTTTATTTCGTCTCATCCCGTTAACCTTATTTGTATTCAGGAATCTAACCTCAATTTATGTTCCTGTTTCCGGATCCCTGGATTCTTTGCTCTGCGATTCGATGGCACTCACTCCCGATCTGGCATTTTTTCTACTGATGTCGCAGACGCTAGCGGTGGCGTCATCATTTTCGTCAGGCAGGGCTCATCCTTCTCTGAGCTTTCTACTTCCTTTTTTTCTTTGCTTGACCCCTACTCTGATTATGTAGAGGTCAACATTTTTCTCAACAACTCCTCCTAGCTCTCATTTCTTAATGTTTATGCTCCCCCTATTCGCTCTTCTCCGAAGGATAGCAGAACCAATTTCTTTTTTCCCTCCATTCTTCCCTCTTATGTGGAAGCGGTGGAATTTTCGCGCTTCCGCTTCTGCTTCCACAGAAAAAGGACCGCTTCCAGCTACCGCTTTCACATCCCTGCTTTCTATGTCAAATCACTTATTGTGTGATCGGCTTTATGTAAGAATATCAATTTTAGTCCATACTTGAACGGTTAGCAGTAACGTCAAAATGAACCTGATCTACAAGTAAGCGGTACGTAAGTCTTGTGCTTTGCTTTAGATTGTTTGAAGTCAACGTTAAGGCTATTGGGGGGATCTCTCGGCCCTTGGCAAGCCATGCTGATGAGTCAAAAAGGATGCTGATGAGTCAAAAAGGCGTGCAGGGGTGGCTTTGTAAATTTGACAATATCTCTCAATAGCATTGCTTCCCTCAAAAGCCTCGCGCCTTCATCACTCGTTTTTCTGTTTCGCTTATAAGACGCTCTCTATCGATCGTAACTACTTGGAGCTAGCAATAAAATGTCATTAAGTTTTTCTGATTTTGACTTTTTCATCGATGGCTCGGAAGTATTTTTATTTTCTGAATCTAAAACATTACCACCATTAGATTCAATTGGAAACAAACATGATAAAAAAGAAATACAGGGTTGCCTTACAAATAATCTAATCACATATATTACATTTTTTAACAATTAATAAAATTTTGCTAAGGTTTATTGCATAAGAAGATTACTTAAAATTGCTTTAGTAGGCCAAAATATACTTTAGCAAATAATAAGTAAAATTTTTACTTAAGTAGTTACTTACTTGAACCTAGCCCTAGTTTGTACTCAAAAAAACTTGGAGGAAGGAACAAGATTTTTCTACGCTCTGCTGTTATTATATTGCGGTCACCATTCAGAACTGCTGCAACTTTAACATTTGCATGAGACGATGTCTCACTCCTCTTCCGCTACCCTTTTTTATGCCACCAAAAGTGTTTTATGACTGAAGACCATCAAATTACGTTTAGCAGAAATCTTCAAATCAACTCGCCTTTGAATAAGCTAGTTTTTTTTCACCTGTCAACAGCATGTCCCCCCAAATGTCGTTAATCCCTTTTCCATTGCGTCGGCATTTCGCACATGAACTAACAGCGGTTGTTTGGTTCAAAACCAAACTGAAAACTGATTAACCGTACGAAATGTCAAATTTATCAAAATTAGCATCAACGAAATTTAACTCGTTTGCCATTTCGTGAAGAAAGTTAACCTTTTATCGGGCTTGGTTAATTGGATATACGAGTACCTACAAATTCGTTTCTGAAAGGTGTATCACTATAAGAAGAAAGCAATATATTTTCAATATTATTTTGAGCGGTTTGAGATCAAATATAATGACTACGATATCCATCTCGAACTGTAGAAGCAATATCTTCATCGACATATTGCTTCATTGGTTGCGAAACATTCAAGGCCATTAAGCCTAAGGGAGTACGGGTGAGGAGGAATCAACAAAGTTCTTTTTTCTAACATAAAATGTTAAAAAATTGACTTTTGTTTTCAAAACCTTTTTATGCTGCAAACTGCAGACAGTGACACAGTTTCGACGTACCACGTCTCATCAGTGTAGTGAAGTGACCTGACAGGTCGAAACAGTGTCACGGTCTGCAGTTTGCGAAGTGTGTCGCTGGTCTTTCGTATCACCCTTTTTACTTTATTTTTTAATTAATATTTGGCTGTAGTGCTATACCGTCGATCATCGGTTTCTTGAATACCATTTCGTCACATTGTAATGGGATGCTCATAAACTCGCTTGTCATTATTCAAAAAACAAAAAATTGAGAACGCCTTAATCACCAGCGTAAAAAACTAAACAATAGAACACTTTATGAAGCTACTTGACGCAACTTACCAAAGTCATCAAACAATGTGATGAAACAACAGCATTTTGTTTGGTGATAGGTGCAGTCAAAACCTAAAATAACTCTTGTACGGTCTCAGTCACTAGAAGCGTCGGAGATAAAACTCCGAACAAATTTCCCTGTACATTATTGTTGGGTATTCCCCAGATTTTTTTGTCCCGTTCTGTGCTGTTATGCTGAAGCGTTTGTGGCTGTGAAACAGTCAGCGTCACCGTCAGCAGTTTTAGAAGATGCTTAACTTTTGTGATCTAGCAAAGACTTATGTTGAAAATATTGCGCATTACGGAGGAGGTTTCAGAAGTTTTAGAATTTTTGAAATATTACAGCAGATTGCGACAGAATGGCTCAAGTTTTGCTTTAGAAAATTAGTGTTGCAAGTGGCCGGCGGTCTAGGCTGTATTCGGTGTTGGTTCGGCTTCAAGAATCATTTTAATATAACTTTGTGGTTATATTCTTGCAGGTCAACTTACTTTTTCATGTTGAATAGGTAAAGCTACTGCAGTTAATCAGTAATGGCTAAAGTTGAATCGGACCAGGCAAGTTTAAGGTATGTGCCATGCGCGAAGTAGTTATGTGTGGTAAGACTCTATAAAGAAAAGCGTTGAACAGTGTTTTTACAGCTCTTACTAGCTATGTACCATGTGAATATGCACTATTAAATAGCCGTTGAGCTTTTTGCTGTATTTTGATTAAAACTAAATGTACACCAAAAATATAGCTATCGAGGCTTCTTAAGGGATTTGAAGCCACAAATTATCTATTCGTGGAATTGGTGTAAAGTATTCACGTCACATATTTCAAAGTTGTGTTCTTGTTCTCAGTTTTGGTTGGTAAACACCGCAAAAGCTGGAATGGTAAATGTGCTACAGAAAAGCTGCGTGACGTCATTAGCGTTTCTCAGGATATTTCAAAAACGATTAAAAATCATTGAGGCTTGAACACTTCATAACGATCGACCGACAGCAGTGCTTTTTTCAGTTCGTTTTGTTTTCTTTCAAGCAAAAACAAGTGGCAAAAATAAAGCTAAAGTTGAGGAAAGAAGGCTGTACAGATCTTTCATCACGTCTAACATATGTGATGGAAAGATGTGGGTCTTTTGTGACGTGTGCGAGGGAGAAAGTCAAATGACGTCATGCAATCGTTTTGTAGTTGGTTACTGCTTGATATAATTGACGTAACTACTTTCCGGTTTGCCGTGGCGTGTTGCTCATGATCACATGATGACTTCAATTATTGCGTGCTTAATCGATTATATCTGCGCTTATAATAGTTTGCATATTTAGTTGCTTCCCCGACCAACTATTGGTTTATTTGCTGCTTCATACTAAGTTTACTCTAATTTAGGAAATTTTGCACATATCAACTATCCCCTTCATTCAATACCGTTTAGATACTTTTTATTTCGTGTTAAATATCTGACACAATGGAGATAAACTTGTATAAACGACACTCAAAAGGAATTTTTTAAAAAGATAAAATTTCCTAATTGCTTTAAATCCGTGGAAATGGATTTCGGTTTTGATGCGAACCGAAATCTGATTCAGCGTCGTTAACTAGAGCAAAGGAAATAGGGAGGACAAGAAGACGGGGGGAGGGGCGAAGACAATCATTTATGACAATCGAAACCAAAAGACAAAAGCTGTTTCTTACCTGAGAGAAGTTGTTTAAGAAGTAGGAAGTGATAAAAAGATTGGGGCACACCAAAAAAGTGGGTGGCTGTCTCTTCAAAGCTATCCACCCTCTTGTAGCGACGGTATTGACCCGATTAAGGTAACTGTTTAATGAAGAAACATCGAAAATTGTGTTGAATAAAATCGGTTGTGCAGTTTGCTGAAATATAACATTGTTATTTTGAAGATAACGAAAGAAAACAAAAACGCCTCGAGAAAACCTTTTGTTTGTTATAAGAACACCGTTGCATTCAGACCTGCTTCGGAGTTACCTGTACTACTAGCGCTGCGCATTTCTATCACTGGCAGTGCAATTGAGCTGAAAAAGTATCACAAAGTGCCTTCAACAATTGCACGAGAGCGTAGATGTGAAGTGCGAACTCATTGTCAATGTCGGTTCAACTAATCAATCTACATTGCCCGTACGCGCTATCGCAATGATTAAAAAATGATGCCCTATATTACTTATAACAATTTGTTGGGCATTTTAAATTGCGGCGGCGCATTTTTTGGGGTTAAAGCGTAGTGTGAAAGTGATAAACACGGTGATGCAATGGTTATAGAGTACGCTTTGCAGACGGTAGACCTGGGCTCTATTTCCTTTACGAGTCATGCCAAACACATAAAAAATATTAATTGCAGTATCCCTGTTTGACGCTGAGCACGAAAAGAATGGTGTAAAGGAAAGAGCTGGTAGTGTTCTTGGTTAAAACGTTTACGGGATTACCCCGTTGCTATGTTGTAGATACGTAAGGAGCCGTGCACTTCACCCGTTGCGGTAGCGCTTTCCAACTAAAATTGAACAAATAGAGCAATGAGCTTATAAGCCGGAATAAAATATATCACTAATAATGCCCTATAACAGTGGTTGTTGAATTTTTTTTTTCAACGCGAACCTCTAAAATTAGTTTCTGGCTTGTCCGGACCCCTTTGCGATCTACATCAGGATTGGCTAGCCATTGGCCCACTTCTCATGTTGCCTTGGGAAACAAATGTGAGTACATAGATCAAATCAGCGTTGAAAAGCGATGGTTTCCAAAAAAAGAAAAGACCTATGTTTGTGTTCAAATTCATCGTTCTTTTTTGTTTTTTTTTTGAACGAAAACAAATGTTGTCACTAACCAGGGCCATGCAGTCAGAGCTCTTAGTGGCCGGCCCCCACTCCTCTATTTTTCTTCAGCCGACTACGCCTCCGGCTCTTTTTATTATTTAAAAACAGATGACAGGCAACACAAGCTAAAAGGCACACAACTGATAAAGGTAACCCTTTACCCAACTAAAAAACTGAATGGCCCCCATGCTACCTGACACTCAAATTCTTGTAATAAGAGAATATCTTGAATGATATTCCCATTTTTTCTTCCCTATAGCTAAGAGCCAAAACAGCTTACTTAAGTAATTTAAATAGGTGAGGAGTCGCAGTCGGTTGATTTCTGAACCAATAAAAGGAGGAAATATGATTCTGAACCAATAAAACCATTAAAAGGGTATGGGCTGTAAAATCGATCAAACAGGTTATGAAAATACAAAATTGATTTTGTTGTTTGGTATTCCTGACACAACTACGAAATCAGTTTTGCATTTTAGTTACCTGTTCGATTGATTTACGCTTTTTAAAGATTTGATGAATATAGAATCAGATCCTTTTTTTGGAGCAGATTTGAATAAATTTTGATTTTAGATTTGACCGCCAACTCCCGCATCCACCCATTCCACAACCAAGCTATCAGCAAGTTCCCAAAAGACAACCAATCAGCAACCAGCATGTTAGAAACCCAAGTCCAAACAAGTGAGTCAGAAAATTATCTGATGAACAATTGAGGATAAGGGACTGGAGGAATTAAAACAAAACGCAAGAGTTTTTGATTAAAATGCTATGGAAATGAAACGGTTTAATGATTTTAAGCGATTTTAAATTAAGGCTTCGTTGTCCATTTTTCTAATTTTGGCCTTGCAACTACGAGGGTCATTCAATGAATTAGGTGAATTTTCGGTAAAAGGATCTAATACAGATAAAAGCTTAATTTTTTTTTCAACATAGTCTCCCAGCAATGTCACACATTTTTCCCATCTGTGCACAAGCTTCCGTATTCCCTCAGGATAGAAATCTTTAGACTGATGTCTCAGCCAGTCGCTCACAATACTTTTGACTTGATCGTCACTTTCAAACTTCCTGCCTCTCATGAACTCTTTCAAGGTACAAAACAGGTGAAAGTCTGAAGGGGCAAGGTCTAGGCTATAATGGGATGAGGGAGCAGTTCCCAGCCCAGGTTGTTGATGGTCTGCACCGTTTGGGCTGCTGTGTGAGGCCTTGCGTTGTCATGATGCAAGTTCACTTCTTCTGACTGACGACCCCTGCGTTTGTTCTTTATGTCTTTTTTGACATGTTTCAGCAGTTCACAGTAGTTGGCACTGTTCACAAAGCTTCCTTTCTGAAGGAATGAATGGTGATTGGGCCTTGCATATCCCAAAAAACGGTAAGCATCACCTTTCTCGTGGATCGCTGGAACTTGAAGTTTTTCTTTACTGGAGAGCCTACGTGCTTCCACTCCATGGACTGCCGTTTGGACTCCGGCTCATAGTGCCAAGCCCATGTCTCGTCACATGTGACCACCTTCTTCAGAAACTCATCAACATCCTTTTCATAACGGCAGAGACACTGCTGGGACAATTCGACCCTTTTCTGTTTGCTCTGCAGTAAGCATCTTTGGAGTAGCCAAGGGCATCATGGACAATTTTGTGTGCTGTCCCAACAGATAAGCTCAAAGTCCTTGCAATGTCATCCACTGTCACCCATCTTTAGACTGAATGAGGTCATTGACTGACTTGATCACCTCAGGAGACCTCACTCCTGTAGGCCTACCTGGTCTGTCTTTATCCTCAACACTTCTCCGTCGTTCTTCAAACAATTTAGGCCACTTGCAAACATTTTTTCTGCTGAAACATGTGGCACCATACACAGTTGACATTCTCCTATGAATTTCATCTGCTTTGCATTATCCAGCAACTAAAAACTTGATAACTTACCGCTGTTCAATCCTGGACCATGTTTGTCGGCCATCTTCGTTAATCACCAAAACTCTTTTAAAGTTTTTTTTAATCTGCAAAAGAAATTTCAACCATATGAAAAAGAATTTAAAAAAATAAGCTTCTATTTGTATTAGAAGTCTTTTTACCAAAAAATTTACCTTATTTATTGAATGACCCTCGTATAATGATGGTAAAAATTAGAGCAGAATTTACGTATGTCATCTAATATAGATTCAAGAAAATGTTCATGTAAGAACTGACGATGGTGCACCATCCTACTGCCCTTTTGCAGTGCTGTTGTTAGAAAAGCAACAGAAGATTTTTCTGTTGGATACTTTTCTCTCTGCTAAAAACGTCTGCAGACTTGTCTTTTCTATCCCGTAAACAGTCAGTTTGTTTTGTGCTTGTGTGCGTTGTGCGATGATAGAATATGTCGTGCACAAAAATTGTGAAGACAGTTTTACAGTTACTGTAAACGAACAAAAGCGATGATACAGGCGAACTATTGATTTTTCCCTTAGGCTAATTCAATTCGGTTGATGGCGTGAACCTGGATTGCTGTTTGCACCATACCTCAATTGCAAGGAAGAGGAGGGGTAAGCCAACCAACCAACCAACCATTGATTTTGCCAAAGTCGATATAGGCATTCTGCCATTACTAACTAAAAGTGACACTAGTAGCTGCTCGATCATATAGCCGACCAAGGGCGTAGGCAGAAATTCGATAAGGGGTTGGGAAAATGACTTTTTGCGAATTTCACGGGACAGTCGCGGGCAAGACTTCTTTTGGAGATCAAAATTCTCGGTGCTGTATCAGGGGACTTGGTTGTTACCTTTACCAGCATTTAACGTTTTCCTGAGGGCGCCCTCTTCCGTACGCCACTGTTGCCGACGATATAGGCGAATGCTACTGTAATGTATATTGACGTTATTGCATGTCTGTAAGCACAAACTCGAATCTCATTCCTTCCCTAAAATTTTCTCGGGCTGTGCGCTTGCCAAGCTATAGTTTCCAATAACTACTTTTCTGCTAGAGAAAAAATATAAAGCAAGTGTGTCTAATATCCTGACAACTATAAATATATCCCTTTGTTGTTGTATCGGCTAAACTAATGGTTTGAATTCTAGATTTTAGCAACTGCCTACCGTTAGTGTAGCCATTTTTCATTTATTGTTTTTTAATTTTCAGTGCTTCTACTTCACAATCAGCATCTTCTTTTCGCAAAAATGTAACCTGCTCAAATGCTTTCACTCCCCATTTGAGCATGATGAT
The DNA here is from genome assembly GCA_963675345.1 of Trididemnum clinides. Taxonomy (NCBI): domain Eukaryota; kingdom Metazoa; phylum Chordata; class Ascidiacea; order Aplousobranchia; family Didemnidae; genus Trididemnum; species Trididemnum clinides. Next base: position 31,150,041 of record OY776292.1, on the reverse strand, counting down.
TAAAAGACTTTTAACGTTTCGTGACTGGCACAACCCCCCAGAACTTCCAACCCCCAAAAGTCTAAGTGAAGCTGGCTTCTTTTATTTGGGCCGCCGCGACAGAGTAAAGTGTTTCTGTTGCAACGGGGGGCTCCAGGGGTGGGAACCCGGCGAGGAACCATGGACGGAGCACGCTAAATGGTTCCCCGAGTAAGTTCTTGCAATGTGAAACTATGATATATGGTGCTGGATAATTGTAGTAACTATTGTAGCCTTGCATGGAAACTGCTCTGAAACTTTTGTGGTAGCTACTGTTGGCTACGTACTAACTGTAGAGTGATTTATGAGGCAACTATTACAGAGTTCTTAGGTAGAGGCCTACAAGCGTTCTTTAAACTCTGTTTCGATGTTGGAGTTGACCTGCTGAAGAAAACTGTTAAATAAGTCATCAACAAAACCAAAAGATAAAACTTATGAAAATAGAAGCTCTTACTCGTTTTCCACATATTGAATGATTTTAACTCCCCGATTTTCTTTGACACCCTAACGTTTCTTGCTAATATGACGTTCGTTTTCCAGATGCGAATTTTTGCAACTTAGCAAAGGTGTAGAGTTTGTTAAGCGTGTTGTGGAATCAAATCCAGATATTCAACGTCCCCGAATTCATAATCCGATTCCTCTTCCAAGTGACAACAATGTTGGAACGGTTGTTGCTGATGAGGTTTTGTCCTCGTACGAAATGTCATCAATCGACGGTCAAGTAAACCAGGCGATGGCAAAAGAGGTTGTGCAAATGGCTCTCCTAATGACGACAGATGAGTCAATAATTCGTAGTCTTGTGAGAAAAAAGTTGGAAGAGGAAGAAGCTGAGTATGACTCTGTGTCTGCATTAGTGGAGGATTTCGCGGGAATGGAAGAAAATGAGAGTTCTTCGACTCCTGAAGATAATCACAGTTCTTCGCATTCTGAAGATGATCAAATGGAATGGGGCGACGCATCATTAACTGACATATCGCCAACGTCATCCACTGTCTCATCTGATTCCTTTCCTGGATCCTCATCTGGTGAAAGCTCTTCTGGAAATAATCCTTACGCTGCTGTTCCTGCTGGATTACTGCTGATGAACAACTTCGAACCAGCGCCGCAGCAAAGTTTCAAGCAACCACCAAACATGATCGATAACTATATGGAAGAAGAAGAAGACGATGACGAGGAATGCAGCGAGGAAGAAACGTGTAAGGTGTGTTTGACAAAGCGGGCCTCGTGCATATTCAACCCCTGTCATCATCTCTGCTGCTGTGTATCATGTGCTTCTGCCCTTAAAACGTGCCCCGTTTGCCGGGCTAAAATCAGTTCGATTTTTAAGATCTACCGGAAGTGAGATGGATCACAGAAAAGGGATACCACCTCGGTGGAAGTGGGTATTCCTAAAGTTGGAGAATAACATCGCAAGAGAGAAAATTTTGCCCCATGTAGAGGCAAAAAGGATGGTAGGTCGAATTACAGTAATCTCAAATCTCTAATAAAAAAACTTAATCTTTTACAATATGGATCAGATTTGCCAGCGCTCTTTCAATTTCGTAAAAGCATTGTGGTCGGGAAAAGCCGAAAAGCAAAAAAGAAGCAGATTGAGGTCACAAGTTACCCCCCTTGTCGCTGTGATGAATTGAAACAGTGCTGTCAGCATCTGATCCTAGTAAATAGTGCAATGACGTTGTCGCTAAAGTGTATCCAAGATCAACCGTTCGTCCAACTACAGTTTGTAAAAAAATTATTTTTCTTTGTCATTTAAATAGCTTCCGGCTCGAAATAATTTTTCTGCTTGTTTATAATTCTGTCCCACAAGTTTTTTTAACAATAGATTTGGCGAACTTGAAAGTACATTATTTTTATGTACGTCATTTACATCTTGGATTTACCTGTCAATGTCTTGTATATCAGGGGTGTCAAACTAATTCAGTGCTGCGGGCCGCATTTACATAGTGGATTTTATACGGGCCAGAGTCAGTTGAAAAACAATTTAAGCAGGCAAGACTATATCAGTGGTACCCAAACTTTGATCAAATGATCTCCGAAAGACATGGGATGTAGCCCAAAATGGTGATGATCTCAAAAAAAAGGTCATCACCTTTCTCACCGCAACCCGTCATGCCAGCCGTGACTTCTAGAAGTAGTCGGCCATTACTTTACGGCCATTTTCACGTAACTTTTGCAAACCAACTTCGGAGACCAGGCATTCGCACTGTGGCACAAAATCCTTACACGAGCCGCATTTGACCCGCTGACCGCATGATTGATACCCCTGTTTATAAAACAATAGCTTTCAAGACTATGATTTTCATGTATCCTTTTGGTGCACATTAAAGATTTTTCCTGGTTCTTTTCACTTCAACTTTTTCGGTTTTTTGTTGCCAACTTCCTGACTTAGCTTTTGCTTAATGCAATTGTTTTGTTACATGTATCATTTTTTTTATATTATGCCCAGTGTGACATCATTTTTGAGTTCTCTTTATTTTTGGCCATCAATTGTTTTAAGCTAGAGTAAATTGATGTTAGTTGGCATGGAAACGTATTTAAATTAATTTAGGATTGAGAACATAAAGAGGTTTTTTGAAGCAATTATTTACCAGATTTAAAAAATTGCTGCCAGGAAATAAATTTTGCAGAAACCTGTGTACCTTTTGAAATGCTAAAACCATACGCAATAAAATTGCTTTGATCGATTATTTTAGCTTAGGATGTTATAGCCCTAGGTTAAAAGTAGAGCGAAATCAAAAATGTATTACTAAAACAAAGATATTGTTTATTTGTATATATACATTACTTGGCGTGGCATGGTTTTTATTGCTGGGAACAGTTTTTATTTTGTCGCAGCACGCTTGAAATAAAATACACATGTAATCTATGTCATTAGGATGCCGGTGATTTGTCTTGCCGTCGTGGCAATGGTTAATTTTTGTTTTCATAATTTAGACAAAAATAAAATTTGCTTCGAGACTTATTACTGTAGTGAACCTTGTTGAAGTTTTTGTCTAGGAAGAAGTCAGGTAGCAGTAGGTCTTGGAACTCCAACACTTAATCGATCATTAGCTACTCTTGGCATCGAGCCAAGTTAACCTGGACTCAATGTGACTATTCATGCAGTATCTGTTACAGCTCAGCTTCGATTGAATGTACTTTCCTATTGCATTGGCGCAAGAGAATTTTATGTCGTTTTTAGAATAGCTGCTCTTAAATATTCGATTCTGTTGCCGTGGTCTCTTTGAATGACTAGCTGATACTGTAAATCTCGGCTATTGTCTTCTAGGAGTTAAAAAACCGTTTACAAGCGGAGGGTCTCCTTATGCAATAACTTCAAACCTCATTTGCAGTTTGCCTAGCTGCAATCTTATAAATTCCTGGTTGAAAAACACTGCTTTGAGATGGGAATAAATCGTTAAATGCGTCCTAATCGCTCCGAAATATAGCAAAAATTTTATTCAATTAATCAAACATCAGCGGAACAAAAACCTTGGGGGATAGTGCAATCCCTGGTGGTCTTTAGTTCAAGAACTACCGTAGTTCATACAAGTTGTGCAGTCAGCAAAAATACAGTAGAATTCGCCTAATTTGTCATCTCAAGGGGATTAGAAAAAAGTGACCAATTAGGCGAACTGACTAATTATGCAAACAGGTAAAAACTCCATAATGGCTTGTATACAAGGGGCTTGTTTTGTTAACGCAGTTTGTTACGTTTATTATTGAATACAACGCACTTACACGGAACACAAATCATGCAGTACAAAGAAAATAATGAGATCTAATCCGATAAGGACTGTTTGTTTGTTTGAGATCTCATGCATGTTGAAATAACCACTGAGACCGCGTGAATTCACCTATCCTGCAGTAACCAACAAAGCTGTGAATACCGCTTAAACATTGAATCGAATCTGCAAATGACGAATAAGACGAACAAAAGGTTTTTCAGGGATGTAAATAGGTGACGATGTCAGCGAAGTGACAAATTAGACGAACTGGAATCAAGGTTTTTCAGGGATGTAAATAGGTGACGATGTCAGCGAAGTGACAAATTAGACCAACTGGAATGCACGTAAAAGATAAGAATTCTGCCGGGACTGACGAAAATGTGACGAATTAAGCAAACTGACGAATTAAACGAAGACGAATTCTACTGTAATTGGTTTTACGCGTTCTTGCATGCAATAGTTTTTTACCCCGGAGCACTTAAATATCGACAGTTTAATTTATTTTCGCGAGATCCATATTTTATTCTATTGCTGCTCTCCAAGCAACAGTATCTGCGAATACCATGGCTTGGTACGACTCGACAAAAGAAATTAGCTTTATTTTACCAATTACAACGATTTCCATCGGCAGTTGCTGCCTAAAAACTACTTGCAACATGACTAACACAACTGCCTAATATTGTGTAACGACATAACGTTCCCTAGTATCAGTAAAATCACATCCTATATAGCATTAAGTTACACGCTTGGTTTATTGTGCAACTAGCCGGCAAAACTACCAGTCATTTATGTCTGGTTTTTTATACCGTTCAGCCGGCTTCAACCAAATTATGTTAAAAACATGAAAACCACTACGTGTTCGTAACTGGATGCCTCTTTATCGGACCAAATCCTCCGATTGGGTGCATGTTGCTGGTTCCAGGCATAAACGCAAAGAGCAAGCTAACCCTAAATAGAATACTCACTCTTAAGTTATTGCAATAGCAGGGTTCCCCATCATTAATGTCGAGGCTAACAATATCGGTTTGGTCGGCTGCACTGGCTTCACCCAATTGATATTTGTGGCAACATTAATGAAAAGTTAATTTGTTGTTGATCTAACCAATTCTTGTTTCAAAAGCAAAAGTACCGTTTTGGAATGGGAGCCGATTAAGCCTAAAAAATACATATTGGGTTGTGCGTAGCCGCTATTTTTCTATTAAAGTTTCTCGAGTTCCTGGCTACTTGTTGCATGCCTTGCTTGGCACTTTGGGATTGGACTTGACCACAATTGAAACAGCAAGCGATTTCAAAAAGTTTTATTTATTTATTTTATGAAGTGCATGGAATCATAATTTCAAAATTGAGCGGTACGGGGGGGCAGAGTGATTTTTATGTATTTTCAGAAATAAGCTATAAAATATTAGGACCACTACCAACAACTTTTTCGTTATTGTGTGCCTATTTGTTCGACCAGAAGCCTCTGGCTGGGCGCATGTTGCTTGGTGCTGGCATTAACGCAGCCATGCTAAGTGAAAACTAATCTTATTATTATAATAACCTCGCAGCTCAGTTGTTACAGTAGCAGGGCCCCTATCAGTAACGTCGAGGTTGAGAATACCAAATCAGCCGACTTCACATAACTGCAAAGGAAATGGCTTCAACATTTAGGCGTTATGTAGGTAAAGGATAAAACAAGACCATCTTCATCCTCCTCTTTTTGTAGGGGATCGCTAACGCTTTGCTTCGAGTGGGCTACTTTTTAAAATTTTAAGAGACTTCATTTTTAAAATAAATCTTGAAAATTTCTATTCACAATGCCAAAGAACCATGGTTTTGAAAACGAAGCAAAATTTACGACAGGACTTAGTTTCCTGAAAATTCAATTTCGTGAAGTCCAGACACCTAAATTTTGAGTGTTTTTGGAGACTGTATTTTAAAGTTTTAAGGAACTTCATTTTGTGATGAATCTTTTTTAAAATTTAAATAAATAATGACGAGGAAGCATGCTGTTGATGGAAAATAGTTAAAATTTACCAAAGAAGCCAACTTTTTATAAAAATTTCCTGTTACTTAGATCTAGCGGGAAAATTTTTCAACCAGAAGTGAAAAACTTATATGGCAACCTATTTCTGATCAGCCATTATGAACTAATCCTTAGTTCTTTTTAATTGGACTAGTTTGATGTCTGTACGCCCAGCAGTTTTGGAGGAGCTAAGACAGATACACAGACAGAATTGCACTTTATAAATTAGATGCCGCCAACTCCAGGTAAAGAAATAGTCCTGCTTTTCAAGCAAAAGACTAAAAGGACGACAAAGCTTCTATCAGATTGAATGGCGGAACCAAAATAGCTTAAATTTTAAAAATAGCAGCTTGATCTGGTGTAAACTGAAAGTAAAAAAAATCACCTCGTGTAATTTCCCACTATATATTTTTGGTAAGTTTTGAAGCCGTTAATTCAGCAATAAGATATTTTAGCGTAAACATTCAAGTTTTATAAAATTCGGCAGCGCAGAAAGCATGGCAACACTTTCGCTCAAATTGATTACATAATAAGCTAAAAGATCGAGTTATTTCTACACTGTGCTCATAAACATAGGAAATATTGCAGCTTTGTTTTTTTGTGCTACAAACTCACTGTGCCATCCACTTGCTATTGACAGCTCCAATGTTACTTTAAACACAATTATTCATGAGTTCGCCACATTTACTTATGAATTGCCACATTTGTTTATGAGTTTCAAACCATTCTAAACTCTAAACCTTATTTATTTTTGGATATGAAAAAGCCGTTTTTAAGCTTTTTATGATGATTGTGCTACAAATTTGTTTTTTGTGCTACAAACGCACTCTGCCATCCGCTTGCTATTGACAGCACCAAAGTTGCCTTAAACACATGTTGCTTATGCACCATGGCAAAAGTTTCCATGACTGAAGAAAACCCTTTTTAGCTCATGAACTCATGATCAGTTTTTTAGTTTTAACTGGACTTAGTCGCCACCACAGGTGCACTACCAGTGCAGTGGAGATCAACTTTTACAATGACGTTATTTTGCCCATTTTTTTCCGAAACTAACGCGATAAAGCTGTCGTCAACATTAAAAGCTAAACATGAATTTGTTAGATCTTTAACATTTTTAAATCATTTTGTGGGCCGCATCAAAAGCTTTTGGGTCGCATAAGGCCTACAGGGCGTATGTTGTGCAGTAGCGGATTTAGAGGGAGGTGCCTGGGCACGTGCTCCCCCAAAATTTTTATCATTTTTTAAACCAGTAAAACCTGCTCCAAACGCTCAACCAGGTAATTTGACGAACAGTCACGATCAACGGAAAATGCGAGGGAGAGGGGAGGGAGCAGGATAAAAAGTTCGTCCCTGTTGATATTCTTTAGTGTACAGCGGTATGGCCAAGTGGAATCACAAGCAATATCCGGATCCAATGTGGGGAGTTTGATCGGATCCAAAGCTTGATTAATCGCATGGCGTTGTTTATTTCGCGTTGCTGATGCTGACTAAAAAATCGCAAGCTCTTCTTGCAGTCTCCCTAATTGCTGTTTATTGCTTTGTTACTTCGCATTTCAGGTGCTAGTAGATATTGATATAACTCTAAAGTCAAGATCTTAATCGTTGCAATATTCCTTTCCTTGCAATCCTGAGTATTTTAGTTGTGGTCGCAAGTAGCAATTGGTCTATGCTGGAAAAATGTATCATTAAACTACATTTCGCTTTGTCCGCAAACTACAAGCCAGGCATGAGTAAAATAAGTTTCAGGTAGGTAGGTAGGTAGGTAGGAGGTCAAATATTCACTGCGCGAATATTTTATAGCGTGGAATTGGAAGTCAATTAACTCAGCATTGTCGCATCTTGATGGTTTATCAAAATAAATCCTCAACAAAAAAGGTATATTTGAAACATAAATTACTACATGCCTATATTAAAGGATAAAACGCTATAGTAGAATGGTAGTATAGGTTTTCAATTATCCTCCCCAATTCCGATATACGTTGCTTACCCTGTCTGTCAAAGCTAGATGCTTTAAATAAAGCATAACTTAGACCACCTTGTCGCAAATTTAAAAGCAATTTATGAGGTCACTGCTTTAAAAGCAATTTATAAGGTCACTGCAACCATCATCACGTTTTTGACAAGATTTCTATAAAAAGCTTAAAGATTGTGATACAAATTTGTTCAAAGTAGAACGATCAGAGCGGAAACCGCTTGGCGGGAAGAAAGAATGACTTAGATTTCAGAAAGAAGAGTGGACTGGATAGAATGATGCGCTTAAACAATTTTGAGACCGCGGAGTTGAGAGATATAGGCTAGAAGGAGGCAGGTGAGTCGAGAAGATTTCCCATCTTGTAGATGGAAATAATTGATGAAGATTTCCTAATGGAATCAAGGAATGCAAAAACCCGGAGAGATTGGAGATGTGAAGAAGAAGGCCTATGCCAGATCGAGGGAGGCCCTTCAACATGGTATAGGCAACTCTGCACTGGCCGGTAGCAGTGGAAGAAATTGGTAGAAGTGGCAAAAATTTAGTGAAGGATAGCGTAGAGCAGACAAAGAAATGACACTCTTTGGAACATGAGTTCCGGTGGAGCTTAGAGAAGTAGCCTTTGAATTTGCTACGCAAAGCCTTTGACTGAGAAACAGAAAAGTGAACACACAACAGAACATACTGTGCAATATCATACAAATGTACAAGCAGATAAGAATTTCCTTATAAAAAAGCAAGAGAGCAATAATCGTAAAAACGTACACCGTGTACAACCATCTTAAGCTAAATATTTAAATTTAATCATTTCTAATTAACTATTAGAATCTACACCAAAAAAATATGCAGTCACAACACACTATCGTTAATATTTGATAAATGGTCATGCTTTCTAGTTTTTATATGTAATATCACAAGAATTAATATAAGTTTGTATTTTCAAGGGCTTATATAGTGCTCGCGTGACTAACTCGTGATGGCCCTATAGCCTGACCTAAAATATTGGTCATATATTGGAGTATTTATGCTCCAAGTACACCTTGCTATTGGTAAAATACCTAAATTTTGACAGGGTTTAACTCACCTGCAGCTATCTGTGGCAATCCACAGCCATATTCCCTTTCTTGAAAATACCCCATACCTTTTTTCAAAGCAACTTTCAGAAACTATTTTTAAAGTTTTCTACCGACTTTCTATACCACGCAATATACTTTTGGAGAAAACAAAGAAAAAACATTCCTCGAAGAAATGTTTATTACAAATTTACAACATCCTTTTCTTAGCTACAGGCAGAGTCATTTTTAAACAACGGCTAGCCCGTGGCCGAAGAACAGTGGGATTCCATAGCGTATAGCTTTCTTGTGAATATGGTGATGTATTCTCAGCAAAATTACTAAGCCCTATTTTACATTATTTTCTAAATGTAAAAGTGCTTTGACGCGTGCATAACAACAGAAAGTACTGCACGATAAGCCGGCAGGTCTATTGCATGTATCAATTGAACTTTCTTTGTTTTGCATGGAGTAATTTTCTTGCAAAATGTCGCATCGTTGACTTCTCATTAACTCTTGTTCAGTAGGCAAAAGTGTTGCGCCTACAACCAAGGTTTGCGTTTTCCTCAATGAGGCATCTGCAAATCACCTTGAAAAACATAGATACGACGTACGCCTATATTATTTGCAGGCATGGCATGCATTGGGGCCGCAATAGCGTCTATGGAGCGCAGTTTCTAGCAAAATAATTAATCGAATGTAGCCTCTCGTTTAAGTTTAAAAATCGTCTTTTACTTTAAAAAATAATTATTTTAGAAAATTTTTTTCGTTGTTAAGATCATTGTGATGTCAAACCCAAGAAGAAAATCAATCAATTAGTCGCCGAATACGGTTAAGTCACTCGCCCAGTAACCAACTGACAGGTAGATGACGATTCTGCGACTTGAAAATTAGCTTGGTAGAGTTCAACGACTACCTTCTATGCCCTATCCTTCCGCCTAAGGACTTACGCTTAAGAAGTTAGATTGCCAGCCCACTCTTTAACAACACAACTATATTAATGCATAAGCGGTTGCACTCCGACAATCACCGACACCACTCTTGTAGCAGCCGATAGTCCCCTACTTTATAGTAGTGCTTTGCCCTTGCCTTCTAATTCTTCACACTTCTCCCTTCTTTTCTTTCGTCTCTGTCTTCTGTTGTCTTTTTCTGTGGTCTCCCCGTTTTCAAAATGACTCACTCGTATAGATATATTTCCCATTCGTACGTAACCGAAAAAACAGTTTCCAAATATTTTAGCCAATCAAATCACTAGAAACTAAAAATTAACAAAAAAAGGTTTGAAAACGGGGGAATACTGGAAACTGCTAACCACAGAGCAACCACTAAAAACGCTTAGAAAATAAATCAGAAAATGTTTGTTTACGGGGGGAGTACCGGAAATAATTACCAATAAAATCGTTTCGAGAACAAAATAAACAAGCAACGGTTTGTATACGGGGGAATACAGGAAATAATGACCAAAACAAAAAAACTACGTCGACACGGGATAATGGCATGAATATTCCGAGATTATTATTGTTACACAAGTCAAGTTTCATGTTTTGTGCTGAGTGCTACTATTTCAAAAATTCAATAAAATATTTATTTTTTGAGGTATTGTCATGTGGTTAGTTTTGTAGTTACGGGAAATACTTCAAGTATTCTATATGTGTTAGTACATCTCCATGTGTGCTTCATCGGTCGCACGAAGAATTTCACCATATTACAGTCAGTATAACACAAAATAACATTTTCGATGGCATAATCTAAAATTGCCCAGAAGGGCATTTTTGGATCTTATGCGGAAAACACTGCATATGGACTAGTCTACAAGATGCTAGTGTACATTTAATTTTATGTGGGAGACCTGTGGATGGATGGCATACGAGATGCTGATGTAAATAGAGGGCAGTTGAGGATGGCGGTGAGGTATCACCATATTAATAAATTTGAACTTTTGGCATTCCATAAAATTGCGTAATTTATAAATTTGCTCTTTGGTCCTTAATTAAACCAAAGAGTGATGGTGGGAGTTTTTTGCGCAGGGTATTGCATAAAATAAACATTATGTAGATGGTACAGCCACAACATGATGAGCTATTTGTGTCGCTTCCCGAGAGCCATAGTCCAGCATCGCATGTTAAAGTTTTTCTGTGACCTAAGGATAAAAACATAAAGACAAAAAACTGTACTTTGGTGTTGCACAATTACTCTGCTAAGCAATGATATTGTTTTTTTCGAAAAACAATGCCATGATTTCTATGCATTGCTCAAAGTTATGGCTACTTTTGCTTGTGGGTGTCTAACGAATATGCCACTCTCTCGTGATTTACCTGATTAGAATAAAACTGCTTTCACAGCATTTCGTAGGAGGTGACTATGGGATAAAGGACGCTTAGCAATGTCAGTACCCTTGGTAGATAGTATCACAACCAGTCTACAATTAATATTCTTGATTTGTTCGAAATAAACCGACTTTTTCCTCTGTAGCTTGATGTTGATTAATGATTACGTAAAAACGGTGTGAACCTAAATTACTGCGTCATGTTACGTCTCCATCTCATGAGAAGTGTTAACGTGATTTATGTGCCCTCTCATTGGTTCAGTTGTTTTTGTCCATTTAGTAAAGTAACTGCTAATTTTTTTCATATCATATTTATAATAGTTCGGAAGCTGTTGTGTTTGACTTCCATTTAATAGATTGTCATTTGTAATAAGTGAGGAATAGGGATGTTTTTTAATATGTGATGACTGATGAATTGTTTTTTATATTTCACAAATTGTTTTCTATTACGTTCGACCTTGAATGGAAAAATCGTAAGTTTGGTACAGTGAATCATTTATAAATTGATACGGCAACTTGTTTTCTCTTTACATAACGCCTGTCATTCTCGTTTCTTGCTATTGGTTATGTGACAATTTCACTGATTGATCTCATATTTATTTGTGGTTTTTACTAGGCCTGTTGTCCGTTTATGAGCTCACTCTACTTTGGCAGTGTTTGTAGTATGTGGTGGTAGCGAATATAGAAGATCTAATATTTTATCACCAACTAATGCGAATGTGGCAAGTTGTTTGTATTTCTAACAGCGCTTGTTTGTGTCTTAGATCAACCGGGAAACAATAAACAGCTTGTATTGTCAGCTAATGCTAGCCATTCAATAATATGCTTTTATTTTGCATTCGCTTATATCTTTATTTTCATGGATTGTATTTAGGAGATTTCTCAGCAGTCTTTAATATCTTGTGACAACTAGAGCCAGATACGCCCAGCGTGTCGCAATTGGTGCATGTGGTACAGCTAATTTGTGAAAAAATTTCTGTCTTCCCTCAATGCAGTCTTGATGTTCAGCAAGTTGGTGTGTGCTCGTGCGTCGAGGACCTCTGGTGAGCAAGACAGCTAGACACAGGATCTCCCAAATAGAAGCAGCACTGAAACGGCCAGTTATAGCTGTTCCTCACTGCAACAAGAAGGATCAAGGACAGCAACAACACAGCAACATGCCAATATAGAAATCGCGCCTTCACTTCTAAGACTGCTTTTACGTAATCGAATAACTTGCAGTTCTTCGCCTGATTTTGCTACCAACATTAGATCAAATCGCTTGATTCGGTGGTAAATTGATCAATGAGTCTTAGTTTAATTCCAGTGACGAGTCATTTCAAAAATTTTGGCAAAGGTCTTTATTGATCTCCTTCTTGTCATTCAGCAATGGGAGTACAATTCAAGATGAAATACAAAACCAAATTTACTGAGCCATCATGTATTTTCGTTCAAAATAGTTGCAAATTAACGAAAGCCATCGCGCCGTTCCGCTTCGCAGTCGGTAGACCTGGGGTTCATTTCCCAAGTCGAGTTATATCAAAAGACTTTAAAAAATGGTATTCACAACTTCCCTGCTTGGCGCTCAGCACAACAGGGATGGTGTGGAGAACAAGCGGGAAAGCTTGCTTGTTCTGTCCGTGGGCAAGGCACTTAACGGGATGCCTCCATTTTTATGTAGTAGAAAGGTGGTGGGGCCAAACAGTCTACCCGTCGTTGTGGCCCTAGTCTAACCGAAGACTCGCAAACCGAGCGTGAGCGCTAACGCAGTGTAACGTCTATGTACATCTTTCTGCACAATGCTCACAACAAATAGCTCATACGTCGAAGAAAAATGCGCATGCCTTTAAGAATTTACATTTGTGTATCAGCCATTGAAGCATTTTTTTGTATCCCTGTAATACTCAGCTATATCTTCGCACACTCAATCATCTTATTTCTATTTAGCTATATATATTTTTTCAGTGAGAGGACGCGAAAGATATATTTATATAAACTTGTATGTCCATCCCGCAAAGACGTCGACCTGAATAAACAAACAAAAACCATAAAAATTTTATTCAATATCAGCGGTAAATTAGCGGCTATAATGATACAAAAATGCAATATCAATGGAGAAACTCAGGAAATAGCAATTGCAAAAACTGCGAGACTAAATTAAATATACCTTTGTTCAAACGCCTGCAATGTTTACTACTGCATCAAATTGAATATTTTTCAGCTAGTTTTCAGCTTTAATTTATCGTTTATTATCGACAATAGAGATTAGATCACATATGACCTTTGACCAATTAGCATTAGGCAAACGATTCTGCATCATGCTACATAAACATTGCACAAGCTTGATGAATACTTATAGGACTTTACTTCATATTTATTAAAATCCGACTAAAATTATGTGGAGTTTTGGTACACAACTTTTCTATTCGCAGATTGATTGATTGACTGTAAGCAGATCTTTTAGATTCTACTACCAAACGATGTCACAGTTATAAATATAACCTACAATAATAACTAATATTTGACAGTAGCATATTGCACAATCTTTACTTGCTAACTTATAGCACGTCGTATACGATTATAACGGAGTAAATTGTTTCCAGAGATATTTACCATTAATTAACAGGCAAGATGCTTACACTGGGCCTTCGTAGCAGCTTTGTCGGTCCGAAGTGATTCTGCTATAAAGGATTCCACCTACTTTGAATCCGCTCAGTTGCAAATAGAGTTGTCTCCTGTGCTACTCGGACTCCGTCAGGAAAACGTTAAATGCCATGTTTAGTCGTTTTGCTTATAACGGTAACAAATATATTACCCGTTCTGTAGCAGTGATAAAACGGTAGTTATAAATAGGCATAGTAGGCATAGTGCAGATAACTTGAGCTTTTAATGTGAAATCTCATTGCACCCCCTCAATGCTTAAAACTAAACTCATAAAATTGATTTTTTTTGAAAGGAAAGAGGTAAGGCTTCTTTATATTAGTGCGACTGGTTTTCGATCCCACACCTCCCCTACTATCTTTGTACCGGTTCTATGTCTACTATGCCTGTACTATGCCTACTATGTCTCTACCATGCCTGTATTATGCCTACTATGCCTGTACTATGCCTATTTAGAAACACACGTGATAAAATTAATTTTGCGAAAATATAACTTTGAAAATGTTGATCTTCGAAAAAAGCAAGGTATTCACCGCGATTTTATATGAACACTGCCACCAGGCAAACCTTGAAAGTTTGATTGAGCCTGGAAATAACAGTGGGTTACTGCTATATTTTATGTTTATTAATCACGAAAATTAACTCACTGATAACGTAGTTACTGTCTACAAACAGAAACATTCTAAAACATAAGTAATATCTAACTTAACAATACAGTAGCTACTGGACAACACTACAAACAACTGAAATGGACAACTCACTCGTTTTAACTAAGCAAGCACTGCAATCAAGAGAAAGGGCGAGAAATAAGGCTTACGATATGGCAATAATTACAAGCGCGTTATGTTTACAACAATTCACAACAGTTACGAAATTTAATTGACTTATAAAATTTTCAAAAAGTCATTTTCGCGCCCTCCCCATCAAAAAAGTTCTGTGTACGCCCCTGTATCCATTAGAATAACAATTACATGAAGCAAGATTTACTCTTATACTTAAAAATATGTAATCAATCCTTAACTCAAATATGGACGGGATATTTCTTCAACTTATTTTGAGTAGGAAGAGGCAAATTTGCCCTCTACCTAAAACATTACTGGAAAGAGCTAAAAAACTTTATGTTTTGCAAGCTAGTAGTTAGTCTCAGCTATTTTTGAAATTGATTAAAATTGCACTGATGACGTCATCATTTTTGAAAATTACGTCATTGCATTATATCATTCATAACCTTTTTCCAAAACTACATATTTCTTTCCACAGATATGTTTGTTATAGCACGAATTTGTGATCTAATCAAGGTTTTGCTTTTTTACTTCTTGTCAAACATCGATTTTTGATACAAAGTAATTACGTCATGTGGTGTTACGTCGCGAGTTTTGATACACCTCGGAATTTAGAGAAAATTTTTATTTTGAAGTAGAAGACATTTTCAGCTATAAAACAAGCATTGAAAAGCAAATGCAAATATTGTTGTGCAGGCTGAATTATGAAATAAGTTAAACTCAAGATAATTTTTTGAAGCAGTTTTTTGTTACGGCTAGCAGATAAGAGCTTTTGATTTAACCTAACATTGTATTACAGATTTTACTGCTGCCACGCTGACACTGAGAAAAGTTTACAAGCTTGTTAGCAAGTTAGAATAACACCTTTACAAAATAATTCCGTCTGTAACGTAACAAATTGGATTCAACCAAAACCCCAAAGTCGTTGAATTTTCCCTAATCTAAACAAAAAAAGTCTTGGGCTTGTGGTACCTAAAAAAGGAAAATGTAAAAAATTTTGTTTATGTATCTTTGACAAGTCAGGAATTTGAACCCCTAACCCTTGCTCGATCAGCTTTAAATTTTTATAGCTGGTGTGGGAATAAATCAAACCCTACGTCAGGGAGTACCGAGTCAAAGCTTTAGGTAATTTTGGAATAATGCCAAAAAACCAGCAGGGAAGGCAAATTTTTACCCTCCTCCGCCCACAATAGGGTTAAGTGTTTGTTGAGTGTTTTCATTCAAGTATACTAAAAGCGTTGTTAGTTGGAAGTGTAATCAGTCTATGCAAAGTTCATTAACGTAGTGCCAACTTTGGCGCAACACTAGTGAAGCGTGGTCAACCCCAGCCAACATTCACCATCTTCAGCCTCCATTTACTCAATGTAAGCATGTTGCTGAGGTAGTGGAAGTTGAAAAAAATTTGTTTTCCCTTTGTTAGTAACACTTCAAATCACCTCCGGGTCGTACGGACTCTACCAACCACCGACCAAGCAAAAAGCCATTTTTGTGCATTTTTCAAGTCGTTAGAAACTCGGTCTCATAGGCACAGTGAGTGCGAAGGTTTATCACTGCAAGAAAACCACGACAAAGAAATGGTTTCGTCAAATGCCAATAAAACCGCCAATAAGTGACTATTGTTTGCCGCGCAACGTGTGGCTCTGACTAAAAGCAGAATCATGATGACGTCACAACTATGGTAAACCAAAATTGTTATCAGCAAACCGATGCATTTGAATTGAGTAGCGAGCAAGTGAATATAACTGATCGGATTGGCTTTGAATTTTAGGTTAGTGAAAGAATGCCAGCTGTCTCATTTATGTAATTGTGTGATGTATAGTCATGTTGTTTTGCCTCGAGTTGAGTTCCGGCCGCTCTGGGTTAAACTCATTGTCAGCAATATGATGTGACTTGACGTGCTCAAGTTGTTATCGCAACGCTATTGACTGTTTAGTTTACGATGCAAGTTAGATAAGTTTTCGTTTTATGCGAATTGCATTTACGATCATCATGTTTAGGTATTTATAATTTCTTGCTAAACAAAGCTTTAGTCAAGGTGTTATCTTGAGTTACGTCACGTAGGAATGAAATTTGCAGGTAAGTGTGGGAAGACACGAGATCGGATCTTGGGGATCTTTATTTTCACTGCCGAATAGAATGTTACTTTATTGTCTATGCCCAGCAAAAAGATGAAACATTTAGCCAAGTTAATTCTTAAAATTGAGGTAGCAGAAATTCTTCATACAGCGCTGTGATGTGATCCGGTTCGAAGTTATCACTACGTTCAGCTCAGTGTATTTATACCAGAAACACTACAACTAAAGTGGTAAAATTTTTGTAATTTTTTTTTGTATAAGTTTACCTTTGCCCAGCTATATTCATGTTGAACTCGCATTGCAATCCAGCGCTCTAGGTTGCTGTGCTGCGCTGCCTCAAAATTTAAATAAAGAAATAAAAAAGGCAAGATTTACTTGGCCCATTTACATTTGAAAGTTCTCGCAATGATTCCTCACAAAGAGCTTTTCGAAACGTCCTTTTGTGACGTTTGATAAACCTAATTTCAGACCTCAACCCAGAATTTTGGTATTAAGGGGCGGGGAGGTAACTAGAAGTTTATTGATAATTTTTTTTGGTGCAGGTGTAGAACGTTTTACATTGATGACATTTAGTTTTGCGATTAATTGGGAAAATAAACACCCTGGTTTCTCCCTTATCTTGATCTAAGTATGTAGAGACAAACCAATATCTTTAAAAATATTACCGCTACGTATCTTGTACAAACATACTTTTACTCATGACTCGTAGGAGAAGAAACCTTTCTAGGCGGTACAAAAATAATTTGAGGGTACAGAATCCATTTGAGACGTATACTACTAGTAAAATTATTTTGAAATTAAAAAACTTGAAGCTAATCAATGTGCGTTAAAATTTAGCGAATATCACGGATTTCGACGCAATGTACCTGCCGGATTTACTAGCTGTAGGCCGCTAGTAAAATTTGCATTGCTTTGTATCCGTATGCTTTTACTGCTGCGCCCAATAGATGATCCAACAGCTACTGAAACTTGGGCCTTTTCCAAAAGAGATGTTTGCTCAGCCTGTTTGTTTAGCAAATTTATTTTGTGATGAGTTTCCAGCCAGCAGAAGAAGATGAATTAAAGACTTGAAAGCTGTTTTAATTTTCAGCTGTAAAATAATGAAAAGAAAGGATAGGGAACAATGTTTACTCAGCGTGCTTAGCGCAAAATATCTTTTAAAATGCTTGGCGCAAAAAACGTTGCGTTTTAATACAAAAGTATTTAAGGCATTTGGTTTCAATTTGGACCCGTTGCAATAACTGACAAGCACTAAAAAACACAAATCTTGTAGTTGCTGCAATGATTTATCTTCACATGAAATATATGCAGGTTTTGGCAGTATCCAATTGCTACAGTGTTAACGCCAGAATATTTTAAATCAAGACAGAAAAAACTATCAAGCAGCTTAATATTTCATTCTTCTCTTCCGTCTGTTGTTTGTATGATCT
Source organism: Trididemnum clinides (assembly GCA_963675345.1). Lineage (NCBI taxonomy): Eukaryota > Metazoa > Chordata > Ascidiacea > Aplousobranchia > Didemnidae > Trididemnum > Trididemnum clinides. The sequence goes on along the minus strand of OY776292.1, from coordinate 31,132,037 downwards.
GTAAAAGTCAGCGCATTATAGATGAAGTTTTGCACTTTGCTTCGTAGCAACTGCAGCCATTTGATCATCTAGCACAGAGTTGGCAAAATTTTCTTTCTGCGACTCAAAATTGTTTGAAGACAGTTTGCAGCAATGACTCTAACCCAGGGCTGGGCAAGCTACGGCCCTCCAGAGCATTTTGTGCGGTCCGCGAACACTTGTTGAAGCTTCGGCGTAATTAAAATGACAAGGGGAGAAACGCTTGCCGTATTTTTAAGAGCCAAAAACTTTGTTAGCTCCCGCTGACGCAGTATCCGTCTAAGCTCTAAGGAATAAGCAATGACCTTTTTTTTAGAGACACCATTGCTTTTGCGCCCTGTAATACGACATTGTTAGGACATATCGCAGAATTTTGAGCTAACGCAAGCTCTTTCATTGCATGCAGCTGTACAACATTATAAGCACTGGCCCTCGACCACTCTTAAATGGTCAATGCTGCCGTCCGACTAAAAAGTTTCCCCACCCCTGCTCTAACCCGTTTGTGTCCTGCTACCAATCGCAGAGTTGATATCGATATACAGTGGGTTCCTGTAGAAACATTTAACGAGTACTAAAACCTTGCCGACCTAATTCAAACTGCTGATTCAGCCGTGCCAAAACGACATTCTTTCGCGGGAGAACGCTGTTATTTGTCTGCCAAAGACGCGTTGCCGCTTTCATTACAAACTTCCTCAATCATGTTCGCGATTCCAATTAATCTGTGGAACAAGCTTCCGGTGATCAAATGTTCCAAGCAAAATCCATAGCATGTTTGCTTTGTTCGTTGTGTCGAAGTAGCCAATTTGTTCGACCGTGTTCTCGACGCAAAGCATGCTTCTGACTACGCTCGAGCATCATGACAATAGAAACCGCTCGCCGCCTGTTTCCATCAGTGACGTACGCAGGGAGGGTTTCTGTGCGCGTGCCTTCCCTCAGGAACAGTAAGATGTTTATTTCAGCGATTACTTGCCAAAAATTATCCTCGCTCCCCGTAAGGAATCGTGGAACGTGGCTGTCGGCAGCCATGATTGCAACTGCAGCATGCATTTGCTCAAATTAAGCGCTGTGAAAGCTCGATCTCCAAAAAAGGTCATTACTGTATACTTTGGGACAATTTAGACCGTCGCCAACATCAATCTACAAAAAGAAAAAAGGGTCAACACTGCCTATTCCCGCACCGTTTGAAGCACTGTGCTCATCGTTTGCCGATTTCCAAAAACAAATGTCTCGCGCCACCTGTAAAGAAATTTCTACGTACGCCCCTGGTTTCAAGACATGGAAGCAAGCAAAGCATATCTTGTATTGGGTTTAAACATTGTGCTGATGTAAATATTCGAGTTTTGTTTTAATGCACATTTACCGCATAAAAGCACTATTTCATTGTGATGTCATATTTTTCAGACTTTCTTATTGTTATGAATCTTCTGCTCATGCTCATTCAGTTTGGGTTAGCAGGTGAGCTTGAGTGACATATTCTTGTTTATAAAGCGCTTTTGATTCCGTATTTTTTGAAAACAGATCACATTTGCGATCGGTCATGTGACAATTCTCAACCGATGACGTGCGAATATCATTTCACGCTTGAATGGTAAGTTTCCTGAGTTCTGACATTTTTCCGAAATGGCCGAACTCTAAGTTGAACCCAGGTACAGCACAATGTCAAAAGCTTGCTACGACTGCCCTCTCGTCATGGATGATTGCTTTCGTAAAGACTGCATTGCCGCCGACGGATACCCGCGCGACGTCACTGTGGTAAACCGGATGTACCCTGGTCCATCGATTCGGGTGAGGAATTGTCATGTAATAATTCAAGATGAATATAGTCGAACGTACAGCGAACTTCTCTTGTTCAATTTCTTTTTAGATCTGTTCGGACTGTTAGAAGTTGCTCGCTTCTAACAATATTTCTTAAGAGTTTTTTGTACACCAAAAATTTTTTGGCAATTCATCTTCTAATTCAACTGAATAGAGCTAATTTGACTTGATATAAAAATACGATAGGTGCAAGGAACACCAATGCGGGGAGTGCCCAGATTTTAAGCTAAATAATGCTTTTTTTTACATTCCAGTTGCAGGAAAATCTTAACAGTTGTGCATAAAACCTTTTGTGAGAGCTAGAATTATTTCGGATACTGCAAACACAGATGTGTGCAAACTGTAATTTTTGGTTTAGTGGTGTCGATACAGCGCTATACAAAATGAGATTTTACCAATGTCAGTACTTGACATTTTGCAGATGTGTTAAAGCATAATCAGCACCGATACTTGTTCGGCTGATACAAGTAATTTCATACTTTTAACCTACATTAATAGTATCACTAGCTTATATCAGTTAAATTAGAGGTGGAATTAGGGTGAAGCAATTCAGGCAACTGCTTCTGGTCCCTTCCATTTGGACTAAGAGTGTCCTCCCTTTTCAAATATATATTTTGAAGCTATTTCATCACTTCGAAACAATAATGATCACCAAAGAAAACAAGTTCTTCTCCAAGAACTTAGGCAATTAGGCCTGTATGTTAATAGGTAATAATGATAAGCTATTTCAGCCCTTCCAAATAGAGGTAATTTTCAAAATAGAAAAAGCTCTTCATTGAGAACTTTGGCAGCTAGGGAACTCCTTACAAATTCTTGCCTCAAGACCCTAAACTTCATAGTCCTCCCCTCAGTTCAATCATAAAAGTTTTGAAAGATTTATTGTCTTTTCCTTGTAACATAATAAAAAAAAAATGAATGGGCTCATCTGTGAACACACCAAGCCTACTTTATTCTTAAAGTTAGGTGAATAGTAGATTAACGTAATCAGGCTCACATTAATGAAATTAACTCCCTGTTCAAAAAATTAAGTCGCCCAACCTGATGGTCGTAAATGGCTAGATCTGACAAGGAAACTCGGATTTAAGATTTATAAATAGTATTTTTTAAAGAATTTTTCAACCTGGAGCGTCAAGTTTGCGTTTTTGTGAGTTAAAGGTTTTCGTATTGGCGATACACAATACTACGATTGGACGATATCCACCAATAGTGGAGAGATACTGATCCAGATTCAAAAATGCAAAGTGATCCAGATTGCTGATACATGCATTTCAATGTGGCTTGTCTCCAACTGCAAACCTGTCTTATCAAAACTCATGTTTAATCTCGTTTTGAAGCTGGAAATAGCCTACTGCCGCTTCGATTAATTTTTAGCTCAAGCTTTGGAAACAAGCAGGAAAAATGCCGTAAAATGCACTTTTTGGAAATTTAACAATGCAAAAACATGGCTGGCATTATATAGTGCCTGTGTTTTGTTGTGATGAACTACATCGAAGTGACTTGAAAATTTTTGTTTTTTGTTTTAGCTCCAGCAAATATTTTTAAATAGGGGTGAGTAAATTCGGTTTAGCTCTCTAATATTAAGTGCCAAACAGGAGGCAGTTCGCAGTCTGTATTTAATAATTACTGCACTATGCTAGTTGTGCCGCGTTACAGATGTTTAATTTACTTCATTTGTGGCTCTAGGTTTGCCAGAACGATACTATCCAAGTTCGACTTCACAACCTGTTAGACAGCAATGAAGGAACGGCAATTCACTGGCATGGGCTGTATCAGAAAGGAACTCCTTGGATGGATGGGGTGCCTCTGATTACACAATGTCCCATTCCCATGGGGACTACTTTTGTTTATACTTTTCGAGCTGACCCGCCAGGTAAACTACCACCTATTACCAAAATCAGAGGTTCAGGAACCAATCATTTCCACCTTAATTGGGATATTTTCATTAAAAGTCTTCTGAATTACTGATGTTTGGTCAGAATCATAAGAATGAACTAATATGTTAAGTCATTACTTGCCTCCACAGGGTTAGAATAATGACTATTCGATTACTTTTTGCTCTTATTTTTTGTCGTTTAAAGAACTTTTATCCTGCTTTTATTGCTACCTCAATCGACTGTTTACCAACGCAATTTGTATCGATCTTAATGTGGTTTTGCATTCATAAACACTAAATCATGGTTATTAACGCGTCATTTTTTTGCTTGTTTTAATTGTTTTCTGCGATGTCACAGGTACGCATTGGTGGCACGCTCACACTGGCTTTCAACGATCGGATGGAGTTGCTGGTCCCCTAGTTGTAAAGGCTCCCCTAGGTGTTGATCCCCATTCCCGCCTTTATGATGTAGGTAGGTTTTGCGACGTTTTGCTTTGACAATCCTCTTACTTTTGTAGTTTGTTTTCTTTATTTGTCTTGTTGTTTGTTCAGATCACGACAACTATACGATGTTTGTGGGCGACTGGCTTCATCAACCCACTATGAGTAAATACCTTCAACATCACCATTCGGATCAAAACAACAAGGGGGAGGCAATTTTAATCAATGGAAGAGGGCGCACTACGGTGAGGGGTAGTTGATTGCTATGGAACTTTCCACTGTGAGGTTTCAAGATCAAAATTCTGTAGAGTTTTTATAAATTTATTGCGTTTTTACCTTCTGAACTCGAAGAACAGCAACAAAGGGGCTAAGCGAAGGACAATTTCCAAAAACGGCTTTGCAATTTCCGAATTCCAACGTACATCTATTATCAAATTTGCTTGATATGCTAGACTACATCCAGTAGCGTTCAAGAAAGTCAACAGGGTACCTACGGACCCGGGTTCGAAACTAATTTAAAGGCCAGGCTTGGTCTGCTGATTTGTCTTTCACATAGAGAGCACAAAGTTCAATATCAAGACGTTAATCTTCAAAAAAGGTTTTCATCAAAAAAATCAGCACGAAGATCAATTTTAATTATTCAATATTTATGAAAGTATTCAATTCGAAAAGCAGCTAAGCAAGCCATTCTCATAAATTTTGTCTTCTTATATCACTGATTCTAATTTTTGGAAACTTAGGTACCGGGCCTCGGTTAGCTTTTCAACGTTTGTCGTCCACAATCAATGAATTTTATTGTCAAAGTATAGAGGGTGCTGGTTGCTAACCCGAAAGTTTCAGGCGATCTCATTCTCAAAGGAATCTATCTCCAGCATCACACTAAGGTCAAATAGAAAGTGCTCAAAATTGTCACCAACATCGTGCGTACCACAGAGGCCAGCAAATAGTGGGTCGTTGAACCTCACTCCTTGGATCGCACTGAAATTTCAATTCACCGAAATTATTCTAGCATAGCGACGCATTTTTGTCGGGTTTTCGGGTGCGTGCAAGTACTAACAATTTAAGTGACTTCTTCGCATACTGTCGGAATGGGGCTATTTGGCGCCGCCGTTTGGGCGCAAGCTGACAGTTAGGCACAGCCTTTTGAGCGCCACCCGATTTGGCGTTAGGGTTTGGGTGAGAAATTTATTAAGCATATAAAACATAAAAGAGAACTAGTTTTCTTACTAGAGAGAGAGGTGCCCAACGGTCGCGCCCAAACGCACTGTACCCTGGAGCATCGCGTGTTTAATGTTGGTTTGTAGTTGCACAACGTTTTCCGTTGTGTTCGTTTCTTACGTCACAGTTACACTTTATGTTTAGCTAAACATCGTGTCGCTGTGATTTAAAAAATCGCCTGTAATACCACATGTAAGAGAACTTGGGATGAATTTTGACTTTTTATCGGAAAAGAATATCGATCGTTAACAGCGGCTGCGATGATTGTTCTGATTCCCTTCCCAACTACCTATTTATGTGAATTGACATTTTTTCTCTCTGTTATACATTAAAAATAACGGCAAGACCAAACGGGATGTGGGAAAAGATCTTCCGGTGGCTGTCTCCCAAACCACACCTCGACTTGATGTGCTGTCTTCTAAACAGAGAGCCAATAATTGTCATTAGACTGAATATATTTGAGACTCGTAGATTTACTCTGTACGTACCAAGTTTTATACAATTTCATTTCAAGAAAATTGCTACAACCACGATGAGCCTCAGCCTTACACTTTAAGTAAACATATTTTTCATAAAACTATGCTCATTGATGTTTGGGTCGCGAGGCATTAAGACTCTTTTTTGGGTTGCGCCAAAAAGTATTTGCGGACCTCTGCCGTACTATACCACAATCCATTATCACCTGTCAATAACCCACGACCAGTTTTGACCTTATTGGGTCTTATTAGGCGGGTGTAAAAGACACACAATAATAAAAAATGCAAAATGCATTGACTAACAGATTTGCTATTGCGTGCAAAAAAAGTATATACATTACTAGTTCCCAGTGGTTACGATCGATAGAGAGCGTCTTACAAACGAGAAACAAAACAACAAAGCAAGTGCTGAAGACGCGAGGCTTCCGAAGGGAGCAATGCTATTGAGAGATATTGTCAAATTTACAAACCCATCCCTGGAAGCGTTTCGTCCTTTTGGACTCATCAGCAGGGCTTGCCAAGGGCCAAGAGATACCCCCCAATAGTATTAACGTAGATTTTTATGAAACGAACTAACACAAAGCACAAGACTTACATGCCGTTTACTTTTTGAATGAGGTTCGTTTTGAAGTACTGCTAGCCGCTTAACTATGGACTAAAACTGATATTCTTATGTGAAACTGATCACACAAGTACTAATTAGGCATAAAAAAGTCTTTCAAAGGTTACAACCTAAATGTCGTGCTTTAAGGCAAGGCTGGCAGCGCATGGTTCATGGCAGCGAAACATGGCGCGCGAGGAGGCCAGTTCGAAAGACGCGGGTTCGAATCCCACAGAGGCGTCGCATTAGCGTTGATGTTTAAGAATACAATGTGCGCGTAACGTTAAAAGGGGGCACTTAACTGATTTCGGTGGGTCCAAAATGGCTGCAACGCGGCTTATATAATGCTGTATAGATAGCAAATTTGTTAGTCGACGCATTTTGCATTTTTATTATTGTGTGTTTTTTACACCCGCCTGATGAGACCCAATAAGGTTGAAACCGGTTTGGGGTTATTGACAAGTGATAATGGATTGTGGTATAGTACGGTATCTGTTGGTGATCATTTTTGAACAATTTTTCTATTTTACCTTAGAATTTACTTGTCGTCAGATTACGTCAAGCAGAGGTAATTGTGGTAAAATTACGATTAGCGATGTTATTGTTAATCTTAAAATCACGACTTTAAGTTCAGAGCCACAGATGCCGATATTGATGTATCATAGATGCCTAGTGGCAAAGTTGAAATATTTGAAACGGAAAACACTGCAATTGGAAAAACCGCAACCGCGATATAAAGACAACGCTTGATTGGTTTCAGAATATATCAGGCCACAGTGAAAATGCAACAGAGACTCCCTTGGCCGAATTTCTTGTCAAGCAAGGACTGCGATATCGGTTCCGCATCATTAGCAATGCCGCCGTATTCTGCCCTTTTGAGGTAAGCTTGCAGTTTCCATCTTAACAAAATTCTGTAATCATTGTGATGACATTAGCTGACCTTCGACCATCATTTGATGACGGTGGTTGCTACAGACGGCACTGACGTAATGCCACTTAACATTTCCTCATTGGTTGTTCATGGAGGCGAACGCTTTGATATCATTGTATCCGCCAATCAGGAAATTTCAAACTATTGGATAAATGTTCAAGGGATGGCGGATTGCGTGAACAATTCCCAAAAGGCCATTCTCAGGTAAGTGAGAGGATGTTTGTTTGTAAAGTACTTTTGTGCGCAATAGGCGAACAACGACATTTACGCCAAAGATGAATTGCTCAAGCCTGTTTCAAGTTTTAAAATTTAGTGGGCTATTTGGAAAATATTCTTTTGTTCTACAAAAACAACCTCATAACCCAAAAATATTCTATGTATAACTGACTAAAAGATTTTCCCGAGTTGAAAGATAAAATACATAACTCAAATTGTTGGTGATTGCCAAACAGCCCTCTGCAATCTACTGGCTTTTAAAACTACAAACCTGGCTTGGATACTTGCATGCTGAATTACAATCACAACTAAACAAGAAGAAAATTTTTCAAACAGTTATTTCCAGTCTTGCAAGATAATTCCGGAGGTGCTAAACGTCCGTTGATTTGTCTTGATCTACTTTCATGTTTAAAAGTAGATACCGGTACTCACAATTGGTTGACGCCAAACAGCCCATTATCACATAGATCTGCCACATTTTAGAACTTCGAAATAAGTGTGAACAATTCTTATACCATGGTACAGTAGATTCCGCTTAATTGAACCGCCGGTTAATCGGGTCAGCCGTTTTTTCCGGCCAAATTGTGAAGAACAAAATCCAATCAAAGATATTGGGCTACGTTACATCCGCATAATCGGGCCACAACTGTAGCCAGACATACACCGGTGTAATTGCAAAACCACCTTTGTAATGTAATGAAACTCAATATCACAAAGCCAACTTTTTTATGTAACAATTGAACAATACAGTCGCAACTTATTTTGTCATTTCATGCCTTTGGACGTCGTGATTGTTGTGTTTCGTAGCAAATTTTGTGAAGATCTAAGCAGAAATACCACGAAAAGATTTCAACATTGCTGAAAAGATTGTTGTTCTAAGAAAAATCAGAGAGCAACTTCCAAACACTAGTCATCGTCAGCTAGCTGAGATAACTGGTGTACCAAGGACAATCCTGGCACGGATACTGCCAGACTTCGGCTAATCGGGTCAGCCGCTTAATCTGGCCAATTGGTGCTTGTCCCGATGTGACCCGATTAAGCGGATTCTATTGTAGCTTCACACTTAAAAAAAAATTTGAAAACACAACTTAGAACAGTGCTTCTCAACCTTTTTCATGTCGCGGCCCACTTTTCGCCGAGACTTTGCTATGCGGTCCACTTCTGGAAAAATTTATTTCAGAACCAATGACTAATGATAAATCAATTGAGTAAATGATGATGATGTGAAACAGAACAAATATGCCACAAGAAAAGGGATCATTAAGTGAATACAGAATAAGTCTCACTTAATCGAGTTTTCATGGTAAAGGCTGATTGGTTCTAGCCTTTTGAATGAAATAATGAGAGTGTACAGCTATAAATTTATTAGCATCATTCAAAAAGGTGCACACAAAAAACAACACAAGCTATTTATTTCTAATGGGAAACTTGAGCTTGCTTATTGGAAATGATACGATCGATTCGAGGCTGGATAGGAGACAAGCTCACGCGCAAAGTAGCATTCAGAGTATCAGTTTTAAGGCTGTTTCGTGCTTTCGATTTCGTTGTAGTAACTGTGGAGAAGCCTGATTCGCAAAGGTAAGTGGTGGTGAATGGTAAGAGAAACATAATAGCACGCTCTGACAATGAAGCGTATTCCCTGCTGGCTTGAATCCAAAAGCAAGGAAGATCTACTTCTCTATATTTTTGCTTGAGTCCGCTGTCCTCAGAAAGTTCAATGAGGTCATTTTGAAGTTGCGAGGGCAATTCCACATCTTCTGTCGCGTAATTGACAGAAAATGGATTTAGAATCCACAGATTTCCTGGTCTTGGATCTTCAGGAAAGTACGAATTAAACTTATTTGACAAGTGAGACAGATGTTGGACGATTATTTTTGAAATATCCACATGAGGGAATCCTTCAAGCTTTTCACTAAGTAGTGGAAACATCTCATACCGTTTGTTACTGACCATTCTTTTCCACAAATCAAGCTTTTTCTTAAATCCCTCTATTTTATCGGCAACTAGAAACAATGAGCTGTTTCTTCCTTGCATTGAAAGGTTGAGCTGATTTAACTGGTCAAACACATCTGAAAGGTAGGCCAGTTTTGCACAAAAACAATCGTCAACATAATGATCAGCAAGAGGTGAGCGTTGATCGTTAAGAAAAATGTTAACTTCCTGTCTCAACTCAAAGAGGCGATTAAAGACGCGTCCCTTTGAGAGCCACCTCACCTCACAGTGATACAGGAGTTGCAAGTGATCTGAATCTAGTTTGTCACACAGGGCTGCGAAACATCGCGAGTGCAGTGCATTCTTCTTAAAGTAGTTCACCGTCTTTACAGCTATAGACAGGACTTCGTGCAGTTCTGGTGACATCTGCCTTGATGCTAGGTTTTGTCTATGTAAGAAGCAGTGAGTCCACTTGGCATTTTCTGCTTTATCCAGGATCTATTTTACAACACCATGATGAACACCAGTCATTGAGGCAGCACCATCTGTACACACACCAACGCATTTCTTCCAGTCAATGCTTTTGTTAGTGAAGTGACTGTCAAGGCAGCGCATTACCTCACTTGCAGTTGTTCTCGTGGGAAGTTCTTTGCAAAAAAGGAGATCGTCGTGAATGTTACCATCAGCACAGTACCTTACAAATGCGAGCAATAATGCTGAATTGCTAATGTCAGTCGATTCATCCAATTGGATAGAATAGTAACTGGCTTTGATTTTTTCCAACATCTGACATTCGATATCGTCACTCATTTCAACTATTCGCCTAGTTACAGTGTCATTTGACAATGATACTCTTTGAAGTTTTGATGCAGCGGCTTCTCCAATAATTTCCCGACACATATCTATAGCACTGGGCAGAATAAGCTCCTCTCCTATTGTGAAAGCTTTCTTGCTACGAGCAATGCGAGAAGCCACCAAATAACTAGCCTTCAATGCTGATTTTGTCCGAGCAGTAAACGAAGTTAGGATTCCTTGCTGTTTTTGCAGATCCTCTCCTTTTCTCTTAAAGTATTCTTTGGGTTTTTCTGCAACTTCAGGGTGTTTTGAGTCGAGGTGCCGCTTAAGCTTTGATGGTTTTAAAGCCTCGTTCGACAAGATTTGCGCGCACTCAACACATTGGGCTTTAGGCTCTAAGTCTGGTCCTGCGCTTATAAATCCATATTTGATGTATTCAGGATCATATTTTCTCACTACTTTCCGTGGTTTTTTCAAACTTTCTACTAATACTTCATTCCCCTTTCTTTTCAAAAAACGATCCATTTAAAATTCAGTAATGCCTCTCTTTGTCTAACTAAACAACTGGTTTACTGTACTAACTAAAATGTTGACGAAATACTAGCCAGTGTCAGCTTATTATGACGAAATACTGATATAGAATGTTGCAATAAATAGAATGTATTAGCCTAGTCCTACGCATATCAACATACTTCTTATTTAAAATAGAAGTTATAACAAATATTTTGCGTTTCGCGGCCCACCTGAAAGAGTTTGGCGGCCCACCAGTGGGCCGCGGCCCACTGGTTGAGAAGCGCTGACTTAGAAGGCACGTTTCTTCATTATCTGCGTAACTGATTCACAAAAATAAATGAAGTTCACAAAATCTTTTGATTGTGGAATAATGGTGGTTTTTGCTCTTGGACTCAATCGCTTAAATATTTTTTCTGTTTTGTATTTGAAAAGAACTTTTGTATGCCTAAGCCTGTATGGGGGTGTTACCTTTAACAAAACTTTGTCCTATTCACAAACGTCCTCAAACAACTTTTTGAGTCAACGGTGATTTACGCTATATTTCTTGCGGAGAAGCTGTTTTTAACTTTCTCCAAACTTCTTTTCTCACCAACATGCAGTAGAATCATAAGAAATTATATTGCAAAATTACAGAAAAACGATTTAAAAGGGATTCAGAAACCAACATTGGAATGCGGCAAGCGAATTCAGTGATGAAATAGAGATCTTATCTATCAAGTGCAATCTAATGAACACGAGATCTACAAAGCGAGAGCAGAGAAAATCGCCAAAACGAGATTTATCCAAGTTAAATGTGTGGCCGCACCCCTCAAAAACACCTTTTCTTTACCACGGCTAACTTCGACTGACTCAGTGATCTTGACCACCAGCAGTTTTAACATATCATTTCTCGTGGCCGATATATATCGAAAAAAGCGGATTTTCACAATACAATAATACCAGGCAGTTTAAACCGAAAGCAAACAAATGGCATCAATGGAACAATTTTACAATTTAAAAGATAGTCTTCCGTCGAAAGATTGTTAGACCGACACAAATAATAAAATAATTGCTAATCAGTTTTTTTGGCATGTCTAGACAATTAATTCTGATCTCAAACAGTAAGTTATTTTTTACACAATGGAAAGAAACGAGTCGTTGACAGACCTAATTTAGCAACTTGAACAAATTTTTCACATCCTTCAGATTAATTTACAGTTATACACTCTTCCACGCAGAAAAGCAGCAACTTTTAAAAGGCTATTTTTGTGAGTAAACAGGGTGTTTTACATGGGCTTGAGTTTTGAGATGCTGCAACACCAAACAATTTTTAAAATATTTCTTTTATTTAAAGATTGTAGGCGTGCATTTCTTTTGTGTTTGATAATGCTCCCTATTTGTGGTTGTAACTTTGCTGACTTTAATAGTTTTTGTGTGTTTGTGCAATTCATTAATGGACTTTCTACAATGTACATGACGCTTCCAACAGTTTTAATTTGATATATAAGAAAAAACCAGTACGAAAAAAGGTATGCAAACCTACATTTGCTCATGTAATTAACGCTCGACCAAGTGGCAAAGTCAAACATCAAAGTACATTGAGGAAAAATCCAGCAAAAGCAGGGCCTAAAACCGCTTTTTTTGTTATCTCATAATTTATTTGTATTTTTATGCGCAGATATTCTACTGCGCAATCTTTCAACGAAGTTGCGTCATATCCTCCGTTGCCAAGTGACATCACCCAGTTGAATCCTCTTAATAAAAAAGAAACTAACGATACAAAATATGTCACCTCATTGATATCACTAAAAGAAGATGAAATTGTAAAAGGACGGCCTGATGACGTCATCTTCCTCGGATTTGATTTTAAAAAGGTAGAAGAGAGTACGAATAATGGAAGGAAATGAATTTGAAAAAATTATATCAAACGTACCAGAAACTGACTGCCATACTTGAGGTTGGGCGTATAGTGTCCGCGTAATTTTAGTGCTGTGCTGCCATTGAAAAATGACTTTCACTGTTATTTCCTCTGCTTTTCAGAGGTGGTTGTGATAGCAGCGGGCTGCTTGTAATGACTCAGCCGGTCTGAGCACAACCTGTTGTACGCATAACAATAAAGGTTTTCCCGGGACTGAAGATAAAAATATGCTAGTCAGCAAACAAAATATTTGAATATAGAATAAAAGCAAACAAATCACACCTCATAGCTTGTTTGTTTTCACAAGATGAAGTTATATAAAGTTAAGAATAGTATCAGATGGTGCTTCCCAATTTTTTTAGTCAGCAGCCCCCTTTGCTGATGGAGACTTTTGACCGACTAATGTATGCTCTTCTTATCATGAAGACCATTCTTGTACACTTTACCTAAGCAATAATTTAGACTCCTTTGGCGTAGATTTCCTTACTCCTGCTCTTATTCAGCTTCTTCACAAAAACGATTATTCGCCGTGGGGTGACCATACGTCCTCTTTTTGAAGAACTTATCCTCCATTTGCAAGGAAAAATAATCGTCCTCGGAGGAAACTAAAAACTACTCTGATGTCCTCCATTTTACAATTATTTACGTATTTTAAAATAATAGTCTACAAAATGGCTGTAAAATCAGAATAATGAAGAAAATGAAAAAAAAAATTGCTTTTCACTAAAACTCGGCAAATCAACAAAAAAGTCTGCGCGATAAAATACGGCAAATAGAACTTTTAAATCTAACAAACGTCATAGCGCTCGGATTACAATCTCAAAGTGTTGTCCTCTTTTACCGGTTGAAAATATGATAGCCCTTACATTCGGTCACGGTAAATTTATTTTTACATCAACTTTATGAAATCAATTTTGAATTGCTTTGCGCCCAACCAGTGGGTAGCGCTAGTATAAAAAATAATGGTAAATATAGGAGATGACGGATTTTCTTTTGAACAATTTGAAAATCCTAATATATTCAGTTTTATATAAATTTTGTTATAAGCTCGTTATCTGCTACTAGATCGAAAACTTTAGTTTTAGGACCGGATCAACTCAGGTTTCAATTTTGTTGTAACCTGAAAACGAAATAATAAACCCAAGTCGAATCAACAAGCAAGAAGTTTTGAACTAGTATTCAAACGTTACACAGCTGTAGCACCACTAGCTAATCAAATTCAAGCCCAAATTTTTTATTTCAGGTGGACAACCCCAAATATCACGATCCGGACCACTACCCCATCCACGCTCTTCCCCGCGACCACCATCTGTACACGCCCCAAATTAACAAAATTACTTTTTCGCCACCATCCTCCCCAATGCTCACGCAACCACGTGACGTCAATACGACACAGTTGTGCGACACTCACGCCGAGAATTACACCACAAGTGAAGAGGTGCAATAGTAAATATCATACTACTTGAAGCATATTCTCACGCTGATTGATTGCAGATTCGAGTGTGCTCTCACGTGATCGACCTTAAATTGAACCGCTTGGTGGAGGTAGTGCTCTTCGACGAAGGCTTCACTTTTGATGCCGGACATCCCATGCATCTACACGGACAACACTTTTCTGTTGTGGCTATGGACAAGTGAGGACGTTTCGCATGTGGATTTAATAAAACCGAAACATGACTCACAATCCTAATCTGCAATTTTGTGTGCCAGTAATCGCTTAGTTTTTGGAACCGGCGGCTATTTTTTTATGTAAAATTTTCCTACGTAACAAGCGGGGCAACTGGATAATACAAAATGAGTTGGCAATGAGTTACAAATTTTGACGTTTAGTAAAAAGCGATTTGGTTTACATACAAACCAATCTGCGTTCAGGTTGATTTCAAATTTGTCAGTGTAGGTATAGTGCTGTGCATGAGTGTTTTTCTACTGCGCTGCAACCAATCAGAAACAATGATGTGCCTTTTCGAAGGGCACAACAACAAAAAACTTTTTATAAAAAAATTTTTTTCTAGTGGTTCCTCCTTTTTCTTACAGAATAGGAAGTAACATTTCGTTTGAACAAATCAGAAAACTGCATTCATCTGGATCCATAAATTATAATCCTGATTTGTCCATTGCTGTAAAGAAGGATACCGTTATCGTTCCGGATGGAGGGTATACAGTTCTTCGGTTTTATACTGAAAATCCAGGGGTCTGGTTATTTCATTGCCATCTTTCTTTTCACGTTGAAGCAGGTTGGTTGTCGCCCGGTTTGGACTTGAAATATTAGAATATGATAAAAATGACGATTGTTTAGGGTTAAGGCATTCGACTCCCAAGCTTAGCAATCTGCTTCAGAATTTCGAAAAACATCTTTCTACTTATAACAGAGTGCAAAAAAACGAAGTGCTATTTGTTTCGAAAAAAGGCGGTCAAGAAAAATGAGCTGGCCCCTTTTTGCATCAATGCATCAGGCGCAGGAAATGAAGGCTTTAATCTCCTAATTTTCAAAGTTTACAATCAAAATGGGACTACTTTTACAAGGAACGATCTAGGTTTGATTTTTTCTTAAAACTGTTTAATAATTGCTTCAAATATTTCGGTCCGGTAACTACTTAACGGCGGTTTTAGATAATTTAAAATTTTTTTGGTTTGATAAAGTGATTGAGATCAAATACGAGCAAACGGATTTTTTCTCCTAAGCTGGGATATTTTTATCAGTTCGTTGCAGCAAAATTGTTAAGCTGACTTTCAACTGAAAACGATTGTGCTCAGAAAAGTAACTTCTTGACATTTGCATTAAAGACCTAATCTTAAGAAGTTTTTCACATTTAAAACTTTTCCAAAATTAAAAAGCGCCTTTGGGGAATAGATACAATCTATTTTTCGTAGGCCTACTAGGTAAATAAATCGCGTCAAAAATTAAGATAAAAACTTAATCAACTTGGCTTGTAACTAAAAGTATGGATAGATATATTTTGCTAGTCTCTGTACTTGCTGAGTTCAACATTGTTGCCTAGACTTATACGTGTAGCAACTTTTGCGAACCACAGTTGGGAGTCGGAAAACAAACATTCATTCACACATAAACCAAGCAGTAGACTTATTATAAGCGACCGGCTGCAAACGCGATCGATTGTGTTATCACAAATGCAGTCGTTCGGCTCTGTTCATTGCATGGATTTCAAATTGAATATTTAACTTATTCTATTGCACATGCGCAGAAGTGAAAAATGAAGTGTTCGCGTAAATATTTGCAGGAATGAGTCTGGCGTTTCGCGTTGGAGAAAACAGTGATGTGGTAGGGATACCCCCAAGCTTTCCGCGTTGCGGAGATTGGCCTGGATTTGAAACCTGTTCCGAAACCTGCGACTGCTCTGGAAACAGATCAAAACGATTCACAGCTTCGATCCTAGTTTTTGCTTTGCAATTAATACTTTTTTGCTGTATTTCAATGTTAATGTATTGAGAAGTTTTTTACCAGAGGTGTTGTTGTGTTGTGATTACCCCTTCTCTTCCATGGAATGGAGGTACGACACCAACGGCAATTCAGGTTCATGCCGTCAACCTAATCGAAATTAGGCTAAGGGAAAGATGGCGGCCCATTTCGAATGAGTCTTTAATGACTGGTATCCCCATCGCCAACAAGGCGGGCTGCCACTGGTTGGTACCCAAGAGTCGCCTTTTACGACATGCTGGGTTAGCAACTTCACAATTGTAACTCGATGAAGTACGGGTGGGCCACCTGTCTGCCCACATAAAAATGGAGGCGTCCCATTAAGTGCCTTGCCCAAGGACACAACAAGCAAGCTTGCCGGCTTGTTCTCCACATTATCCCTTCTTATGCTGAGCGCCAAGCAGGAACTCTAACCACTACGCCATCGCGCCGGTTTTTACCAGAGGTCGTCAAAGTAGCCTAAACATCTACTTAAGTAAATGTACTGCCACCAACTTAAAAACTACTGAAATATAAATAAAAGGTAATGATATATGTTTTTACCGGAGTAAAAGTAAAAAAGTTGTAGCTAATTGAACTACTTAAGTTATTCAAGTAGATGTATATGTATACACATTCGATACATGTATATGCTTCTGGGACTGGTGTCACAAAAAAATTTTTTTAACCCCAAAACTTCACGGTAAGATTTTTTCCTGCCAAGTAATCAATTGGGACTTTTCTATTATTTGTCGTGCTTGCATGCAATTCTGGAAGATTCTTCCGCAGATATGCTGTCACGCCCTTTTTGATATCGTCCACATCTTGAAAATGAGTCTCACTAATAATCACCTGTTGCGCTTGGGGAAAAGGGAAAACCACACGGAGTTGTGGTCGGGCGAGTAGAGCGGTTGCTCCAGCGTGGCGATGTTCTTCTCAGCCAGGAACTATCGAATGCTTGGGGCATCGTGAGCAGATGTGTTGTCATGGTGACGCAACCACGAGTTGTTCTTCTACAACTCTCGCCTCTTCTCACGCATTAAACGTTGCACTATTCGTTTGTGGACAGGTTGAATAATTGTCTGGGCCTGTGGCAAGAACTCGCAGTGAACGATCCTCCTCACTTTGAAGAATGAGATCAAAATGTCTCTAACTTTGGATTTTGACTGTTTTGCTTTCTTTGTCTACGACGAAGTCTATCACAGAAGGCTCTGGCTTTTTGTTTCAAGATCGTACTCGAAAGTCCATGATTCATCACCGGTGACGATTTTCGATACCAAGTGTGAATCGGTTTCAAGACGCTTGAAGATATCCAGACACACTTACACGCGTTGATCCTTCTGGTCATCGTTCAGCAGCTTTGGCACCATCTTTGCGCATGTCCAAATTGTCACTGAGAATCTTCCAGGAGCTGACCCGACTCACGCTTAGTTCATTTGCCATCAGACTAATAGACAGCTAAGGCTACTGTTACATACTCAAGAGGGAATACTTGGAAGTGTAAAAGTATCAATGCAAACTTTGGGTTTTAAATAAATCTTTTATGATGCCTACCCCGAAACTTTTCTGACGTTCCTCGTATTTGCTGAGGTTAAGCTTACAAGACAACTTTTTCAGCGAACACTAGAAAATTCAGCTCAAGCAAAGCTTTTATAAATCTTTTGAGATGGAAATTTCCCCTTTGCCTTTTTTCCGACTCTCTTGACAAGGGCAGTACCTGGTATGTCAACAAAAAATGTTTACCTAAAAACAACATTGCTGTAAATAAATCTTCAGAGGACGGATTCATTGTGCTCTTTTAAAGCAATAAGTGAAAACTACAACGTTTTTCTCTGGCTCTCATCAGAAGTTATCGCCAGAATGATCGGATCTGGCCATTTTTGTCAATATGCCTACCACGCACAATCAAATTGTTGCTGTAGCCGTGGACTCTGGAATTGGCCCAGCTTTTGGCAATATTTTATTGGATATTGCGAAAAGGAATCTTTTGGCCAACCAGCAAACCTGTCCTGTATTACCGCAACGCTGATGACATCTTTGCCATTTTTTAAAAGCGTCCGACTGCAAGAGTCTTCTTGCGCACTAAATTTTTTACATCCTTGCTTGATCTTTACTATCGAAAAAAAGGTGATGGCCTACTTCCTTTTCTAGACACAAATTTTTTTTCTTCACACATCGAAAGCTTACTTTCACTGGACAATAAAACGAACCGTATTGGAACCTTAGTGCAAAGAGCTCTATATATCTGCTCCAAACCTAGACTACCACAAGAGCTGGACATCATGGAGGCTATTCTTTGCAAAGATGGCTACTCACATAGTGTTATTTATGTAAGTATTCCAAGGCTATTGCTAAATTAGGTGCCCTCCCAAAAAAAAAATCCCCGAATATGCCCAATGTACCTAAAACTTCCGTGAATTGGGAACATTTCTCTTAAATTTCTGAAACCAATTACAACTACGGTGAGTAATTGCTGCAGAGCAACTGAAAATCAGATGATATTTTCCACCAAATCTATTCTATGTGCCTTTCACAAAGAAGTTACGCCTTACCTTCAACGATGCAAAGTTGGAGATGAACAGGTGTGCCGCTGTGACTGCCAAACACCGCGTATCCCAAATACTACAGGACAGAATCCATTCGACTTGACACTAAGAAAAAAAAATAAGCACCAAAACGAAAATGCAAGACAACTTCTTTCCCCGGACTGTGAACCAGAAATTGGACAGGATTTGCACGAAAATCAGTACTGTGCCACCGCCAACAATGACGGTCGATTCTAGGTGTTGGTAATAGCTACACGGTCCTTTTACTTAGCCATCGAAGCAACATTGATCAAAAACAAACAACCCGTATTATGCCGTCAGAGAGAATTTATCTATGTACTGCAGATGATATGCTAGCAGAATGGATTTCAAACGTTTACAAAACGCACTTTTTTGTTGGTCCAGTCAACTATTGATATCAATGCTTTCTTTTTTCTGGTTTATTCTGGCGACGACTTTGTATGACAGCTAGAAAAAATGTTTAAGTTTTCACATACTGCGTTAAAGAGTGCAACAAATCCATCTTCTATTCAAAGCAATTTTTAAATTTTGTATCCCTAAACAACTATTTAAAAATGATGACATACTGGAGAATATTTAAGTTTACTTTTGGTGCTAAAACTTTTATGAATCAAAAGGTATGAAAAAATTACCCATATAACTGAGCTCACCTTGCCTAGTCAGCGTTAAACGCTTGATGGTGTACCACTTTACATCTTGATTTTGAAGGTTCAAAGCAAAAATGAAAAATGGTAAAAACCAAAAAATAGCCTACCAAACCTAATCGTAGATTGGTAGCAGGGATGTGGAAGCGGAAGCGGTCTTTTTTCTGTGGAAGCGGAAGCAGAAGCGCGAAAATTCTACCGCTTCCGCTTTCACATAAGATGGAACAATGGAGGAAGAAAAGAAATTGGTTCTGCTATCCGTCGGAGAAGAGCGAATAGGGGGAGCATAAACATTAAGAAATGAGAGCGAGGAGGAGTTGTTTAGAAAGATGTTGACCTCTACATAATCAGAGTAAGGGTCAAGCGAAGAAAGAGAGGAGGTAAAAAGCTCAGAGAAGGATAAGACTTACCTGACAAAAATGATGACGCCGCCGATAGCGTCTGTGACATCAGTAGAAAAAATACCAGATCGCGAGTGGGTGGCATCTGATCGCAGAGCAGAGAATACAGAAATCCGGAAAGAGGAAGATAAATTTGGGTTAGATTCCTGGATACAAATAAGGGAAACGAGATGAGACAAAATAAAGTGTTGCAGTTCAGTGCTCCTGGCTTAGAGACCCCCAGCATTCCGTTGAAGAACCCTGACGGAGTTAAGGAAGGGAAGAGGAAGCAGGAGGTAGCCAGCAGCCAGGAGCATAAGGCGGTGGTGAGGGTACAGTGGGAGAATTTCAAAGTGGGCGGAAAAAGGATAAGAGGTTTGAAGGCGAGGATGGGGTGCGAAGGCTATA
Source organism: Trididemnum clinides (assembly GCA_963675345.1). Lineage (NCBI taxonomy): Eukaryota > Metazoa > Chordata > Ascidiacea > Aplousobranchia > Didemnidae > Trididemnum > Trididemnum clinides. The sequence continues at coordinate 31,111,897 of OY776292.1, read as the reverse complement.
TTACCAGAAGGGGGCCAGATGGGCCAGATTGAGCAGTGGAAGTATACCAGCTGGAGGAGTCCGAAAAGGAAGTCACGTGTGGGATCTCCAAAAGAAGCAGGAACGCAGCAGGGAGGGAAGCTCCAGGAGTGAGAGCTGCCAAGAGTTCTGACTCCAGAAAAAGAGAGTAGTGAGCACTTTAAATGAACCCAAGTGGAGCATGTGCAGCATTGCACTGTCCTACCCTGCCAGGTCACATTTCCAGCGCACACTGAACAGGGAAATACGGGACAAGGATTAGGATGAACGTTGCCGCTTATCAGGACAAGGAGAAGAATGAGAAGACTGGCAAGAGAAAGGCAGGAGAAGACAGATCGATTTTAAAGAGGCTGCGTGCTACCCTTCTGCAGTCATTCAGGGGGCTGCACGGCAAAAAAATGGTTTGTGTGAGGGAGTGCCCGGGGTAACTGGGACCCTCGGAAAGGCCATCAGACATTTTAACCCAACCCAAACGGGGTTGGGACCGCATCACCATGTTAAGGCGGCTATTGATTGGTGCAGTTCAATTTTGCTCGCTTTACATGTATATACTATATAAACTGGGACGCGATGGCGTAGTGGTTAGAGCGTCCGCTTCGCAGTCGGGGTTTATTCCCCTTGTCGAGTCATACCAAAAGACTTCAAAAAATGGCATCCGCAGCTTTCCCGCTCGGCGTTCGGCATTTAGGGGAGGTTGTGGAGAACAAGCCGGGAAGTTCGCTTGTTGTGTCCTTGGGCAAGGCACTTAACGGGACGCCCCAACTTTATGTGGAAGACAGGTGGCCCATAAACTTCGAAAAAGGCAACTCCCAAGCGAGTGCGGACATCCCGTCCAAAGTATAGCGATACAATTCGCTTTCTCGTGAATGGAGGATAAATATGGCAAATAAAAAAATAAATAAATAAAACAAAACAAAACAAAAACCACAGAAATTTTGCACTTCACTATCCAAAAAGATCGGAGTTGCAATAATTTACAGACTTTCTGTCCGTGCCACAGAAAGTCTGTAATGATGATTAGAGTTAAAGTTAACTCAAAGTCAGAGTTAGTTGAGAATAGAGAGAGAAAATAAGCGCTATACGGTGTAATTTGTTGTTGCGACGATAGGTTATTATCGAGTGCAGTAATATGTGGTCATACGGTTTAGATCTGAGAAGCATTAAGTTAACTGTTGTAAAAGCGGTTGTTAGTAGTGAAGGAACTTATAATAACTGTTTATTTGTTGAAGTGTTTAATTGGTTTTTGGATTTTAGTAAAGAAATATTTGATTTTCTCGCAAACAATTTGTGATTTCTAGATTTTTGTTAGTGGGAGTTTCGTGACAAACGCGAAAGTATATCAAGAGTTTCGCGATGACAAAAAGATTGAAAAACACTGTTCTACATTCAACACGAGTTCTAATATCTATGAAAAAAAACATAGAGTAGTTCAGAACAAAAAGCTCAAGCGAAGTAGGTAAAGTAATAGCAATAAATGAAGGTTTTTGTTTTCTCAAAATGATGAAGTGTAGGAGAAGGCAGGCTACAGACCCACAAAAGTTAAAAAAATTGTCAACGGTCGTTTTGTCGTTTTTTGTTAGTGGAAGCGGAAGCGGAAGCGATAGGTGTGGAAGCGGAAGCGTTTGAAAAATAACCGCTTCCACATCCCTGATTGGTAGGCCATTTTTTAGCATAACTTTCTTTAAAAAATTATGTTGCGACCTATCTGCTAGACATAACTGGCATAAGTGATGATGAGCTGAATGACTCTATGACACAGCCATTGATGACAACAGAATAATTGATGAACAACTGAGAAGAATGTTTTGACAGGGGTGATGATGTTATAGTTGTCTAGTTTAGAGTTACAGCAAAAATGTTGCAATATTTGTGAGCAAATTTTTGAAATAAAGGTAAATATTTTATAATATTTGATTTTATCAATGGTAATTTAATTCTCCAGATTTTAGTGGGACCTATCAGCGAGTCAAACCCAAATACCCATTATATTTGCCTCAAAATGAGAGTGCAGCCTATCTACTGGTGCGACCTATCTACGAGTATGTACTGTACTTCAATGACGAATTTGCGGAAAATAGTGGTTTAAATTGAAAACTACCACTCAAGTAAGTAGCTCGTTTTTGAAAAACCTACTTACGTAGAACTTCCTTACTGACCACTTCTGAATTTTACACAGAGGTGAAAGTCAATGCCGAAAAGCGTTTGTACTTTTTTAAGTGCATGAACTAGTACATTTTTTGAAGTTAGGATTGGCACAGAAGCCAGATTGGACATGAATCGGATTTCTTAGATGTAATTCGCCTGCGATGACCTTTTTCTGATTTTCATAGTTATAACTGAAAACTGTCGCAAAGCAAGCTTTTTTACCCGCCGTTCAAATAATGTACTCTGTTGGAACGGCGCTATGGCCTTAATTCTTTTTTGGGTGGCATTTCAGACTGTTAATGGTTGTTTTCACATCAAGTTATAGATATCCGCTTTTGTGGGTGCACGACATGAATGTTAATTAGCCAATAATCGTTTGATTTTACTTCATAGCTGAATTATGTACTGAATGCGTATGGATTATTGCAACTGCATGAAATAAGCACGTTTTGTCGCAAATATTGAAACGAGTCGGTTTCTCGCTTATTGCAGTAGCTGCTACAATTGTTGTTCTATTGCTCCTGAGGTCTTCGTATTGCCAAGATCTTTAGTTTTCGGATCGGCAGCTCAAATTATGAGCTCCTCGTTTGCCCTTTTTAATCTTCAGTTAGACTGGGCCACCACGATAGGTAGACCGATTGGTCTCGGCACCTGTCTGCCACATAAAAATAGAGGTATCCCTGTGTTTTGCCCATGGACACAACAAGCAAGCTTGCCGGCTTGTTCTCAACACAATCCCTTTGGTGCTGAGCGCTAAGCAGGGAAGCTGCGGATACCATCTATATATATAAAACTCAAAGTTTGTCTGTCTGTATGTCCGCTATAGAAATAAAACTGGAGACATTTAGATACAAACAAACATATGAATCTTACATAACTTTTTCCAGGGAAGCCAAGTACGGTATTTTGATTTCGATCAGAATCGCCTATGGGGGGCTACGAGCCTATATTTATTCAACCTATATTGTTATTCGATGTAAAAATTCAATTACAAACCACAAACAGAATGTTAGAACAAGATGTACGCAAACAATTGCGCGCATGTCCGCCATTTCCGTTGTTGCCGGTATATATACCGTCGCGGGAGCGAACGCATAAAGATCGCTTGCCGGTAATTATACCCGCCCGGGATCTCGAAAGAGTTAAAATATGGTTACTCAATGTAAAAATTTAATTAGTCTTTACATTTTACCCGATCAACGACGGGTAATTTAATCAGTCTTTACATTTTACCCGATGAACGACGGGGTAAATCTGCTAGTTTTTTTTAAAGTCGTTTGGTATGATTCAGCTTGGGAAATGAAATCCAGGCCTACCGACTGCGAAGTGGACGCTCCAACCACTACGCCATCCATAAGATACCGGTAGCTAAATGATGAAATTTGGTAAGAGGCTATAAACTTGGGCTAGTGATTACCGTGTCAAGCTTGTTGCTGCATTTTTATCCTCGGTCACAGAAAAATTTTTCGTTGGTTATAGCAAGACTTCGTTTGGTACTGATCCGCGTCGATGTTTTTTTTGTTTTTTTCAAACGTTCTTTCCATCGGCCATGGAAAAACCTTTGCCTGTTTTACATACAATGTAAAACCACGTTGTAATCGGAACCGTTGTAGAGTTGCCGGTACTGATGAAATAGTGCACTTCAATTTCAAGCTGCGCATCCATGCAAAGGAAATAGCCGTAACGTGCGTCTCTTAAGTCTTGGACAATGAAGCTATCGTCATATTCAAACTCGCGATCATGGTCACCATGAACGGCGTTCCAACCCACTGCTACAATTAGACCTTCAAGAAAGGTTAGCCACTTTGCTTCAATATAGAACACGGGTTCGCAACCGGGAGTAAATGTGGGTAAATTTAACCTTCCTTGGGGGTAAGTTTTGTCGGCAAAAAATTCACAATTTTACCTACTACAATAGGGATTTGTAGAAGTAAAAATATAAAAAAAATTTGGGGGGAAATTTTACTTTTCAAATTTCCGAAGGGGTAAATGAGAGAACAAAGGCTGAGAATCCCTGATATAGAAGATATACTTTAAAAAACTTCGTGTTAAAATTCTACTGCATAGAGTATGTAGCATATATTATTCGCACAAGTTTAATCTATGAATACTTTCAAAGCTGATCCTCTATATTGAAGCGAAATAGCATTCCTTTCTGGCACATCGACAAATTAATATCTTATTCTTAACATGCGACACGAATTAGTGGTATAACAGAAAAAACAAACAGATGGCAGTTGTGAAAGTGTGAACACTTAAAAGAAAAAAAATTTTCCTTTCGATTATCTTTTGCTTAGTATATCATCGCAAATTGAAAAATAAATCTGGCAGTTTTTAATCAAAAACCTTTTTACAAAATTTTGATTCATTTTGGTACACGACACTCACAGTATTGGCAAATGCAAAAGTGGTCAAGCCTTTTTGCACAATGCTGGAGCAGTGTTTAAACTAAATTGCTTGTGTGATTGGCGAATTCCTTTTGCTGCATTGGGTAAACTCGCCGCAATCTGCTCAAACGGATTAAAGGCCAGATATCTTATGGAAAACTCAATGTAGCCAAGCATCTCATGCTCAATCCAAACCACATAATTGAATTTGATTCTCCTGAAATACTTGGTCACAGCAACAACAGCAGAAAACAGCGAATTAAAGAAACCTTACCTACCGACTGTATTCAACAATTTTTGCCATAAATGAGCCTAGGCGAAGTATCTCAAACAATTTCTTTGTTTGATGCGAGATAGTTAGAAGAAGAACATTTCTGCATTGTGCTTCATAACTAAAGCCTTGCAATTGCTGATTATCCTAATTGCATTTACTTCGCATTATTTAATAATGTCGTAATAGCAATAACCTTAACCGGTGTATATGTTTGTGATGATTTTATGATATCAAACGAATCTATAGGCTACATGCATAATTTTCTTTTATCAGACATATAAAAATCGCAAACAAAAATAGTACAAAATGACCAATGTCAATGTAACGTCTGAAGAAGTGTTAAGTAAAATTTTGAATGAAGTATCTGACGAAGAAAACAACATTGAAGATATAGCCTTTTTAGCTTCCATTGGCTATGAAAACTGTAAGGACTGTTTAAATATCACATGACGCTTGAAGAGGGAAAGAAAACTGCCGTTTTGGTGTTATTATGGTGGGAGGATAAAAGATAAGCTATAAAGACCTAAAGTTGCAGCATAAACTTGTTATTAAAAAGAATGAAAGTTTACAATCGCTTGCTGTAACTGGTTTTTGTAGCAAATCCAAAACTTAGTTTGCTTAACTACTGTTTTTCATATGACTCGTCACAAACACAGACTTGGACGACTAGATAATGTAAATTACAGCAAAAAGTCGCTAATTCTAATCCAATCTGAAAAAAATATACTTCTATAACTCGAATCTAATTTTAAAAATCCCTTATTCCAATTCTAATCTAATTTCGAAAAAGTTATTGATTGTTTTCAGCAACTACAAACCACAAACAGAAAGTCACCAGCAACACCTGGATATATATATGGAAGATCATCTTCGTTCAGTAGCTATCATGATAGAAATGACTAGTCGTCACACGTAGTGCATTCATTTTACCTTAGATTATTGCCAGATGCCTGCCGTTGCGATACAATGGTGACACCAACAAAGAAGCTTGAGGAGGGGAATTGTGTAGCAACTTCAACTACAAACCACAAACAGAAAGTCACCAACAGCACCTGGCTTTATATATGGATCGCCATCTAACATTCAGCAGCTATCATAATAGAAGTGACTAGTCGCCACATGGAGTGCACTCATTTTAACTTGGATTACAGTCAGATGTCTGCCGATGCGAAACAATGTTGACCTTACGAAGAAGCTACATCTCCCCCCCTCCCCCGATGTAGTTGGACGGCAGCGACTTCAGTCAAGCAGCGCAAGCCATCACCGAGTCCTAACGTCAAGACCGTCTTCCATTGAAGTCTTTGCTGTAATCTTACTTACTTCGGCCGGCAAACCTCACTCTCTCTCAACGTTGGCAGGGAAGGCATGTTGCAATCTCAGCAACCTCCTCCGTTCCTTCGCCCATCTAAGCTAGCTGCTCGTGCTTAAGGAGGGGAATTGTGTAGCAACTTACTTGGCTTTATATATGGATCGGTATCTACTTTCAGTAGCTATCATGATAGAAGTGACTGGTCGCAACACGGAGTGCACTCATTTTAACTCAGACTACAGTCAGATATCTGCCGTTGCGCAACTCCTGGTATTGCCGCCGTTTGATTATTATGGCGGCTATAGGATTCTGGTGTGACTTGTGGTGGCCTCACACGAATTTTGTTGTTCTGTTTTTTATTTGTCCGAACTTGTACCGTTTTCTAAAATAAATATACGATTTTCAGCACAATTAATTTCGATGCAATATTACGAAGTATTTAACGTGATATTCACTTACCGGCAATTCCGGCAGTCACTACGATTGATTATTGATTCGACAAATTTGTAATACGATTAGTGATAATAATTATTGATCTGAATAAACAAACAAACCCAAGGTAAATAAATCATCATTGGATCCAAGGCTGCAACTATGCACTGCTTGAAATTAAATGCTGCTCAACTCAATAAACTAAAAGCTATTTTGAACAAAGGACACCAAAGCGAATTGTAAAGGCAGTGATGATTTCGTAATAGAAAAAGAAAAGACGCGTTTTGTTTGCAGGCAGGGTAATTTGGCTGATTGTGGGCCAGGCGTTAACTATGTAGAATTTTGAGGTAAGATTAAATGACGATGGTTCAAATCCCAAGTGTATCAAATTCAAAAGTTTAGACAAAGTTTGTTTGGCGCTTACACCTGGTTTCGCAACAATCCACAATTTATTGCGACCTTACAAATTTTTTTGAATCCTGATTGACTATACGTAAGAATGAGCGGCCGGTCAAGTGCGGCAGAGTACGCCGCGCGGTTAACATCACTATCTTCTACCTAAAATATCAAATCCTAAAGCACTGTTGTTATTCCGTAGTGTCCCATTTCCTATTTCCATTATGTTTACCAACAAAAAAAGCACCTTGTGGGAAGTACGGCTGGGGGTAGCTTGGCTTTTGCCCAGGGAAATTATTGCAAGGTGTTTCAGGTTTAGTGAAGAGCAGTTATCGTTTAAATATCATTGAAGTTTGGTGAAGAAGAGCAAATGAGAAAAATTGCTTGTAAAACTAAGTGATTAAACAATATGCTTTGGTTGATCTTATGCTGTAAGCAGTTAGTGGTGCTGAAGCAGGCTGTCCAGCCATATAATTGGAAAACAGATTGCATATTTCTATGTTAACAAAAACAATAATTAATTCTACCCCAAAATCTTTCAGCTTCTGTTCTACTGATTATAATATTAGGTTAATGAAGTTCAAACTTCAGTACATGAATAGATAATTATAGCTATTATTTATTAGGCAGTGGCTATTTCGCCGTCGACGGCAATTTGCCCTTGGAATCTATTTTGCCGTAATCATTCACGTGTGTTTATATAGCCAAATTTGCTACAATTACACTAGTGACACTGGTGTAGTGGATAGTGCGCTGGTCTTGAGATACCATGGTTGCTGGTTTGAATCTCAGCTGGCAGGGCATTAAAAGAAAGGCAGTGTACACTTAAGGGGCAGGCCCAGTATGTAAATGTACAGGGCAGTGTACACTGGAAGAGAGTGTACAGGGTGGGGAATAGAGACCTGGGGGTGCAAGATTTTTTAATTGGTTTTTAAAATTGACCAATCAGAAACGACCAAAAGTCACATGTTTAGTACGTCATTAAGATTGACCAATCACAAATAACTCACGGCAAAATAGTCTCTGGGGGTATAATGCCGTCGACGGCAAAATAGCTACTGCCTATTTATTAACATACCGGTACAATAGGCTAGTGCGGTTCATGTAGTTGTCAAAGATAACTTCAATATTAAAAGATAGGTAGTGGCTATCTTGCCGTCGACAGCATTTTACCCTTGGGAGACTATTTTGCCGTAATCATTTTCATGTGCTTATATTGCCATATTTGCTACATTTCAGCCAGTGACACTGTGGTGTAGTAGTTAGTACACTGGTCTTGAGATACCCATGGATGCAGGTTCAAATCTCAGCTGGCAGAGCATTGAATGAAATGGCAGTGTACACCGTAGGGCCAGGCCTGGTAGGTAAATGTGCGGGGCAGTGTACAGTGTGGGGGAGTGTATGCTGGGGGTGCAAAATTTTTTTAATTTGTTTTTAGAATTGACCAATCAGAGACCAACCAAAAGTCACATGTTTAGTACGTCATTAAGATTGACCAATCACAAATAACTCACAGCAAAATAGTCTCTGAGGGTAAAATGCCGTTGACGGCAAAATAGCCACTGCCTAAAAGATATGTTCCGATACAGTAAACAGATAGCATGGTGCTTATAAAACTTTACATTCTGTTGTCATTGTTTGCATGTTTTTTGTTTTGTTAGTGGCTGTTATTGTGTGTTTAAGCTTGCTTTTGTAAACTCATTGATTTTATTCTTTGATCACCAAAAAGCCATTTATATTTTGCATATAGCTACGTAAAAAATACCTGCCTTGGAATCACTGATACTGATAGTATAGTCCATTTTTACCACAAGCTTGCTACCACTGTACAAAGAAGAGGCTTTAGTTGCATGGTGCCTGTTCCCAGGACATAGCAAAATAGCCAGATAACCATTGTGGGTTTTAAAGCCATGATCATGCTTGGTTATATTTATGTTTTTCTTTTTTCAAAATTAGCATAGTTGAGGTAGCATCTGATTTATTATGTTATGGTTAATTCTCTGCTCCCTCATCAGGTGACCAAAACTAGTGATAATCAAAAATGCTTGTGTTGGTACTTTGTGTTGTTTCATACATCAGTAAGCAAAACTAATAAAGTAAAGGTCCTCTGTCATGTTTTTTAAAAGTTATAGTTTGAGATTTAGCAGTAGATCCAATCATTGTTTTTTGCTCCATACAATAAAACTAACCATTTAGTTGTAATTGAATTATTAGTTTCACTAACGAATGGTAGGCCACTAAAAGTCAACATAAAGAAGAATCTGGAATAATGTATGCTGACTGCAAATATTTTCTGTTAACCTTCAACAATTGCCTAGCAACAGAACATAAAACTGCTAGAGCACAAAAACAAGTTAGTTTATACTTGAAGTGTGGGTAAAATTCAGATCATTGGTCAAGGGTAAAATCAACTTTTATCTATCAACCTATTTTTTTGTCAAAAGCACACGTGCTGCTCTGATGCTTTATTTAGTGGATAGTAGCCTGAATGATCTCAAAGGTTATATACCATAAATATTAATTAGTGCTTTTTGTGTTGTGTTTTATGAGATGTTGCTTGATAAAATAAGTAAACAAGTGAAATGAAGTAAAAAGTAGATCTTGGTCTGGTAGCACTTTAATAGTGCAGTAGTATGATTGGCGTAGTGATTTAGGCTTTATTGTTATGGCAAAACCCTCTAAATATCCACAGGTCAAGCTCTGTTCCATTGTGATCAAGTGCTGTATAGAAATTATTGTTGCTAAATAAGAAAGAAATATTTACAAAATGAAAGACATATACCGACACAGCAAACTGTCAACTATCAAAACAAGTCGGTGGTATCAGGAGACTATTGCTGATGAAATGATAAGAATTTATTTAACTCTTTAAATGTAAGATGAATGGAAATTTGAGAGACTGCCAAATGACCTTATGTTTAGCCAGTCAGCAGTCATTTCTAGTTATTGTTGTGGTTAGTGCCAGCCTTTGTTTGAACCTAAGGCCTGACCTTTCATGCAACAACAGTTTTGCTTGGCCTCATGTTCCATATTGCTCTGAATGCTGAACTTGCTGTCTTTCAATAACTACTCTGATGCTCATTTCACTGTGCCACACTGTTGAAGAACCATTTGCATGTTTTGTGGTAAGTTTACAGATGAAAGTAAACTTTTATTTGATGTGCAAATACGTGATGACCTAAAATTAAATAATAGTGATTTCCACAATTCTTCTAGAGTAGATTTCAGGTAGTAGTGGTTTAAATCTTGCTTGAACCTCATAAATGCTAAGCTACACCATTATTATTATTAGTTTAATAGCTGCTCAACTCACTGTTTCCTTTCAGCTTTTTGCTACTTGGCATGATGATCATATTCAATAAATTTACTAGACCTAGATTTATAGGTTGAACAGATAGAATCCTTAGCTCAAAGCCAGGATTAATGAGCATATGCAAGGTTGTCAAAAACTTGATATATAACAGCCAAGTAATGTAAATGCTTATTATTTTGCATGTTTTACTTTTTTGATAAAAATTATGGTTCTAAGGTGATGCTTTTATTCAAGTTTTTAATAAAATTTTAAAATGGAAAGAAAATTTAAGAAAGAAGAAGATCGACTTGTGAAAAAGTTGAAAAAAAATTGTTTTGGTAATGAAAGAGAATTGGAGCCAAGCAAATGTGCGTTGATATACCACAAATTGGGTAATCTTTTTCATGAACGAATTGATGAAAAAGCCTTTCTTGTGCTTGGTGCAATCATGTACAATGCTGCAATTGCTCGCAGCTCGACTGTCGCTATAGAAGCAAAAAAAGATTTGAATCGACTTTGCAGTAGTGCTGTCAAAAAAGCTGGAGCTAAAAATAAAGATTTGGGATTGGTTGCTATTTCAATGAAGGTTAAAGAAAAGCTAAAGTTATTTCGTGAAAAAAATGAACTGATGCTGCAAGAACTGAAAGTAATTCCCGAAGAAGCAAGAGGAGCGGAGGTACGTGGCCTTGAAGAGAAGAAAATATCTCAGATCCAATCTGTACAGCGTGCAGTTACCGCTGATTACATTGCCTTGGTATATGAAATGGCAGAATCATGTGCAGCTGTAATTGGAAAAGCCCCTTGCAAATTTGCACTGCTTGGCCATGGAGCAATCGCACGGAACGAAATCACGCCTTACTCATCCATTGAAGTTATGATTGTATTACAAAGAGGCAGCCAATCAAGGTTAGATTTTGTGAAAGTTCAAAACTACTTCAACTGGTTTCTTACCATTTTCAACATTGTGGTAGTGAACCTTGGTGAAAGTCCGTGCACAACTGATGCAGCGTTGGCACCAAACGAACTGAACCCTCTGAAGGGCGTAGTGGTTGATCGGGTAACACCATATGGAATCTACGTAGATCGCTTGGGGCCGTCCTGGCTGATTATACCGGAAAACGGAGAAAAGATACTTAACAGCAAAGGGTATGGCAATCATAAAATTCTGTCGCCCTCCGAAAGCACTTGTTTTATATATGGTAATCTTGACGTTTATGACGATTATCTGTCGGAGAAGCGCACCACTGTGGCGTCACCGAAGCAGATTGCACAACAATTACAAGTTGAATTAAATGTGATCAAATCATTGAAAGTCTTGGGCAGTCGTAAAATTAGTGAAGCGGTTTTTGATCCGCGCACTATAGTTCGCGACGCGGCGCACGTGTTCGCTTCGGCATTCTCACTTTTATTTGACGTTGACACATCGGTCGATGTCTCCAGCGAGTTATTAAAAAACTCACACATCAGCGAAAAATCCTGTCATCAGTTAAGCAACTTCTTCTCTGTTTCTTCCGAGCTGCGCCTCAAACTTTCCTATCATAGCAACAAACAATTTAATGTCGATTTTATTCCCAGTGAAGATATTTCGCAATTGCTCAGCGCTGTTGGGAAGAAACAGCTGATTGAGTTTTTCTGGATTGCTTGGACATTGCGCAAAGATTTAAACCGATACATGAAAAACCCAGCTCACTCTTTGTTTGCGAATACCAGCGCATACTTTGCAGATTATGGCTGCTTGGTGTACGGACGAACATGCTTTCACCTTCGTTTGTACAATGACTGCATTAATCGTTGTTCTTTACAGCTTCCAAGAGTTGATAAAAATCTCCGGTCTCTCTATTTGTTCATCCTCGGCGAGGCAAATATGCAGTTGGGATTATGCCAAACTGCCGTGAGCCAGTATGAGGAAATACTTGATTTTATGAGGAATAATCCGGAGTTTGATGCATCAAAAGAGTTGATCGTTGTGCTTAGAAGACAGGCGCGCGGCTGTATGTTTTTGCGTTTATATGACCAGGCGATTGGCAGCTTACAAAATGTTATTAATTTGATTAAACGAGCGAAATGTCTTGATGAATGCGAATACGGCGAGTGCAAATTGTCAATCGCTAGCTGTTACTTGTTCAGTAAGAAGTATGATGAAGTCATTGATACAATTCAGAACGCCGATCTCTATTTTCGCAGAGCGGTGATGAAGAACAAGCAGCTAGGAGTCCAGTTTCGTATCGTCACAGGCCGATGCATTGCTGCCGTTGATAAAGGGGTTTTATCAGTCGGTGAACTGCAAGATGCCCTCACAAATGCGAGGAAGCTAGCAACCAATGAATCACGTGACCCTCTCGTTGCTGATGCAATCGACGCTATCGGATATTGTTTGATGAAGCAAGATCGGCCAGAGGAAGCGTGGAAATATCTGAAGGAGAACATTGGTGTGGAAGATCGCGTAGTGCTGACGCGAGATCACCTCTCAGTTATCGATATACCGCGCTGGATATTGCGCATCGGTAGATGCTTAATCAAGTTAAAGCGACCCAAAGAAGCGATTACGATTTTGCAGCGTGGCATTGCTATCTTACGCTCTGCGCCTGATGAGTTGCGCGTTGAAAGCATGCTTGCTCGGGAGTGGGATCAGCTAGCACATACCTTCGCTGCTCAAGGACGGCCGAGTGAAGCTCTGAAGGTTTTGAAGCAGGCAGTGACGTTGGAAGATGCACTGAAGAGCATGGACCCTTTCGACATGATGACCGCCTCTGCCTATCATCGTATGGGAATCATTTATAGGAATTTGGAACGTTGGAATGATGCGGAAGCGAGTTTTGAAGCGGAGAAGAAGGTTCTGCGAGCAATTCCTCAACCTCGCTTCGATCCTAGCGACTACACGAAATCTTTGAAGCACTTCCTGTCCGAGGCCCTCACGCCAACCTCGGCAACCCCTTTCTCTTTGGTGCACAGAGAATTCCACAATCCTGAAATTCAGTTGAAAAGATTTGAGATGGAAGGCGCCAACTCGCTGGAGCTTGCCATCTGCCTCAAGAAGCGGTTAAAGTTTATGGATGCTATAAATGTGTTTAAAGAAGCGCTTTCATTCTTTAGAAAGTCCGGCAACCACCCTTCGAAGATGATTCTAAGTGCGACCGTTCATTGTATGTCGAATATGGGCGAGGTGTTAGTTAATATGGAGCGGCCTGTAGAATCACTGCGCATTTGCTATAAAGCGCTGGCGTGCGCACGACGAGCTTGCCTCAATCCTGGTGCTGATCGACAGACTCTTATTTTGCTCGAATGTATAAAAGCGTCTCGAGAGTACCTTGATGTGAACGAAGACGATTGGCTGCCGACGCCGCTTGTAAATCACGTGATTTATACATAAATAACGACGTTATTAACTGAACGTTGTAAAAAGCATTGAAATTTCTGTATTTTTATGCCTATTATTAATACTGTGCTTGCTGTTATCGTTTTCACAAAGTTTACCTCTCTCTTCATGGCGCAATATTGTTTCAAATAATGTGTCTGTGGTACAAAACCTCATTGTAGCTTTGGAAAGATTTTGCCCAAAACTTTTCCTACCGGTGTCATACGGGGCAGTGTAGCGAAGCAAATAAAAAGAAGCTACAAATAATCCTTCCAAAGTGACGCGTTTCAAAAAGCTAACAGTACTGTCTCAGTGCTGTGTTTTAATACCGTATCTTTTAACTTTAGTACTATACTCGTGCTTGTGAAAGTGCTCTCTAAGCGATGTCCCGCTGCTTTATAACAACTTAGCAATGAGCTTTCAATAGACGTTTATCGCGTCTTTATTACTGAAAAATTTTTTTCAGGTGAAGCCTTATTTTTGGAGTGATCAACCACTCTGATGAAAGCAAAGTTGATTAGGTGTGGCGCGGAATTTTTTATGCGTTAGCAAGTGTGTCATGACGGGAAAATGGCAAAACCCTGGCTAAAAGATAACTGTACACTATACGTTTGTGTACGGTTGGTCCGATTTTTCTATGTTTTTCACTCATGCATTTTTGAATAGAAATTTTCACCCGCCTAGGCATTTATATGGTGTTACACGGTATGCATTGTATTCCAAACGTCCGATTTTGCCCCCAAAATACACCAAAACCGCATATGACTTTGCGGATATAAAACATACAAAACGTTTTCGGTACGCACCTTGCAGACATAAATGACGCTTTTACAACAGTGTATGCTGTGTAACACCTTATAAATGACTTACAAATGACCAAGCGGACAAAAATTTTAATGCAAAAATGCGTAAAGACAGAAAACGTATCCTGAGTTCGACTACTTTCAGCTGTTTTCAGAAATTTTTTCAAACCATTCTTTTTTCTTTGGAATGTATGAAAGACTTTCTAACAACTTTTTTTAAATATCTTTTTAAAAACTAAACCTTGCTAACGGCTGTTTTTTGACGAGATTTTTTATTGCTTATCGTTTTTGATATGATCTAAAATAAGGGTGCCCAAAGTTTTTACAATTAGGGCCACATTTCATTAATCTGAAAGCTTGAAGGTTGCAAAAAGGCTATTTTTTGGGTTTTAACTGAGTTAGGTTTATCACAAGTAAAAAGACAAAATCCCTGAGAGAAAACTTCTGGTGCGGTTGGCAAAGACTTTGAGCACCCTCTGATCTAAGTTGTCATTCCTATTTAATTCCATTATCAGTTTCACGAGGTTGTTGATCATTGAGTCTTTTTGCTTCTTCCTTTTTGAAAGCTGTGTTAAGTCTGCAATAGTGTTCATTTTTAAAACCATTTTGTTTCTGTTAAAAAAATGGGTGGGTTTCAATGTTGTTTTATGTCGTAGAGCATGCGAATGACTCCATTTTTAAAATTGCTTCAAAGTTTTGCCCCCTGCTTTTGCTCCTACATTTTTAAAATGTAACTTTGTAGTAGTTAAACTGCTTTGAAATTTCTGTCTTTTTTGCGGATATTGTTGGGGAGGGTTCATAACGAACTTGCTCCTTCGACCATGTCTATATCATGACATTTTGAAAACATATTTTTTGCATCAAATGAGGTAATCTGAAGTCGATATGTAAAAATTGTCTGACATAGATCATTTAAAAGAACATGTAAACCAGTCGGAACTCAATTGAGAAACAGTATTGTGAGTGAGTTTATCCCTCGTCTTCCTTGAGATGGAGGTACGGCATGAAAAGCATCCCTATCCACCGTTTTCGCATATACGTGTCGTATTTAGTCAACAATTTGCAACCAATATCTCCATCAGCGGAGCGTTTTCCTGTGTCAAGGTTTCCGTTCTATACTTAAAAGAGGTCTATTTTTGATCGACGTTTAATCTAAAGACGGTTTGCTTTAAATTTCACCAAAGCCCATATTTCAATGTAAAGCCTTGACACTTTCCTACTCGTGTATTCCAAAGATCTTAAAGAAAACCAATGCGCGTGCGGAGACGTTTCAATGCTTATTCTTAATTACGGATTAGTTTGTGTTTGACTTTTTTACTTTTTGCATGTAACTAAAAATTTTAATACCGGACTCATTTTGCATTAGATGGTCAAAACGTTTCCAGAACCAAGTTTTGTTTTTCAAAAAATTGTTTCGAAGATCCGGTTTTGGTACATCTTATCGTTTTCATTCTTCATGTGTTCAGTTAAAAGTCGAACTACATGATCACTTTAAAGCAGGGCTTCGTATTCTTCCGAGCCTTAAAAAGTGTCAACACTACGTAAAAATGTTTACGAAGTTAATTCGTTCTCGTTGGCCTTGCGTCTTCGTTGAATGTAGTGACTTATAACAGTCGTGT
This sequence comes from Trididemnum clinides, assembly GCA_963675345.1. Classification (NCBI taxonomy): domain Eukaryota; kingdom Metazoa; phylum Chordata; class Ascidiacea; order Aplousobranchia; family Didemnidae; genus Trididemnum; species Trididemnum clinides. The sequence goes on along the minus strand of OY776292.1, from coordinate 31,095,867 downwards.
GGTTCTGTTGTTAAATAACTGCGTCTATATACTCAATTTGACATTGCGCTTTGCTTAAAACAATTTTTATATTGTGAACTTTATCTTCGTGCTGGCAGCGCGATGAGTCCGATGTCAGAATTGGTAGTAGAAGCTATTACATAAAGTTGGCCAATTGTGTCGGTAGTTTGTTGCAAGCACGGCTGAATTTTGTTGGTGTTTTGAACTGATGGAAAAGAAAGATCTGAAAAAAAGTTCTAAAATATGTCTTTATCTAAAATGTTATTTACACTCATTATGGGGTGTCGTATCTCTCCTTTCCTTCTCATTGTTACGCTTCACGTGCAAGGTTATCTTCACTCAGTTTTACGTTTCGATAAATAATGACGCAGTATAAACTTTTTTCAAAATTACAATTTATTGAACTCAGGCCATACTTTTTTACGCTTATCTGGGCCAGTCGCCGTACGTTCACTCATAGTAATTAAATTGTCAAAAGCTTGGTTAAGTGGTGATCAGCTTAATTGATTTGTCTTATTTTTGTAAATTGTGAGCGATCTTGATTGTGTTTCATATTTAGGCGTTGTTTTTGTGGTTTTGTACCTACAGCCATTATGTAGCAATAAAATGCAGTATCAAATTTTTGTTAAAATCGGGACAAATGTCGCATGTTCAGGCTACTGTTTGTAAACCCAATACTGGATTTTGCTTTTTGTGGCTTCCATTTGTGTTTCTTTTATTTTTTAACACCTTCTCCTTCGTCATTGAGTTCAAATATTATAGATGAAAACAAAGTATATTGGTGAATAGCTTGAGTTTTATTTATTTTCTGGGGCAAGGGTTGACGATTCTTTTGAAAAAGATTTTTCGATATTCTCTAAATTTCGTGTGAAAAGTTAAATACTTCAGCAACTTTTCCAATCTCTTCCTAAACCAATTAGTATGAGCCAGCTGTGTAGTTTTTAGTCTTATCGTTTGTCTCACTTTTTACTCTGCACCAGTGGCTTAAAATGCTTTTTCCGGGCCCAGTAGAAGTAGCCTTACGTAAAGAACATACGGCTTTATGGTAGGTCTCCTAAGTCGTACTTTAACGAAAGAAAAACAAGATCCAGATTTGGTGAACGGAGCCTGCTTAGTTGCGCTTTGGCTATGTGGGTTACTCCGAGATAGTAGCCGGTTTGGGAAATATTTTCGTATGAGTGTTGGCTATTTAAATCTTGTTTATGAAGTTTTTTCAGGAAAAATGTTGCGGTTGGTAGAGTTGCGTGTCGTTACTGATCTTTTCCGATTTGCCAAATACTTAATCCACACAAAACCAGCCTAGCTACCCTAAATAGGGTCAATTTAACTAGTACACTTAAGAATTCGAAATAGGCAACACACGAAGTTGCAATTAGGATTTTTGTTAAGGTCAGAACCGTCGAGGAATTGTTTCAGAAGGCTAAGTTTGGAAATGGTGATCAAACCATGATAATCAATTTTTTTATGATGCTACAGAACTCTAATAAAAGTTTGAAAAAATTTTTCCAAGACTTGTGTTTCGAGGTTGTCTCCTGCTTCCTTCCGGTCTATTTCTCTCACCTCCGGCGTATCAAAGCTTTTTGAACGCATCATACTATCCCGTCTATTCTTTTTTCTGGAGCCTAATTCCATTCTCTCTCCCGATCAGGCCGGTCTCCGCCCTGGACGGTCTACTCTAGATCAAATTCTTTACCTTTTTCAGTCTATTTTCGATGGGTTTAGCAAACCCAGGCCGGGCTCTCGGACGATCCTTCCTACTATTAATTTCTCTAAAGCTTTTGACTCTGTCTGGCATCCCGCCCTTTTCCATAAACTTATTTCAGCTGGCCTCCCTCCTTACTTTGCTCGTTGGACTCAATCTTTCCTTTCTGACAGGCGCGCTTGCGTAGTTTATCAAAATCACAAAAGTCGCTTCTTTCTAGTCCGTCGAGGTGTTCTTCAAGGATCCGTTCTTGGCGCTGTACTTTTCTCTCTCTTCATCAATGGTCGTTCTGCTTCTCTGCCTTCTTCTGTCAGCTGCCCTCTTTACGCTTACGATCTGGCCATTTGGTCCTCCTCTCCCTCGGTTCCTACTGCGGTGGAAACCACACAAGGAACTCTGATTCGATTGGAGCGCTGCTCGGAGTACTGGTGTCTTCCTCTCAGTCCGAGCAAATGTTCTCAGTGGATCCAACCCAACCTTTTCTTACTCGGCTCCCGCCTCCGTTTCAATTCTACTTCTTCTTTTCTTGGGGTCAACTTCGACCACACTCTTTCCTTTTCTAAACGTGTATCTTTGATGAAAGCCAAATTTTTCCCCCGTCTCAAGGTCTTACGCTGTATCTCTGCTTCTTCATGGAGCCCTCTCTATACTACATAAAGCTTTTTTTCGGCCCTTTCTCACTTATGCTTCACCGGATGATTTCCTTTCTTAAGCGATACCAATATCACCAAATTGGAACGTCTCCACCGAGCGGCTAGTCGCGCCATCACCGGCTGCCTTTCGTACTGCCCTATTCCACTTCTTTTCTCCTAAACTTTTTTACCTCCCCTACGAGTCACCCTGACTGATTTCACTCTTTCATCTTGTGGGCGGGCTCTTCGTCTCCCAACCTCCTTTTCCATTTCAGGTTTGGCCAGGCTTGGAGTGAAACCAAGACTTTGCAGATTGTCCTGGAGAGCTTTTGCGTCCACTCACCCGCTCATGCATGCTTCCTTCTACTTCTTCTAGGGAGGCTCTTCTGCTTGTCCTCCTATTTTTCCTTGGAACCCCCTTCTTTTAGCTTGGAGTCCACTCTTTCGTCTTCACGCTTTCGCTCTGATCTCCCTTTTTCTCGCCAAGGTGCGGCTCTGGCTCACCTTGACTCTTTCTCCCGTCATAATCTGGTACTCTGGACTGACGGCTCTGTTTTTTTTGGCAAGGGCGGCTCTGGCGTATTCTTTCTTAGCAGGCCCAGTATGTTCAAGTTTCTCCGCTGAAGTCTGCGCCACTCAGCATGCTCTTTGCTGGTCTCGGCAGCACCAACAAGTCTGCCACTTTTCCTCCTATCTGACTCTCGCTCTGTCCTCACCACCCTATCCTTTCCTCCATCTTTCCTTTTACCTCATTCTCTCTGCAGAAACTGTCCTTTCTCTCCTCCTGTTCTATCAGGCTACAATGGTTCCCCGGACACTCGTTTCTCCCGGGCAACAACGCGGTTGATGACCTGGCCGGACGGGGAGGGATACTTGCGCTCTTTGCGATTCCTTGTTGTCTCTCTTCTCTTATCTCTCGTATCCACACTTGTCTTTTCTTGGACTGGAGGTGTACTGTCTCTTCTATATTCTTCGACACACAGGTTCCCTCGAATTCCACCGAGGAGCTTGTGCTCCCTCGTCATGCTCGCTGTGTTCTCTCTCGTCTACGCTACAACGTCCACAGTCTTCTGTTAAGTTCTTATCTTTTCAGGATTGGCAGAATCAAGAATTCTTCCTGCAGCCCCTGCGGACACTCCTCCCAGGACACCTCTCATCTCATTGTGCACTGTCCAGCTACGGACTCTTAGCGCCGCTCGCTCTTTGCCGACTCTCGGTCTCTTTACGGTCTTTGGTCCAGGTCCTGGAGAGTTGCCCGGCTTCTGGGGCTCCATGCCCCCATCCCTCGGAAGGGGTCCGGTAACAACAATAGGTTTGTTAACAAAGCTTTGGATGGGATCAAAAACTTAAAACCAGTGTTTCTCAACCGCCAATCCGCGTTAACTTTTCCGCCGGTCTGACAAAGTATTACAATTTTATGCCTTAATTGCAAGATCTTTAAGGCGGTGTGAGTTGAGAATTGAATCAGCAAGTTTAGAAATGATGATAAAGTTACCATTTACCTCGTTGGTAATTGGAAGCTTTATGACGTAATAATGTGTCTGCTAAAAGTAGAGACGTCCCGAAGCTTGCGTGACGTTTTATGTCACTACAATTTAACCATATTAATGCAGTGTCACTGACTATACTGTTCACAGTTTGATGCTAAAGTGCATCATGCTCATGCAAATGTTCAGCCAATAGATTAGGTTTGTATGTAACCCATTAAACATGCAAACAATTTTAAATCGCCGAACAGCAAGAAACTTGAAAATTTAACATCACTGAAATAAGAATGGAATGTTCAGTGCATCTGCAGAGGAATTTCGTGTGTAATTGTCTTTGCAAAAACCTGCACATTTTTTTTCAACAAAAAAATATTAAATTGCAAGTTATTATGTACCGTATATTATCTTTGAATCCTTTTTTCTTTGTTAAGAAATGCGGCTTAAAATAATGCTTCATTGGTATTTAATTAATCTTGAAAAAGTTCTCTTTGTAGTTTTAGTCAAAAAGTTATTTTAATAACTACAAAAGTGAGCTATGACATCATTTAGCGGCAAAACAATTGACTGGCTATAATAAAAGATAGCCATGAAAAGTAACTAATGAACAAATGAAAGCAATGACGCGCAAAGTTAGAAAAAAGATTACTTGTTGAACCTGCGAAAATTTGCTTGATATCTAGTTATGCATTTTCAACAGCTGCAGTTGCTATATTTTTGTGTGGCAAGTTAACTAATTTCGCGTGGGACGACGTTCTAGAATCTAGATCAATTTAAGCTTTTTAAAAATAGCTTTGTTGTTTTATAGGCCACTAAAATATAAGAAGCGAAAATTTCTGAAAATGATTGAATGTCACTCAAGTAATATTTAAGCCAGTGTTTCTCAAACTTTTTTTAATTAGTGCACCCCTGAACAACCTACCGACTTTCGAACGCCCCCTTCGACAAAAAGTAAAAACACAAGTATTCAACATTCATCTCAACAACGTAATATCAAATTCAGAAGCTTTTAATGGGATGGATGAGACTAGTGTTTGGTAATCAATTCGTCAATATCAGGTTTCAATTTAGTAAGGGACAGTCTCGAGTCTCCACGGTTGACCATTTCAAGACAATTTCTCTTGATGTCCGGAAGCGTTATCACCGCACTAAATGCACGCTCTACAAAGTAAGAGCTGGTAAAGGCAATCAGAAAAAGTTTTACTAGATCACACACATGAGGGTATCTTTGTTTAATTTCGTTTTGCAGCCAAAACGATTGATACAAAATCTTGAACTTTGGTGTTAGTTCAAGATCACTTTTCAATGTTATAAATTCCTCCTCCAGAATTCCATTTTCAGAAATAATATTACGAAATGGGTCGATTATCCAGTCAGAAACTTTCAATTGAAATACATCCTGGAATTGCATTTCCATGTCTGCCTTTAATTCCTGAAGATGTTTGCTGTATGCATCTATGTCAGCATTGTCAATAGCACTACCACTGCGTGAATCAAGTTGTTGCAAGCTTGCAAACTGAAAAAAATCTCGTTTAGCTAAATTGCGCTGTATGGTGTGAGATTGTTATTGAATCCAGGTAGTGCCGACTTTACCTTGATAAGGTTTATTTTGTTTCTTTGAAGGGATAAGTTCAGTTCATTAAATTTGGCGAATATGTCCAATAAGTATGCGGAATCATTTCTGATGAGCAAGACCAGGATCGCAACTCTGCAAAAATCCATGACAGTATCAAAAAGCAAGTTAAAACGTGCAAGGCAGTTTCCCTTTGAAAGCCATCGTTCCTTGGTATGAAGGAATAAGCGCTTAAAGGCTTCATCTTTTTTATTGCACAATTGCTTGAATAAGCGTGTGTTTAGTGCGTGGACTTTAATTTTATTAACTGTTTTGATAACAGTCTTCAAGGACTGGTTAAGACGACCACTAATATTTTTAGCCACTAAATGCTGCCGATGAGTTACGCAATGAAATATTATCACATTAGGATTTTCGGATTTTAAGAAAGCTTTGTTGGGAAGAGCTTGCAAACAGCAAATCAATAGTTTTTCGTTTTTTGAAATCATCCCAAAGGCACCGAAAAAATGTTGCACTTTTGTCAGCTTTATTTGGGTGAATTTTTGTTAAATAATCAGAAAGTCTGAATGGTTTCATTGCTTCATTAGAAAATACTTTATTGCATAGCAAACACATCGGCTGCAACTCAGAATGAGGGGCTGGGATAAATCCATATTGGAGGTAGCTGACGCTGTATTGCTTACATTTTCCTTTGGCAGAACTCAATGTTGCTGTCATATTTAGCTTTCAAAAATGTTTACTATTTTTAAATCAAAGATTTTATAAGAGCAATTATTTAAACTTGAAAATAGTATAGTCCTAGATAAATAAGGTCGGGTAAATAGATCAACAAACCACGCTATCTTATTTTAGTTTCTGACTTGTATGAAAACAAATACCAAAAATTAAATGTTCAAATTTAACTATTTAAGCTAAACTGTAAAACACCAACTTAAAGTGACTTACAACTAGTGGCAAGACACTTTAAATCTTGATTTAATTGTTATAAAAGAATAAATACTGACGTAACAGTCGGTGAATTGGAATCTATTCGATGTTGCCAAATTTAATGTGCGATAAATTTATTTAATGTTAAATAAGGGTAAAAAAATTAGCGGATGGTTGCATTTCAAGTAGTTGTGCAATCACATTAATGATGTAATCACCTTAAATGTATTAAATTTAGACATTTCAAGGTATTAAGTTATGCGTTACGATACTGACGAACATGCCAGATCCTGCAAAGTCATGTTTCTAACAATTATCTTGATAGGTATCTGCAAGAGAGTCACTGAAGTCATCTTTTTTAAAATATTGTCATTTTGTTTCTAGAACTGCCTCAATTTATTTTCAGCGCCCCCCAACTGCCCAATTTGTAACCAGCGCCCACTTGAGAACCAGTGATTTAAGCCAAACTCATAATCTTGGCGAAGTTCCTTTTATAAATTGCTCCAGTTATTCACAAAAGAATGAGTATCTAATTCAGTGGGTTCCAAGCTTTTTTTCAACATTTCTCCCTCCACCCAGTTTGAAAATTTTTATTCTTTCCCATATAACACAAACAGATAAAATGTATTGATATAGTTTGAAATATTCGTTTCAGTTTTTTGCTCAATGCAAAATTTGCTTAATTTCTTCTCCTGAAGTTATAATATAATTTTTCCCAGTTTGGCAAACACTAGTTTATTTCATTTGATCAAGTAATAGCAGTAGCGTAATAAGTATTGTCGCAACTACGAGTAGTTCAGGGTGTTCAGCTTCTTTATGCTTACTGAGCACTTTAAAAAATGTAAAAACTTTTTAATATAGCTTTGAAAAAAGCTGTTTGAGCCATAAGCTTTTCGTGACGCTCTCATCAGTGGCGGTAATCCCCTTTTGACGCGATACCGCCACTGATGAGAGCGTCACGAAAAGATTATGGCTCAAACAGCTTTTTTCAAAGCTATATTAAAATTCTGTACCGCCAATAAAAACTTTTTCTCGAAACAGGTAGACTGGAACTTTCCGATTAGGTCAGTGATGACAAAAAAAAAACAGATTTTTGCTTTACTTAGCTTTAAATAAACAATATTACGAAAGTTTTTAATTGCTCGGCGGGCAACAGCAAATCACATCGTTGCGACTTGCGGTTCAACCACGCAGAACTAGCCAATGAAATTGGGCCGGTTATAATTTGAGAATGCAATCTGTTCTCCATGCTCAGCCAATAATCAGCTTCTTTTTGCTTCAGATATGTTCCCAGTTGTTCTGAATAGCCGTTCGCTCGTTGTGGATGATGGAGACATGCACAAAACGTTTTGGAAAACTTTGCCAACCCCAAATCCTGGTGTAATTGTCTTTATCGATGCAAGTAAACTTTTGTGCACCACACCATTTAGTATCACGGGCTACAAGTTAACAACGCTAAAGTTCAATCGTAAAGCAAAACAAAAAAAATTAAATTCCGATGTAGTTGCGATATAATTAGCTTTTAACTCTTTTGCTCCCGCGAAAATAGCGAAAAAAATGTCCGTAAGGTGGCAGTGCGAAAAACTGTCATAATTTGTCATAATCAATCATAATTAATCATCATAAAATACCCTAAGTTTGTTTGTAAATCATTACTCATCTGTTTACTTCTACATTAAGTGTTATATATCGTTGAAATCTACATTTTTCGAAAATTTTAAATATAATAAAAACAAAAAAATTTTTTTTTGAATATGCAAATTTTATGCAAATTAACCCCCCCAACTGGGGCTGAGTTGTCTTCAAAATTAAAGTAGTACCCTCACCTCAAAGATCACTACAGATTTTATTTTCTACCAATTTCTTTAGAAACGGTCGCAAGATGATGCTAAGGAAATAAGCTTTCAAGGTACATCACGCAAAACTTACCTGAAAGCCTAGGTTTTCTACAATTCGCAATTTTCTGAGGCACATGACCTTTTTTTGACCAGTACCGACCGGTACCAAATTTTGGTAGTTAAATTTAGTATCTAAAATATGATCATTCGTTATCTGCTAGAGGTTAGCGTAAACCATGTAACATTATGTATTTTTGAACAGGGAATTTCTTCAAGATTCAGAAAATATCAAGTTTAAATAGAATATGCTGTCACTGAAAATGAGGCAGAAGCTTTTTTACACCCTTCCCATTTCTTGAGAAACAAGGGGGATACAGCAAACTTTGATTTAGAGAAGCCAAACTTCTGCTAGCTTTTAAACTTGTATTTCAGTTTTTGTCACCTTGGAAACTTGATGCGAAATGACAACTTTAGTAGTGAAATATTTGCAATTTATTTTATCTTTCTATAGGGTGTAGTTTTTCTAAAAATTATAATTTAGTGAAGGTAAGTCAAAAAATTTTGGGGGTTTTGAACTGACATGATGTACAGTACTCATGTCTTGATCAGTAAATATCATATACCACTTAGTCTAAACTATTTAAAGTTATATATTGCTGGAAAGCAAATATCCTAAGCTTTCAAATGTAACCAGTATTTAGCAACATATCATATTTTTTATGCACTAAATTTACTTTTATCTACTTACCATTCAAATTTGTTTGGGTGGGTTTTGAGACCCTTAAAAAATTTGGATATTTATAAAAGTAAAATTTATTATTATCGCTTGAAATTTTGTCAAATGATGCCCCAAAAGAGTAGTTTTCAGACTGTGTTAATGATAAAGGGTTTGGTTATGTGGTAAAGATGTAATCTGAATTTGATTTTAATGTAGTTGTCTATTGCTGAGAATTTGGCCGATTTTGTCGTCTGCAACTGGGTTCTTGGTCTTTTTAACCCTTTTGGGTATAAAAATCCAACAATTAGGGCACAAATTAAACATGTTCCGATGCGTGAGGAAATAAGCGTGATCTTTTGAAAATTTTATGAAAATTGGATGAAAAATAAAGTCACAAATCGATGTTTTAGTAAACTAATTTTGTAGCTCAATTTAAAAAATTTGAGGAAAACACTGAAAACACGAGATCATCAATCGATGATCGCGGGAGCGAAAGAGTTAAATTTTAAAAGGGCGTCGCAGTAGTTAAAATAACTGAAAATAATTTGCCGCAGCCAAAGATTCGGCAAAAATTGCCCACGGCTTTGGCCGAAGCTTCGGTACATCTCTGCTCGAAGATGTTTAAGACTTCAGGACTTAGAAATCCGTCAAATTACAAAATTTGTACTTTGAAAGCAAGCTTTAGGAGATGGATCATAGAACGACTTTTAAACAGCAAAATATTTTACTGTTCTTTGCTAAGAGGCTTTGTAGTAAAATTTAAGTTTGTGGTTTTCGCTGGGAACATCAACCTACAGCTTTAAAGTTACAACAAGGTTTAAAACGATTTTGCGATGTTGATATGGATTACACGGAAAAAGCAAAAAGTGAAGTAAAGGATTTAGTTAGCTGTAAGATAAAAAAGTATTTGGAGCTTTGCTTCGCTACTGCTCCTAGCAAAGTGCTGCGTTTCATATGCTTAGCCTGCGCTAAAATTTTTTCTGATAAAGCAATGAAGCCTTCAATAACTGCTGCCAATTTTGAGAATTTTTGCGGTCTCATGGGATTTTTTAGTAAAATATCATGACAAAATTGTGGGATTTTTTGGTCGAGAAACTCTTTGAAAAGCTAGGTAAGGGTGTAGCAACCCAAGATTTCACTAGATTTGAGAAAATTCGGCCGGCTTTTAAAACCGGAGAAACTTTTTTAGGAAACAACTTAGCGACTACCAATATGTGCCATGATTAGATAATTTGATGCTGAGGGAAAAGCGGTGACCAATTTTTTAAAGATTAACGCTCAAATGACTGAGTTTCGGGAATTTCGGAAGAATAAGAGCATAGTCAGGAGTCGAAGCACACCTTCGCAGAATCTCTAGATTTTTTACTCAAAAAGTCATTTTTGTATTTTTTTTTTGCCCCGACCTTGGGATGTATGCACATTTCCATCAGGCAACTACGCCTTCAAAGCTTACTCGGCATTTCCATTAGCAGTGTAGCAACTTTGCTGGCAAATCTTTTTTGCCTATTTCAAAAACTACTGAGCGAAATTGAAAATCAAACAATCGAGATGCAACAGCAAACAACGGTCGATAAGGCCCTTTTCAAAACTTCTAAATGCTTTCAAGATAAATAACTTAAAAATCCTTCAGACAACAATTGGAGAAGAATTAGAAAAATCTTGTATCTTAGCTGTGGCAAAAGAAGCTTTGATTTGAGAAGCAGTTCAGAAACTAGGTGTACCACTTTTAAATCACTTAGTTCAAAGTAGAATAATGAAAATGGTAGTGAGCGTTGTAGAGCAAGTTTTAGAATCGGTAAAGAAATCCAGATACATTGTACTTTGCTATTCATCATGAACAGTCAAAAGATTTGAGCAACTGTGCTATTATTTGCTTCGTTCGATATGATAACGAAAATCTTGAGGAAGAACATTTTAATTGTCTGAAACCACTCGGAACAAAAAGTTCAGAAATTTTTAGGTCGCTTGATAACTCTTGTATTTACAAGATATAGACTGAGAAAATTGTATCAGGCTGGGTACTGACGGAACTGCTACCACGATTTGTTGTCATTCGGATGTGAATGCACAAATTAGAAGGTTACAAGCCACAATCTGCCGTCTATTCATGCACAATCCAACGGGAACAATTGCTCGTCTGATAACATCTAAAATCATATCTAAACGTTAGCTAACTCAGCACTGCGGGATCTAATCAACTATAATTCATTTGATGATTCACACAATAAACCTAAAAACTGTTTGGCATTTAAATTTAGGCTAGCTAGGACCCTGCCGGTAAGTTACGGTATTCCAAACATCACCAATAAAGTGTTCGTACAATAGTCTGTTGTTTACTGATTGCAAAAAACCAAAATTCTCCTTGTCAGTAATGACTTTAACTACGGTATCGGGGGGGGGGGGGAGGGGGGGCTCCTAATATCAAGCTATTCTTCAGCAAGTTTACTTGTAAAATGTAACCCCATTCCATAATCACTGATCAGTAAGACTTTTAGACTGACTAACAGTAGACTACAAGATAAAAATTAATTTAAAAGCAGAAGAGGGAAAGTTAAGTACATAAAAATGAGGTGGATAAAAGGGTTCAAATTTAGGCGAAACCGAGATCTTGTGCTGTTACAATTTATCCAGAAACCCCACATGTTACCTATAGCCTAACTGGATCAACATATCAATCAGAAAAAGTATACCCAAACAATGCAAACCAAGGTCCAACATTACGCGTATGTTGACAAAAAGAGGGCCCACATAAAAAGGGGAGACCCGGGCGATCGCCCGATTTGCAATGGCTAAAACCACCACTGCTCATTGTATCATATTTGGTGGTGCAGAAGAAGAGGGAGAAAATGCTTTGCTCTTTTTAGCACAAAACTCGGCGCAATCACAAAAGGAAACAACAGAGCAGCAACAGCGTAGGCTTCACACAATGATCCTAATTAGGCTAGACTACACAATAAAATGTTCAAATAATGAAAAAAAATTTTTGAAGCACTTGACGGAATCGACAAGTTTGTCATATTTGTAGGTTGTACGAAGCCCCGCGGCATTTTTTACCATCTCTTGCTTTTGTATGTTATTGTTGTTTTCATTCTCTAGTGTCATGACCAATTTATTCATGCGTATAGCACGCCGTTGCAGAGCGAAAAACTTGAAAGAACACTGGAGACAAACAACTTCATGATGAAGTTTTAACAATCCGAATCTAGGACGTGGACAAAAAAGGAGCTACAGGCGCCTGCAGCCCTGCACGCCTACCCAAATACACAAGCCACGCATGACTGAACAATTAATAGTTTGAAAAAAATGTGATTTTCAACCACAAGCCATTTGCACAAGTCTACAAACAAAATTTTAAAACTACATCCCTGAACGAAAATGTGTATTGTGATCACCCACCAGTTCCTACTTTATCGCTTTTAGTTTTTTAAACTGCCAAAAAAGATTTATCACGATTGTAACGGCTTATTTAAATCTCAAGAAAACCAACCAATCAGATAAGGCCACCAACCGTAACCAGTCGTGGGAAAACACGTCAAGTTATAAATTTAGGTCTTCCTGTTTAGACCTTTTACAAGCATACTCTTTGTAATAGGCTAATTAGTAGGTCTTATTGAGTTCAATTTAAGATTACACTCTAGTAAATTGTACGGTAGTGATTTGTATAGTATAACACATAAAATGAAGCACTTATTTATTTTCCTTATCGCCGCCATTGCTTCATCGTTTGGCAGTGATGTTCTAGAATTTGATGATTCCAGTTTTGCCACGGAGATTATAAAACATGATATTATATTGGTGGAATTTTTCGCACCTTGGTATGTACTGTCTGTAATTGCATATTGGAAAGTGTGAGAAGTATGGTTTACCTTGGTTAATATAACTTCTATGACACAAACTTTGGCCTAGTGCCAGTAGGTACCAGTATTGCCTGATAGTTAAGGACACGAAATCTGCATAGTACAAGTCAATGTGTACAGAAATTTCACGGCAGTTCAGTGTCTATGTCTTTCCCGTTCAAGTTTCATCTAGTGCTTGCTACACCTGATGCAGAATTTAGTTATTTGCTTGATTAAAGTTTCAGTTTATTTTGTTCACGTCAACAATACCATAACGGTATCACCAACAGAAAAGAAAGCAAAGCAATATAAACAGCAAACCAATTCGATATTGTTCAAAATAGCTCCTTCCATTTTTTTATGACAATTTTTGGCTTCTTGAAGTTTTATTGGGGCATTTTCTTTTGTTGAAACATGATTTTAAAATAATAGCAAATGCTCATTCCCAACATCATAGCAATGCTTTCTGACTCACCTTTTATCAAAGGTACTGGTTCTAGATTTTGAAAGAATCTAAAATGCAGAAATGTGAGGTAAGTTGTAGGAGAGAATGTGCCTACCGAACATCTATTTCAGTTTGATGCTTCTGTAGATCAATCTTAGGTTTGGGTTAATTTGCAGGATTTATAGATTTTATCCCTAGGCTACTTCAAAATTTTATCCTTAGGCTAAAGTAATGGCCTTATTAGCTGTAAATTAGCTAGTTAGTTGATGAAAAAATTGTCTCCATCAAGATGTAGTTTTAACAACACCTCTCATTGTTTTGCAAGAATTTAGGGACATTTTGTCAATATGTGGAAAAAAGTGTCTTGTTGTCTGCACTGATAATAATAAATTTGGTGTGCTTTATCTCACTTGAACTTCAACACTCAGCCAAGATTTTTATTTTGAGGGCATGTTAAGTGGCCAAATTTTAGAGATGATTCTCATGTTTAATGGCAGACAAAAAAACTGTGGCAGATGTGTTAAACTGTGACAGATGTGTTGCTAAGTATTGCATATTGAGTGTAAGAAATGAAGCATAATCACAAAATTGACATAAACAGCAGTAAATGCTTGCCTTCATTTATTACATCAAACCATCGGACTTGTAATCTGGTGGAAGAGTTGTATTTTAAAGTTATATGTGATTTAGGTGTGGTCATTGCAAAAAACTTGCTCCAGAATATGAAATTGCTGCAACTAAGTTGAAAAAAAATGATCCCCCAATTCCCCTTGCTAAGGTGGGTAAATTGTGTTGTTAAGTTTTTTTTAGTTAAATTAGAATGCTTTTGAATCTCATTAACTATTGGTGGTAATTGGTTCATTGCATGGTTTCGTACTTCGCACTTGATTTCAATTCACTTCTCATGTAATATTTTAATTTTCACAATTATAAATATAGATTCATATAGAATCAAAATTATGAACTACTACAGCTACATTTTTTTACTCATAAACTTAGATTCTGATCCTTGACAACTAGGCCTTTCTATCTGGATGTAAACAAACTAATTTTAACTGTTTGCTAATTTAACAAAACTGCCTGAATTTTAATTCCCTGGGTTTTTTTAGGCTTGTTTTTATAGGAGTCTTATTTGAGTTGTGAATAAGCCCTTGCGCATACTAACTTATTCAAACATGCAGTAGAGTAGCTTATTGATTGGTACTACTATGTAAGCCTAATATATATTTAATTATACACTACTATAATATGCTTGTTCAGCAATTGCAGTCATTAAAACGCAAAAAATATTTGGTGGACAGTCATGCATAAAGCTGTACTGGTACAGAACCAATGCAGAATCATTTCATTCTCTTGAATTAATATATTTCTTAATTTTTGTTAGCATTTCCATTTAGATTATTCTTACCATTAGATTACTTGTTACATTTACAAAAGCCATAGAGTTAATGTGTCGACTGCATTTGCATTAATTTGCTTCTGAATCATGGAGGTGTTTGATCAGATCAAGGAATTTTGGCGCAAAAACTTCATTTTATTTTTTTAAATTAATTTTGTGCCATTTAACTAACTGGTATGTGAAAAGAATATTCACAGACAAAAGTGATTACTCGAGTTGGCAATGAAAAGGTTGTTGGCTACTAGTTGGATATACAAACTGAGCATTAGCACAAGTTGTTACATTCCTTAAAAAAATTATTAATAACCTCTAACCAAGTGGAGCCAAGCAGTCTATATATTGTTGTGGCCCAGCGACTTAGCACTTTTAAACAAAACCCTTAAGGATACCCATTATTTATGATTTGGGCATACTTTAATGCTTATTTCAGCAAAAGTCCCAACCACAATCAAGATGGCATCAAAGATGTTGCTGCCAAAATAGCATCGCAAAACTTGAACATTGTTTACTATTAATCACGTGGCACAATAAGGTGTTTTTTGTAGACTCATGATCATGACCTTTATGAAAAGTCAATTATTGACACTGTGGTTAACACCAGTAAAATCATTTTAGTTACTGCTCATGCTGTCAAAACAAGCGTTTGTAATGTTTACGTTTTTTTGATCATTGGGTAGTAAATTAAATTGAGATCTGGGATAGCAATGCACCTTAAATGTCGTTTTAGGCTTGAACATTTAAAACTTTGTGTCTATTGGTAACCAAGCTAAAGAATTAGGTAAGGGCTCGCTTTGCTTGCTGTGGCACTTAAAGGGTGTTCCATAAAGTGCGCCAAATTTGAAAGTTTATTATACAAGATGACTAAAAACAAAAATGGCATGTTTATGAACTTTAAGTTTTCCCATTTATGCATGAAACACAGCGTAAACCATATATCTACCTGCACTGAATCTGCATGCATATATGTGCTCCTTAAAATTACGGATAGCTTTGACATATCTGTGGCACAATGTGTTTAGTCACATGCTCAATTATGCAATGCAGTTGAAGAATCATGCATGATTTGTTAATATATATCTTGTATTTTATAAACCCCCACAAGAAAAAATCACAAGGGGTAAGATCACAAGATCTTGGTGGCCATTTCTTCTCACCATGTAAGGATATCACTCATACCAAAAATTTTTCTTGGAGTAATGCTAGCGTGAGGTGTGGCAGGTTACTCCATCCTGATGAAACCAGAAGTTGCTCATCTCCAATTCTTCCAAGTTCGCCCACAACTGAGTGGATATCATGTCTCTGTACTGTTCTATATTAGCAGTAACTGAAGTCCCCTCATCAGTTTCTAAGATAAACGATCTTATCACTCCACCTGCCCAGAAGCTATACTACACCGTCGTTATCAATGGATACATTTCACGCTTTTGCATTACTCACAGATTTTCATTTCCCCAAATCCAGCAATTTTGTTTGTTGACAAATCTGCTTAAGTGGAAATGGGTGTGGTCACTGAAAATGATTTGTTTCGCAAAATTGTTATCCACTGCAAGTCCTGCCAGAACCCAGTTAAGCAAATTGCCTCTGCCTCCCATTATCAGCTGGCTTAAGATATTATGTAAGTTGAATTTTGTATGCACACATGGAGATCTTTATGCAAAATTCAATTCAGTGAAGTGGTTGGGATATCCAACTGGTGCAAACGTCAGCAAAATGATTTTCCGAGAGATTTTTAGCGACACTGTCTTGCACAATAACAAGCTGTTCCTCAGTTCGATGAGTACGTTTTTACTCAGGCGGTTTTACCTTTAAACCTTAACCAGTTGTTTCAAACTTTGTCATTAGTCTGTGCACAGTAGACTTGCATGGAGTTTCGTTTTTGCCAAAAAATGGTTTGAAGTTTTTGCACTGTTTGCATTGCATATTCTCCATTTGCGTAAAATATCTTAACACTAAGAGCTTATTGCGTAGTTAAAAACCGCTCCATGACAATATATACGACTACTAAACAAGTGCCAGTATTCTAATAATTCGATTTACATAAGGTATTCTGCAAAATAAAACAAAAAACAATTAGGCTGAGTGAAGACGCCTTGCAAAAATGATAAAAGCATGCCCTCAAGCTTTTCACTCACAAAACGTTCGCGCAATTTAAGTTAGGCACTCTTTATGGAACACGCAAAGTTTGTTTTGTGCTTGGTTGGTCTGGCGCCTAGTTTGTTTGTATCCAGTTGCAGAGCACCGTTTAGGTTCAAATTGCAGGATATTAACCAAAGCCTTGGGTAGTGTTGAAGATAATATCTAAAGGTAACATTAAAATTTCAACAAATTTAGGAGTCTTGATTGTAATTGTAAAGTATGATGCAAATAGGTTAAACATTATGGAGTATAGAAGAGCTATTGATGAATAGTAAACCTTGTAATTGCTTGATGATTGTAGAACAGTTGGTTAGTTAAAAAAAAATTGCTGCTGTGGTAGGTATTAATCAATGCTCTCCTGATTTGGATTTTTATGTGAAACATTGTAAAAGTTTTCATTCATTTGCATCTAATGTATAGGTTTTTTCTTTGTTGTTCATTTTTATGCAGCCTGTATCATACATTCATATTAGCTGAATCGGAATTTGTGATGGTTCTGATTGATATATTAATGTTCTTGATGTGGCGTTTGTAATAGTAGCAATGAGAGTATATCAGTGTCTGCATTCAGTGCAACACTGAAAGCAGAAAAGTAAATTAATTTTCTATTGGTAGTTGGCTTTTTGATTTTAAGTGTTTATGTGACAATATGGTCAACTTTTTTTGTGATTATATGAGGTAACCTTGAATAAGCTAATTAAGTAGTAAAAGTTGAATAGATTAGGGTATGGAGTGTCACGCAGATTAAAAAAATGGATATTTGTTACAGCAAAACTGATTTTGTTGATATGTATATGTGTGCTTTAATTTCTACATTTGTTTGGTTGTCTTCGAGTTTAAACTTAAACCAACCTTTTTTGCAGTACTGTTTCTTGAGCTAAGTTTTCCTCCCTTTTAGTTTTGTTTTTCATAGATGTGGTTTTACTTGCTGTATACATGTTTTAACTGGTTATAAACTATCTTGCTAATAAAGAAGGGGTATTACTACTTAAACAAGCATTATGTTATTTCATCCCTGTATTTTGTTTTCTTCTTTATCGTGATATTAGTTTGTCATCAATAGTCCTAGCCTACATGAATTTATTTTCGTAAAAGGTTGACTGTTCTAAAAGCAAGAAAACGTGTCGTAGCTCCAATATTCGTGGTTATCCAACTCTAAAAGTTTTTAAAAATGGCAAAAGCTCTACTTATCGCGGTTCTCGTAAAGCAGGTAAGTCATGCACGGTAGGGAGGACGGCTCCAAAGTTCATGCATGTTGTGGTGGGTAGATTTACCAATGTTACCAAGGTTTTATGGAGTAAAATACGATATTGTCATGCGTTGATCATCTATAACTATTACTACAGCTCATTTAAATTCGCTGTTCAATATTCTTTTGATTATGCAAGTGGTTGGTTCTTGATATTTGTTATCTTACGTGTTCAGTTTACAGCTTTGCACATAGATTACTGTTTGCTAACATAGCAATTCCCTAATATAATCGTGTTTGAATCGTTCTTGTCTAAAACAAGGCTAGTGCTCATTTTGTTTGTGTTGCAGAAAGATTTTTGCTTTGTTAAAAATGTTATGTCACGATTTTATGTGCGAATTGTTAAAAAAAATTGTATGCAACGGAAATGAGATCTAGTAACGAGTTTTTGCTAACTTGCGCTTTGTCGTTTAATTTGTTCTTAGTTGCAAAGGCAATTGTTGCTGCTCTTCATGCTTGAGTACAGTTGGTTTTGTGTCGCATTGAGTAGTTTATATCTGATAGAATGCTAATCAACAAGTTGCCCTGCTTCACCACATCCATGTACCGGTAAAATGCGCAGCAAATTTTAATGTACCGGTAAAACAATTTTACATTTGTCCAAAATAAGCGGTTGCCTCAGCTTGTACTGTATATGTGGCTCTTTAGGACGCTTTAATATGGTTCGACCATTTTGCATGCTTGAAGATACTTTCACATATTACATTAGCTGTTTCATTCCATCATGCTCATTTTTATTGCAAAGCTATAGCATTATAACTTTTTTATAGCTGGGTCGGTTATAGCGATGCTGGTACCTACTAAAGCAGCAGCCAGTACTGCTAGTGATAGTTTTGTCGGACATGGCGAGTATTTGACCCAATAGTAGAGAAGTAGCATTGTGTGATCATCACTGTAATGTGGTTGTGGGCTTAGTGTAGTTTTATTTTGGTGATAGGTTGATTGCACGGCCAATCAGGACACTTGTTCCAAGTATGGTGTCAGTGGCTACCCTACTCTAAAAGTGTTCAAGGGCGGAGAACTTGCACAAGATTACAACGGCCCACGACAAGCAGGTATGTGGTGTGCAGGTTAAGCTACGATAAACACTATTACCAAGTGTGATGAGAAACTGGGACGCCAACTTTGAGTATGCGCGGGATGCCCACTCATTAGTTTACTTTCATTAGTCATGCAAACAAAGCATGCTAAGGATTACTAAATTATCTCGGTAACGCTAGTCAATTGAACAAATTATGTGACAAAAAGTCATCAATTTCGACATACAACGTTTCAAATCACTCATAAAATTGAATATGGCTGCATCGTGATGAAACGTTAACGTTCCATTATTGCCGTCATCAGTTTGCGCATGTCCTGTGAAATCCCACACTCTGGCGTCTGTAATGTGGAGTAAAGCCGTGTTTATGATCAGCAGCTCGATTGCATTTCTTCAAGTTTATTTCAATTCTGAATGTAATTGTGCATTTGACATGTTTAGATGGCATTGTTAGTACAATGAAAAAGAGCGCTGGACCAGCCTCAAAATTGCTCGATACTGTTGAAAGTTTCAACAAGTTCTTGGAATTTGAAAACGCCGTCGTTGTTGGTGAGTAGTTTTGCATTCGCTCGCACAACGCACCTCCAATAACCTCCCCATCTTTTTCAGCTTTCTACCCAGAAGGTGACGCTGACTTAAAAAGCTATGAAACTGCTGCAAGTGTTTTACGGGATGACTACAAGTTCGGTCATGTTACTTCCGAAGATGTCATGAAGGCAGCGGATGTGACCAAGTAGGTGACTTTATTGCGCCTTATAACGTGAGTAATGACGTAGTATTGATTTTGGATGGAATCAGCGACGCAGTGTTACTTTATGACGTGGCAGTGGCGAAGTTTTGTCGTTGGTTTCGTCAGACGACATGAACCGTGACGTGGAAGCATTACGCAGCTGTTTGTATTGCAGAGGTGTGAGGTTGTATCGCCCGAAACGACTTGCTAGCATTTTTGAGGATCAAGTTGTGGCTTTTGACAAATCTCCTTCCACCGCCAGTCTACGAACCTTCCTTGATGAAAATGCGTAAGTAATCCGCTTGCTGGTGTTGTTGGGTAACTTTTAACCTTCTTTAACATACCAGACTCGGACTGTGCGGCCATGTCACTCCAGACAACTTTGCAAAATTCAAAAAACCAATCGCAATTGCGTTCGATGAGAAACTCGATTACGTCAAAAATCCAAAAGGATCGAATTATTGGAGAAACAGGTGAAGTTTTAGAAATTTTTTTCGTAATCATTGGCGTTGTAGGTGTTTTGAAAGCTAAATGTTGCTTATGATGTAGTCTTTACTGTATGTTAAACTGGTATCTATTTGACTGCAAAACAAAGTTGTGGTGAAAGCATCTCAATTTTGTAGAGTAATGAAAGTTGGAAAGGAATTTTCGGATAGAATTCACTTCGGAGTCGCCAACAAGCAGGAGATGGCTCAGCTCCTGCCAGCTTCCGGTCTTCCAGAATCCGACTCTGCCGATAAGAACCCAAAACCCGTTGTTGTTGTGATTGATGGAGATGACAGGAAATACGTGATGGCTGATTTGTTTACGTAAGTCGAGAACAGGGTGTTTTGTATTGTGAATTGAAAAAGTTGATGCTGAATACCCGGCATAGGCTGTGCGTGAAAAAACAGCATTGAAATGGTAGCCATAAAAGCAACTTAATTAAAAAAATCAATATTGCTTGTTATAGCATTTTCAGTTTTGTATTTTTACAAAGCAGTCTAACGATGCTTACTTGAGTAAATCTGGGTTTTCCCTTGTTGAACCATACCGAAGTCTTTAGAAACGGTATTTGCTTGGTGCACAGCACGACAGGGATGCTGTGTAGAAGAAGCGGTAGATTCGCTTTTTATGCCCTTGGGTAAGGCACTTACATAGTGGAATATCCTTATCTATATGTGGCGGACATGAAGCGAGGCTGACGAGCATAAACTGGTATGCATGAGCCAAAGATAGGTTGTACAAAAGAAAATGAGAAAATGCTTAAACTGCAAAAAGCGTTGTACTAATAGTTGGCCGTACTACCAAAAGCAATTGTATTGATATTTAGGATATGTATTATAGTCTGTCATTTTGGACATGGAAATGCTATTAGCAATTCATATTTTTTACCTTTTGTCTTAAAATATTTTTGCTTGTGAAGTTCAATCTAACTTTGAAAATGATGTCAAAGGTTTTCAGAATGCATTTGTAGCATTTGTCAGTACTGTTGGTAGGTCCGATTGTTTGTAATTATATCAGATTGCTTTACAAAGCAGTTTTGATATGGGTTCTTTGTTGATACGTGTGAGGGTTTTGGCAAGCCTTTACTCAGATGGGACCAGTAGAACGAGTGGGCTGATCGGGCTCACTATTTGTCTGCCACACAAGATGGAGAAATCCCGTTTAGCGTCTTTTGCAAGGACACAACAAACAAACTGTCGGCTTTTTTTTGTTGTGTTTATCCCTTCTCTTCCTTGGGTGGAGACGCAGCATGAAGCAGTAATTTAGATTCACAGCACAAACCTGATTGAATTAGACTAGGGGAAAAGCAACAGCCCATTTCGAACCACTCATGAATGCGAATTACAGACTGGTAGCCCCACAACCAACAAGATGGTCTGCCATTGGTGGGTACCGAAAGTCGCCTCTTACAATGTGATGGGTAAGCAGCTTCACTGTTCTAACCTGGCAAAGCACCGACACTTCGCTCTATCTGTTTCTTGCGGGGTGTCGAAGCGGAGAAACTGTAAATACTTATTTAAAGTCTTGGGTAAAACTAAGAGGGAATAGTGATTACGAAATAGATTGTTTCAGCACTACAGCGCCGTGTCTGTTACATGGATTCGGATCATTGCTTTTTCCTCATCGTCTTGTTTTTCAGCTTTGCGTAGTCATTACTAGGCGTGGAACTAGCTGGATTGGTAGTAGCAGAGTCTCGTTTAACATTATCTTTGGGGAATATTTTGGGAAATATAGAAAGAAAACTTAGTAAAATGATTTTCTAGCATCCAAAAACCTCCCCGATGTACTTAGCATCTTGTCACATTTGCAATGGATGGGCTTATTGTGCCCACTATGTCTGTATCCCTTTTGCAAGCTTTATCTGCGAAAGTATGACTCTGTCTGGTATCCCGCCCCTTTCCTTGAACTCGTTTCGGCTGGCCTTCCTCCTTGCCTTGCTGGCCGGACTCAATCTTTCCTTTCTGATAGGGGCGCTTGCGTAGTTTATCAAAATCACAAAAGTCGCTCCTTTCGAGTTCGTCGAGGTATTCCACAAGCATCCGTTTTTGGCCCTGTACTTTTCTCTCTCCATCAATGATCTTCCGGCTTCTCTGCCTTCTTTCGTCAGCTGCTGTCTTTACGCTGACGATCTGACCATTTAGTCCTCTTTTTCCTCGGTTTCCACTGCGGCGGAGGCCACTCAAAGAGCTCTGTTTCGATTGGAGCGCTGGTCTGAGTACTGGTGTCTTCCTCTCAGTCCGAGCAAATGTGAGGTCTTCTTCTCAGTGGATCCCCACCAAGCTAACCTCCAGCCCAACGCCCTCTTACTCGGCTCCTGCCTCCGTATCAATCTCACTTCTATTTTTCTTGGGGTCACCTTCAACCGCACTCTTTCCTTTTCTAAACGTCTATCTTTGCTGAAGGCCAAGTTCTTCCCCCGTCTCAAGGCCTTACGCTATATCTCTGCTTCCTCATGGGGCCCCTCTAAGGAGTCCCTCACTGTTCTGTCTAAAGCTTTTTTTCGGCCCTTTCTCACTTATGCTTCACCGGATGATTTCCTTTCTTAAGCGATACCAATATCACCAAATTGGAACGTCCCCACCGAGCGGCTAGTCGCACCATCACCGGCTGCCTTTCGTCTTGCCCAATCCCACTTCTCTCCGAGGCTTCTTTACCTCCCCTACGAGTCACCCTGACTGATTTCACTCTTTCATCTTATGAGTGGGCTCTTCGTCTCCCAACCTCCTTTCCCATTTCAGGTTTTGCCAGACTTAAAGTGAAACCAAGACTCTGCAGATTGTCCTGTAAAGATTTTGCGTCCACTCACCCGCTCATGCTTCCTTCTACTTGTTCTAGGGAGGCTCTTCTGCTTGTCCTATTTCTCCTTGAAATCTGCCTTCACTGTGGAGGTGACCCTTTCCTCTTCATGCTCTCGCTCTGATCTCCCTTTTTCTCGCCAAGGTGCGGCTCTGGCTCACCTTGACTCTTTCTCCCGTCATAATCTGGTACTCTGGACTGACGGCTCTATTCCTTTTCCTTTTGGCAAGGGCGGCTCCGGCATACTAGCCAACTGCTCTCTCTGCGGCACTGATGCCACCAGGCCCAGTATGTTCAAGTTTCTCCGCTGAAGCCTGCGCCATTCGGCATGCTTTTTGCTGGTCTCGGCAGCACCAACAAGTATGCCACTTTTCTTCTCTTCTCCTATCTGAATCTCGTTCTGTCCTCACCACCCTATCCTTTCCTCCATCTTTCCTTTTTCCTCAAACTCTCTGACAGGAACTGTCTTTTCTCTCCTCCTGTTTTATCAGGCTACAATGGTTTCCTGGGCACTCGTTTCTCCCGGGCAACCACGCGGCTGATGAGCTGGCCAGACGGGGAGGAATACTTGCGCCCTCTGCAATCCCTTGTAGTTTTTTTCCTTTTGTCTCTCGTATCCACTCTTGTCTTTTCTTGGACTGGAGGCGTACTGTCTCGTCTATATTCTTTGACACACAGGTTCCCTCGAATTCCACCGAGGAACTTGTGCTTCCTCGTCATGCTCGCTGTGTTCTCTCTCGTCTACGCTGCAACGGACGCAGCCTTCTGTTAAGTTCTTTTCAAGATTGGCAGAATCGAGAATTCTTCCTGCAGCGCCTGCGGACACTCGTTCCAGAACACCTGACGTCATGTCATTGTGCATTGTCCAGCTACGGACTCTTAGCGCCGCTCACTCTTTGGCGGCTCTGTCTCTTTACGATCTCTGGTCCAGGCCCTGGGGAGTTGCCCCGCTTCTGGGGCTTTATTGTCTTCCGCCATGCTCCCATTCCTTGGAAGGGGTCGGGTAATCAACAACAACAAGGTAAATACGAGTCGGAATCAAGTTTCCTGGTTTTGTTGCAGCCCTGCCAAGTTCAAGGAATTTCTGACGTCATACTTGGCCGGCGAAATTAGCGCTTTCATCAAGTCTGAGCCCGTTCCGGAATCGAACGACGGACCTGTGACCGTGGTTGTTGGCAAGAACTTCGATGATATCGTCATGGACGAGAGCAAGGACGTTCTGATCGAGTTCTACGCACCGTGGTGCGGACATTGCAAGGCGCTCGAACCCAAGTGGACCGAGCTGGGGGAAAAGGTTGGTCACGTGCATTATTTTTAGAGCTGTAGAATTATCTTTATCCCCGAACACCAGGATATGAATACGCATGAAACTAGATGTGCTGTGCTTTGCTTCAAAGTTAGCAATGCGTAATTTTATTAACCATTTCTGTCATTAAGACTGAAGCTTCTTCATGACTAGATAATTTCTGCTATTGCCACATGTTGTGCGATAATTCTATGATTGACAGTTAACGATAGGAAGTAAAACATCCAGTGTCTGACGTAGAGACTAAATCTATCAAGTTACAACTTATTTCTAATCAGTCATCAACGCTAACTGGGATCCTCATCATCGTGGCTGACTGGCATTAATAGGCAAACAGTTGTGGTCTTTGGTGTCGTGATGCGATGGACAGGCTAACAACGCCTCTAAAACATGAAAATGAAATTATTTTGATACATTTCAGCTTAAAGACAACGACGACATCGTAATTGCTAAGATCGACGCTACCGCTAACGATTCGCCTAAACAATTTGCCGTCTCTGGCTTCCCTACCATTTACTGGGCTCCTAAAAATAATAAGAAGAATCCAGCCAAATACAATGTAAGTGACATGGACAGTACTGGGGTTGCGTTTGAGGTCGTTTGTGATTTTTTAGTTTTAGTTTCATTTCCCAGTATTTACAATATCTTTACATCTTTCAGTAACGAAAAAGGCTTTACGGTTCTCTAGAACAACTTCTGCTCAAGCTAGTCAGTAATAGCCAGTGCAACTGGCACACTGCATGCCTACCCCATGCCCTCTAATTAGGATTGGGAAATCGCCATTTTTTAATGCGAAGTGTTCAACTCTAAACCATACCCGCCACTGTAATCTTTTTACTTGTGCTCTGATGCAAGCAACTGGGACAACTAGTTCTCAAGCTTCCATACCAAAGATGATATTAAAGGATGCTTTCAAGATTGACGTCTTTTATTTTATCATAAGTAAACAAGTGTAAGCGAACATTTAAGGCCGTGAAATATGGAAAAATCCTTGTTTGTTTTTGTGGTTTCGTGCTTTTATGCTTCCGTTAGATTTGATCTTCTTGCCACCTCTGTTGCTGTGGGTCTTTGCCAAAAAGAAAAATGAAAGCTCCATGTAACGATTAACGCTTTATTTCCATGTTGCAGGGTGGCCGCGAAGTTGCTGATTTCGTAAAATATTTGAAAGATAACGCAAGTAGCAAGTTGAAAACAGAGTTGTGAGTTCGACACCCGTTTGATGCAGTATGTGTGAAGCTGTGTAGCTTTGTAGGCGTAAGTTTGCGCCTCATTCGGTCCTTATCGCACAACATGATGTCAATGTTTTGATCGCTGTGTGATATTTTGCAGTCAAGAGATTGTGAGTTCAGCACCCAAGTGGTTCGCTTATCGGCAGCGTAGTGCGATGGATTAAATATCAAGTTACCTAATTGATTGAAGACTTAGCTAGCGTTCACCACTTGAAGCTGTGTTTCCTAACCATTTTAGACCAAAGGCTATTTTCGGGCCAACATAGACATTCGTGGACTCAAAGTACACCCTGAAATAAACTGCTTTTTGGTGATGTCAATTTTTTATATCGATTTTTGCTTTCATCACCAATGAAACCCTAGCCACTGCACTTGTTTCAAAGTTTGCTAAAAACTTGTGGCGACTGCAAAGATAATTGTTCCACATACAAATGCCATATAATGCAAACTTTAATGCGACAGTGAGATATATATCACATCAAAAATGGTAATTGCACAGTTTCCATTGTTTCTAAGTATAATACAGCAAAATTATGTTATGGATCCAGAATTAACCGCTTTGGGGTTGCCAAACACGAGCTTAGCGCGTAACGAGGCATGCATTGTGGCCGAATTGATCTGTAGCTAGCTTACTAACCCACGTTTCGTTATTATACCACCCATCGTCTTTCAGCCTGCTGGACAGGTGATTGCAGAAAAGGTGAGGTCACTTTTAAAGCTCCAGTTTTTATCTTGTGCTTGATTAGTTAAAGTTTTATAATTTGTCTATCTGAATTCTGGCCTGATTCAACGAGGTTCTTAGACATTTTTTATGCATGTCAACTAAATATGGGTTTTGAAAAAGCTTTTTTTAAACATGGAAGTAGAAATTCTTTTCATCTTCTATTGGTATAAAAAGAAAAACTTTTGGCCAGTTCACATAAAAGGTGGACAAAGCATTAGCGCTATCTAACGTACAGCTATCGCACCCCACTGAAAAAGCTGTACAATTTGCGTCAGTTTGTATCAATCCCTCTTCCTTTCTTTAGAGTTGTTTAACACTAGAAGGACGGCAATTTTCAACTACCTAGAAGGGCGGAATGCGTCAATTGACGCAAAATTTTCAAAGCTGCCAAACTATCATGTCGCACGTAAAAAGGCACTTCAACTCTTAAAAATTTTTTTAATCAAAGATGGTTTTGATGTTTTATTGAATTAATGCAATCACATTCAAATAATAATGGCTCGTTTTTAATAACCAGTGGATGCTTGCTTCAACCCATGACTGTACTTGTGCACACAGTTTACACTTTTTGGTTGCACATCTCCCACACACTGGTTTGTTACATGCTTGGCACATGTCAGTGGTGCGGTTTCTGCACTTTGAAGTGGAGCAGGTAAGGCGACGTTTTACAATAGGCCCAGCGTTTGCGTCATTGGGACTGCAATCTTTGTTTGCACTCCGTTTACAAGACACCTTCGTCGCACTTCCAGTTAGTTCTTCTGCTACCCTTTGGATGAATTCTCTACGACTGATACTGCTTTGGCAAACCTGCTTATAAATAATCCAGCTGTTAATAAGAGCCATGTCCACTACGTTGTAAAAAACATGCACAGGCCACCGCCTACTTGCTGCTTTCACCGAATATAGTCTTGTCATTTGGTCGTAAACGTCCACTCCCACTTTTGTTTTGTTGTAGTACAACACTGAATCTGGCTTCTTTTTTGGGTTTTCGTTCCTTGAAAGTAGAATATCCGGGTGCAAGCTGCTCAAAACTGCCACGTTTTTTGCTGCTTTGCACTGGTAGGATGTCAGTGTGATCGCGGTTTGGCCTTCATACCTAAACACTTCGGTTTCATGCAGTTCCTTTTTCTTCTTGCACTCCTCAGGGACATCTCTTCTATTCTGGCGCAATGTGCCCACAAGACTGCATTTTTTCTCTGCCAGTTTCAAAGCAAGACCAAGTGAGGTAAAATAATTATCGCACGTGACATTGTAACCCTGCTGGGAAAGCGGGGCCATGAGCTTCAATACAACATCTGTAGGTACACTCAAGTCACTGCTCCTCGTATCGTCTTTTCCCACGTAAGGAAAGCCGTTGAATAAGTATTTATTTTCAACATCAACTGCAAGCCAAAATTTTAGGCCAAATTTGTCAGGTTTATTAGCCATGTACTGGATGAATTTGCATCTTGCCTTACATGGCAGCAGCTGTTCATCGACAGTGATGTTCCATTGTGTGATGAATGCTTTTTGGCAGTTTGATATGAAGCTATTCCAGAGTTGGGAAGCGAGAGCAAATTTATCATGCAGAAGGTTTCTACGTCTTTCCGTCTTTAGGTCAAAGCGAAGAAATCTCATAATTTCAACAAACTTATCTCGTGACATGGTTTGTGAAAACATTTGACAACCCCACGACTTTCCCCAAAGGCTTTTAAGAGGGAAGTTACGTCCTCCAATCACGCCACGAGCAACCACCAACCCAATAAATTGATCTAATTCGTGCAATGTCACATCCCAAGTCTGATCTCCAGTTTGCCTTCGTCCTTCTTCAACTGTGCATTTTTTTATGTTTCTCAACATTGGTTCATCAAATAGTATCCGGAACGAAGAAACCGGACTGTCACTATCAACACGTCTCGTTGAATATGATGTAGGCCCAGGCTGAAACCGCAGGATATTCTGAGATTGTAAACGGCCCTGAGCAGCAGATGACACACCAATCTTTTGCCACCTTGACCCATCCCTACCTTGAATCATGCCTGGTACACCTTGGCCTTGCACGACGGAATGTGTAACTTGGTCATCATCTTCTTCGTCGCTATCTGATTCGTCAGATTCAATCGAC
The DNA here is from genome assembly GCA_963675345.1 of Trididemnum clinides. Classification (NCBI taxonomy): domain Eukaryota; kingdom Metazoa; phylum Chordata; class Ascidiacea; order Aplousobranchia; family Didemnidae; genus Trididemnum; species Trididemnum clinides. The sequence goes on along the minus strand of OY776292.1, from coordinate 31,067,514 downwards.
GGTACACTGGCCAATGCTGTATTTACAGCTGGGTCGATAATTTCACTGTCAGAGCCATCGTCATCAGAGCAGTCTGAGGGAAGATTTTGCATGATTTCTAAAGCACGCCTTGCTGCAATTCTTCGTCTAGACATTTTTAGCAGTTTATGGTTAGCAGAAGAATTGAAAATTGATTAATTTGATACTAATTCCGAAATTAATTCCTAAAAATTGATACAATATAAAAAAAACACTAAAACATTTTAGATAAACTACTGAACCTTTCTTGCAATATGCCTATACGAAACTTCTCCCTTGTTCTGCAGTAAGTGTAAGCTGCATTGAAGTTACAGTAAGTACAGTATTTTACACTCCTTTTTTAGACCGAAAATGATTTTCCCACGCTTAGAAGTGCAGACAGCAGCTGTTTATCTTTTGTTCTCCACTGTTGGATATAATCTGTAACAGGCGGCGATGCGCTTTAATGTAAGGCTACCATTGTAAACCAGTATTGCGTCAATTGACGCACGTCGGCCTTCTAGGTAGTTGCCATTCCATTTCGCTTCACAGATAAGATAGAAACAAGAAATTTTGAGAGCATGTGGGCTTGGCCAAATTAGAAAAAGTCTGGGAATATGAGCGTGGTAATCCGCACATTTCGAAAATTATAAATGCGCAAAGGTGAAAAATGCGTCAATTGACGCGTTCCGTCCTTCTAGTGTTAATGGTACAGTCAACTTCGGATATAAGAGATTCAGATATAAGGGATTTTCGCTTATAAGGGACTACACAAAAGGTCCCAAATGATTTTCAACAAACTAATAAGTCGGTTATAAGAGAATTCGGTTATAAGAGACTGATTAAGCTGGTCCCGGCTGATGTCTTATATCCGAAGTTGACTGTAGTAATGCAGCTACTGCACTCGGGAAAGATAGTGCCAGATTATGCGAGTTCATTCAAACGATAATAATTTTTGGTTCCAGTGCTTTCTACATGTAAATATCTGCTGCTTGCTGTTCCACCATATTTTTTCCGAATGCTCGCTACTCGCTGACAAAATGGAATAACCGGCAACTGCTTCTGATCACGCTCCCTCGTGAAATGCAAACGTTGAGACTGACTCTTAATAAAAAAATATTGTCCACGTTTAGTGGCGTCACTAAGAGTCTGTCGCTTGTGAGAAGTCCTCAAAGTGTTGTCACATTTTCGAATAAAATCATAGCATTTATCAATCCCATATAACTCAGTTATGATTTCTTTTTGAAGGCTAGTTTGCTAAAGAGTCATTTAAGGTACATTTAGAGGAATCGAGCGCGATGCTTCTCTTCAAACACTAACCGTTACAAAAACTTCTGGCCTGATATCCCACCTAACACTGTCTTCTGGAATCACAGTGCATATAATTAAAATAAATTCATAACAAAGGAGTTACGAAGTTGATAGTTAAATTGAAGGATATATATACTGCGATATGATTGGTACAATGCAGTACAATTTTGTGCAAAATAATTAACACCCAACACAAATATACAACCATATATTTACTGAAGCACTCACCTACTGTAGCTTGACCGCAAATCAGACCTCAAAAAGCTTCTTCGTCGTGTGAGCTTTATGCAGGAGGATGTATATGTTGGTCACACTGCGTTAGCTCTTACGCTTGGTTTGCAAGTCTTCAGTTAGATTGAACCACCACGACGGGTAGACTGCTTGGCCCCACCATCTGTCTGCCACATAAAGACGGAGGCATCCCTTAAAGTAAGTGCCTTGCCCAAGCACACAGCAAGCAAGCTTGCCGACTTGTTCTCCACACTATCCCTATTTTTCTGAGCGCCAAGCAGGGAAGCTGTGAATACCATTTTTTAAAGTCTTTTGGTATGACTCGATTTGGGAAATGAATTCCAGGTCTTCCGACTGCGAAGCGGACGTTCTAACCACTACGCCATCGTGCCGGTAACCAAAAAATGATCAAGCCGTATTCGTAAGCATTCCGATAATTGTAGCTTACAAGTCGATCAAACAGTAATTCAGTCTTAATTTTAAACTGACTACTAGTGCAACAACTGTCAGCTACATTGGAAAGGTAACAGTGACTAATTAAAGAACAAAGTTTGCCAAAAGTAAAAGCTTGTTCCGAAAGGGCTATGATGCTATCTAGAAGTATATTAATAAACAAAGTAGCGTGCACCAGTCAACAGCCGCCTCAACGTGGTGGTGCGGTCCCGGACCCCGTTTGGGTTGGGCCGAAATGACTGTTGGCATTTCTGAGGGTCCCAGTTACCCCGGGCACTCCCTTCATTTTTTCGCCGTGTTGTCCCCGGAACAACCACTGAAGGGCAGCACACAGCTACTTTAAAATCGGTCGCCTATCTTCTGCCTTTCTCTTCTCATTCTTCAGTCCGCCCTTGTCTCCTCATTCTTCTTCTCTTGATGAGCGGTAACGTTCATCAAAACCCTAGCCCCATCTTTCCCTGCTCTGTGTGCGCTGGAATTGCAAGTCAGTGCAATGCTTCACCTGCTCTAAATGGGTCCATCTAAGGTGCTCACAACTCTCTTACTCCAAATTCAGAACTCTTGCCAGCTCTCACTCCTGGAGCTGCCCCCTGTTGCGCCCCCACTCGTTACACTGTGACTTCCTCCTCGGACTTCTCCGGCCTGTATACCTCGATTTTACAATCTGGCCCCCCATCTGCTAATGCTGCACTCCCGCCCTACTCTCTTCTTCAAACCTCTTATCCCCCTTCTGCCCATTTTGTATCTTCTTCGACCTCTGCCCCCTCATCACCACCCCTTGCTGTCCTTCTACACCTCCTGCTTCTTCTCCCCCCCTGACTCCCTCAGCCTTCTTCAATGGAATGCAGGCGATTTTCGAGCTAGGAGCACGGAACTGCTTCACTTTCTTTCGTCCCCATCCTGTTGAACTCATCTGCATCCAGGAATCCAATCTTAATTCGTCTTCCTCTTTCTGGATTCTCTGCTCTGTGTTCTGATCGCACCCACTCCCGGTCTGGCATTTTCTCTCGTGAGGCCACGCACGCTCGCAGCGGCGTCATTATTTTCGTCAGGCAGGGCTTATCTTTCTTTGAACTTTCTACTTCTTCTCTTTCTTCGCTTGATCCCCACTCCGATTATGCAGGATCAACATCTCTCTAAACAATTTCTCCTCGCTCTCAGTTATTAATGTTTATGCTCCTCCTATTCACTCCTCTCCGACGGAGGGCAGACCCGACTCTTTTTCTTCCCTCCTCCAGAAATCTTCATTCTTGGGGACTTCAATTGCCATCACACCCTCTGAGACTCAAGAGATACTTCCGACCCCGCGGAGAGGAAGTATTCGACTGGGTCATCTCTTCTGACCTCTTCCCTCTCAATGACCCTGACCTACTTACCCTTTTCCATCGTTCCTTTGGCAGTCGCTCCTCTCCTGACATTTCCTTTGCTCCCTCCTCTCTCGCCTTTTCCTGCTCCTGGAAAGTGCTTCAGGACCTGTGTTCTGACCACCTATTAATTCTTCTAACTGTACCTCTTTCTCCGGTCTTTCACCCCAACGAGTGTCCTCCTTCCTTCAGTTTTCCAAAAGCTCGCTGAGATGATTTTGCTTCCTACTTTGACTCTCACTGTCGTTCTGCAGAGGAATGCTCATCTCTTTTCCCTACTGCTGCTCTCTTTACCTGTCTAGCACTGAATGCAACCATATCTTCCATTCTTTTCGGCCGCATCAAACGCCATTCTAAAGCCCGGTTGTCTGCTGAAGCGGAAGGAGCGGTTAGCGAAAGACCCAAGGCTTTCGCTGCCGCTCACAGAAGTGATGAAGATCGCCAGGCTTACCTCTCCGCTTTTCGACGTGCCTCGTCTGTCATTGCCAGACTGAGGCATGGCAGACGGCTTCCTCTTCTCTCTCGCCCAAATCTAATCCTAAATCTGTGCACTCTCTTCTTCGCTCTATCGCTGGCTCTCCTTCCTCGTCTTCTTCCTCTCCTAACTTCCCTAACTGTTCCTCTCTCAGGGAGTCGGCTTCAGTCGACGCCGATTACCTGAGATCCCACTTTTCTGTTTCTCAGCCAAAGGCTCTGCGTAGCAGAGCCAGAGGCTACCTTTCTGAGCTCTGCCGAGCCACGTGCCTTGAGGAGTCACACTCGTCCTTCTGCTTCCGTCAGCTGCTCTCTTTACGCTGACCATTTAGTCCTCCTTTCCCTCGGTTCCTACTGCGATGGAGGCCACTCAAGGAGCCCTGTTTTGATTGGAGCGCTGGTCTGAGTACTGGTGTCTTCCTGTCAATCTGAGCAAATGCAAGGCCTCCTTCTTTTCAGTCGACCCCGACAAAGCCCACCTCCAGCCGAGCTTTCTCTTACTCGGCTCCCGCATCCGTTCCAATCGAACTCCTACTTTTTTTAGGGCCACCTTTGATCGAACTCTTTCCTTTTCTAAACATGTATCTTTGCTGAAGGCCAAGTTCTTCCCCCGTCTCAAGGCCTTACGCTGTATCTCTGCTTCCTCATGGGGCCTCTCTAAGGAATTCCTCTCTGTACTGTCTAAAGCTTTTTTTCGGCTCCTTCTCACATATGCTTCACCCGGATGGTTTCCTTTCTTAAGCGATACCAATATCACCAAATTGGAACGTCCCCACCGAGCGGCTAGTCGCACCATCACCGGCTGCCTTTCGTCTTGCCCAATCCCACTTCTCTCCGAGGCTTCTTTACCTCCCCTACGAGTCACCCTGACTGATTTCACTCTTTCATCTTGAGACCAGGCTCTTCGTCTCCCAACCTCCTTTCTCATTTCAGTATGCTCAAGTTTCTCCGCTGAAGCCTGCGCCATTCTGCAAGCTCTTCGCTGGTCTCGGCAGCACCATCAAGTCTGCCATTTGTCTTCACATTCGATTCTATCCGACTCTCGTTCTGTCTTCACCTCCCCGCCCTCTCCTCCATCTTTCCTTTTACCTCAAAATTCTTGGCAGATTTGGCAGGAACTGTCTTCTCTCTTCTTTTGTTTTATCAGGCTACAATGGTTTCCTGGGCACTCGTTTCTCCCGGGCAACCACGCGGCTGATGAGCTGGCCAGACGGGGAGGAATACTTGCGCCCTCTGCAATCCCTTGTAGTTTTTTTCCTCTTATCTCTCGTATCCACTCTTGTCTTTTCTTGGACTGGAGGCGTACTGTCTCATCAATATTCTTTGACACACAGGTTTCCTCGAATTCCACCGAGGAACTTGTGCTTCCTCGTCATGCTCGCTGTGTTCTCTCTCGTCTACGCTGCAACGGACGCAGCCTTCTGTTAAGTTCTTTTCAAGATTGGCAGAATCGAGAATTCTTCTTGTAGCGCCTGCGGACACTCGTCCCAGGACACCTGATCTCATCTCATTGTGCATTGTCCAGCTACGGACTCTTAGCGCCGCTCACTCTTTGGCGGCTCTGTCTCTGTACCACCTCTGGTCCAGGCCCTGGGGAGTTGCCCCGCTTCTGGGGCTCCATTGTCTTCCGCCATGCCCGTATCCCCCGGAAGGGGTCGGGTAATCAACAACAACAACGAGGCGTGCGAGAAACAGCATCACCGGCGCGTTGGTGTAGTGGTTAGAGCTTCCGCTTCGCAGTCGGTAGATCTAGGGTTCATTTCCTAAGTCAAGCCATACCAAAAGACTTTAAAAAACGGTATCCACAGCTTTCCTGCTTGGCGCTCAGCATAAAAAAGGGATAGTGTGGAAAGCATGCCGGCAAGCTTGCTTGTTGTGTCCTTGGGCAAAGCACTTAATGAGACGCCTCCGTCTTTATGCGGCAGGCAGGTAGCATATCTGTACTTCACCGGGTTACAATTGTGATGTTGCTCACCCAGCATGTCGTAAAACGCGACTCTTGAGTACCCACCAATAGCAGTCCGCTTTGTTGGTGGTGGGGATACCAGTCACTAAGGATTGATTCGAAATGGACTGCCACCTTTCCCTTAGCCTAATTTCAATTAGGTTGACGGCATGAACCTGAATTGCCGTTCGTGCCGTACCTCCATCCCGAGGAAGAGGAGAGGTAATCAAACAACACCAAATGAGGAAACATCGAACAAATCTAGGCGATAAGCAAGAAAAACCGGGTTCAAACTCATTACGATTTGAAAGGTAACCATAACAGTAAGAAAAAATGTGAAGAGAGGAAGATCACGATGTCGATTTGGCTGCCAAATGGGCAAAATTCTCGCTTTGATAAAATTGATTTCCAAAAGAAAACTCGTTACGTCTTTTAAAAGATGAGAACTAAGGCAAAATTATTTCACTTAACAAAATCCCGCGCCTCGAATAATTTGTATTTAAACATGCCGGTGAGGCTTACTCATTGACAAATTCTAGAGGGCAGCCGCTCTTTATTCGATGTAAAGAGTAAGGCCTATCGTTGAAAGTGCAGGTAAGGTATTTTAGGAACGTTCAAACTGTTTTCTAATGTCGACTTCATTGTTAAAAATTTCTAAATTCGCTATTGGCTTCACTAGAAAAGAACGAGAAGTTTTTTTTTTTTGTATTTGTTCATATTTATCCTCCATTCACGAGAAAGCGAATTGTATCGCTATATTTTGGCCGGGACGTCCGCACTCGCTTGGGAGTTGCCATTTTTGGGGTGTCTGGGCCACCTGTCTTCCACATAAAGACGGAGGCGACCCGTTAAGTGCCTTGCCCAAGGACATAACAAGCGAACTTGCCGGCTTGTTCTCCACAACCTCCCATAAATGCCGAGCGCCCAGCAGGGAAGTTGTGGATATTATTTTTTGAAGTCTTTTGGTATGACTCAACAAGGGGAATGAACCCCAAGTCTACCGACTGCAAAGCGGACGCTCTAACCACTACACCACCGCGCCGGCTGTTCGACCCCAACGTCACTTTTTTTTGGTCATCACAATAGAAAATATGTCAGAGCCAAATCGAAGAAAATTCAAATTGAAGTCTCTTTTGAAAGTTCCTGGAGTCACTTTTTGAAGCTGGCACTGGTATCAAGTAGACTTACTCTAGTGGCACGACCAAGAATAAATCTTCAGGTATCGGCACGGACCCCCTGCATAGAGACGTCGTTGTAACTTTGTCATTATTGGTGCAAGGTGAACTTGTACGGCGCGAGCCTTGCAGTCATCAATGTAGTGTTGAGAATAGAGCTATTTGTATTCTCTTTGTGTTGTCAAATTTTAAAAGTAAGTTACAAACCACAAATAAAAAAACCTTTTTGCCAATATATAAAGGTATTTAGTGGATAAGTACTCACCAGTGATTAAAAACTCATCTTTCGGGGCTGAGATTTCTGATGCAAAATTTGAGAAAATGAGGTGAAAACTAGGGTTTTAGCAGCAGCTACGTAAGTATATGTTGAGAGTAAGAATAAGGTGTCTGTAATAACAAATATAAAAATTTTTTACATGAAAACCTCCCAGATCAATACTTGTGGAAATAACATATTCTATGACGTCATACAATTTTTTCACGTCACTAGTCTTACACTTATTCCAACAGTTCAGAGTCATGACACAGAAATTCTTCATATCTTGTACCTGCTAGTTTGAATGTATGTTGGGGCTCATCCGAGACAATGCAGAGTTTACTCGCAGTCTTGAATAGCTTTTAGCGCCCTCTGTAGGGCGCGGTTTGGAAAAAATACTTTCTTTGGGCGAGTGTCTTTTTTTAGTATGTTAAACCAGCTGATAATATCAGTTGCAAAATATATCGGAAATTTCCGTTGAACATATATCGGAAATTTACGACATATTTTGCGGCTGATATTACTGACTGGATTACAATAAATGCGCAAAAAACACTCGCACAAAATAAGTAATTTTTTTCCAAATGGCTCCTCATACCCTGCGATTAACCCCAGTAACATACATGTACATCTCGAAATGGCCAGATGGATTTTTTACAAACCACAAGCAAAAAAATGTTTTTAAAAGTATAAACTATACACGAGCATGTCGCCACTACCGATGATTAATTGTAAACCATCTTTCGCATGATCGTGATGATTACTAATTTATTGTTTATGAGGTAATAGGTTAGTTAATATTGTAGATGAAGCAATCATGTGGTGGAGTAACAACTGTTGCACTTGTGCTCAATACCTCAAATTACAACAAGTTGCACTACGTCACAAGACGCAATTACGACGTTCAAGCACAAAGCTGGTTAGTGTTGCGTGCAGAGTAAAATATCTTTTTGATGGGCGCCACAGCGGAGGATCCATTTCTTGAATAATTAAAGAGTCCTGCAAAGTAAAGAGCAATGTACAGAAAGCTATCGCGCGCAAAAATGATGACGTCACAATGGAGTGGTTAAGCGCAACAATGTTGCACCGGTTTCTCCACAACGTTACAACAGGTTGCACTTTACCACAGGATGTCGCCAAAGAAGAACGCAATAGAACGATTTGTGAGTAAGAAATTATGGTTTCATTCTTGCCTAATAATTAAATGGCATAAACAGAGTGATAAATGCAGTGAAACAAAGCTTTCCTGCGTAACATGTGCATGTCTTGATGAAAAAAATGTCCCAAATTCGTCAACGCTAGCGTAGATTACAGAGAATTGTCTATTTTCTTTTTTTTTTAATACCACCGTATTTAAGTAAACTATTCAGCAGCACCAACATATAGTGGTGGCATCAAGACCCTGGGTTTCGTTAGGGTTCAGAGCGTTTTAACTCTTATCAAATTTTTTTTCTTAAATGAGGGAAAGTCTTTCGGGTTTTCTGCTCCAGCGTTGAAAATTTTGAACATTTTATAAATTTGCCTTTAAAATTGACGGCAGACAGTAGCTATAGCAGCGCGCAGCGATGATTCCAAGGACAGGATTAAAATAAAAGAAAAGAGCATCTAGTACACGCGTATCGCGGTATATGACGAGGATGACCACGAACATCAACGCAGGTTTGTCAAGTCTCCCGATTTCGTCGGGAGTTTTCCTATCTCCCAATTTGAACTAAAAATTTCCTAACTTAGCTCAAAGTTTTTCATTGATTCAATTCAGGTGAAGGGAAAAGGCGCTAAACATAAACGGGGATCTGAAGGACCAAGCCCCCAGAGTTTGATTTTACTCGCACAAAATATTTTCCTATCCAACAGCTTGCAATATTGATAGGTATGCACTAACGCCAACTAGGTAATTGTTTAGGAAAATATCTCACGGATAAACTCAGACGTGCCCTGGATCGCGCGATAAATACGGCCCAATTTAAATAAAGAGCATCTGAACTCTGCCTAAACTTGATCCCAACCTGGCTAAAACTAGTGAGGATCTGGGAAAATGTCACCGTTTTTTACAAACATTTTTAAAATAAAGAGGTCTGCGCTACAACAATCACGATAAATATTTCTTTTATTCTGATAAATAGGCTGGGGGCTCAACTTCCATCAGCTTCAACATTTCAAAGACTGTTTTTACTTTAAAGCACATTGTGCATCTGCTGCGATATATTCAGCCAATTGTCATTCGCAGTCAATTTTATTTTGTAACATGACAAATTTTGCTGTTGAAATCTGCGATGTAGTTTGATATCATAACAAGGTGTCGTGGCTATCATGAAACGATGAGTTTAATGCTTTATAGATTTTGTGTTAGGTTTTTGGAAAAGCTGTTTACTGAATTTCTCTGCTTGGATGAAGTGTTGTGGCAGAAATGCACTGTCTTTGGTAGCATCGGTAGTTAGGTAGATGAAAGAGGTAGACTACAAACAATCAAACGGAACAATTTAACGGTTAAGAACCTAAGTTATACTCTTACGCATAAAGTTTTGAACAAAATGCAAATAACTGATATCAGCTAAAAGTCATAAGGACTGTTTTGGGACACCAAGAAAACTTTGGTGCAAAAACTATTATTACAGTTTTGGTTTGCTCCAACCGTTATCAAAAATTTTGTTTGAAAGCCTGAATCTAGCTAGGCTACTTGTGAGGGTTTTTATTAAAACCGAGCTCTCTGCTCATCTTTTCAAACTGATGACCCAATCCACCATCTGCAATTCACTTATAGCTGAGTTTGATTGAAAAATCCAGTGACAGAAGGTTTCAACACGGTGTTACAGAGAACAACACCTTAGAGACCGAGTTGATTGGATAGGTTAATTGCAAAGCTAATTCAAATAAACAATCAATACACACTCGAATAGACAAAATACCACTGGCCGTTGACTCTCATGGAGCTTATGATGTTGGAAATGACGCTAGCATCCTATAAAATACTTGCACTTAGCCTATGTAGGCTTACACTATATTTAAGTTACAGTGAAGGTTCTGTAGATCGCTAGTGGTTAGAGCGATCCGCTTTGTAGTCGGTAGACTTGGGGTTCATTCCCCTTGTCGAGTCATACCAAAAGACTTTAAAAAATGACATCCGCAGCTTTCCCGCTCGGCGCTCGGCATTTAGGGGAGGTTGTGGAGAACAAGTTGGCAAGTTCGCTTGTTATGTCCTTGGGCAAGGCACTTAACTGGACGCCCCACCTTTATGTGGAAGACAGGTGGCCCAGACACCTCAAAAATGGCAACTCCCAAGCGAGTGCGGACGTCCCATCCAAAACATAGCGATACAATTCGCTTTCTCGTGAATGGAGGATAAATATGGCGAATAGCTTTACGACTTAAATGTGGGACCTGTACTATGGTACAAATAAGCTACCTTCTGAAATCACTTTTCTCCGAAAAAAAATAGGAAAAAGCGCAGCCCAAGATATGGCCCGTATTCTACATCCAAACTCAATTGTGACACGAAAACTCCTGCTTCAAGTTTAACTTAATTTCCAGTCGGCGCTATGATATTTTAAGCCAAAACTTCCAAAAATTGTTTACAATTTCAAAAGAAAGTTGCCCCATATTTGGTCTTTGCTTAAATGACGTCAAATTACTTGCTAAATTCCTTACTGCATTAACAAAGCCATTATCCATCATTGCAACACAATGTTATTCTAAGCACAAATCTAAAATCATTAGTATTTATAAGTCAGCTTTGGTGGAGGCAATACCGTCGCGATGGCGTAGTGGTTAGAGCGTCCGCTTCGCAGTCGGTAAACCTGGGGTTCATTCCCCTTGTCGAGTCATACCAAAAGACTTCAAAAAATGGTATTCACAGCTTCCCTGCTTGGCGCTCGGCATTTATGGGAGGTTGTGGAGAACAAGCCGGCAAGTTCGCTGGTTGTGTCCTTGGGCAAGGCACTTAACGGGACGCCCCACCTTTATGTAGAAGACAGGTGACCCATAAACCTCGAAAAAGGCAACTCCCAAGCGAGTGCGGACTTACCGTCCAAAGTATAGCGATACAATTCGCTTTCTCGTGAATGGAGGATAAATATGGCAAATAAAACAAAACAAAACAAAAAAAACAAACGAACAACTCAAAATTTCTACCAAAATTGGTTCATGCATTAATACAAAAGTAGGCAAAACTTTTGTATACAAACATTATACCAATTCATACTATTAGCTGACAATTTTAGATCAAAACATCCGGTAAATAATCAATTAGTTCGATGGTGATACTCTTCAATGTAGCTGCATAAATAAATGTACATTTTGAATTATTTTTACGTCTGCTGCTTGTTAGAATAATATTCAACAAACCATGGTCAGTAAATTTGATGTTAAAGCAATATTTTACTTCATGATTGCACACGACCGCATTTCATATATAATCTAATAAATTTATTTTAATAAATATATTTCAATCGATTTTGCTTCTGTATTTACTGCCTTTCTGCAAAAAATCAAAGGAAAGCCTATTCGTGTTGAATAGAAACAATGGGTGCTAGCAACACCACTTGGGTACGCCATTTTCCTGTGTCCTTGCGAAGGAGCAGCAGCCTGGTATGATAAGACACTGGGACTGGGCCACTCTGTGATCATAGTTCTAGTCTCCTGACTACCTCCTACTCTTCCATTTCAAGTGTATTTTGATAACCTTTTTACTAGTATGGGCCTCTTTTAAGATTTGTCGTCAAGAGAGCTTGGAGATACAGGCACAGCTACAACAAACAGGATCGAGAATTGCCCCATCAAGTACCAAGAGCTAGCCAAAAGTAAAAGAAACGCCTTTAACCATCGCAATTCACATGATGGTACCGCCTGTATTTCCTCCTGGTGTGACAAGTTAGTTGTAACAATGGCTTTCAATGTTCACTCTGTGTTTCCATCGCAAAAAGTTTCCATGTGGTCGACTAAAGAAGAAAAAGGAGTAAATATTGATCAACCACGTATGATCAGATTCTAAAACCAAGACATGGGAGGTGTGGGTCGCATGGACCATAAGGTTAGTGCTTAACCAATTTCAATGCGTTCTAAAAACTGGTGGTGGCCATTCTTATCCTTCATTGCAGACTGCTTTTTACAGAATCCGTGGATTATCTACCGGATGTCTCCCGGCAACATCAAAATACGATTGGACTCGCTCGACTTCAAAAGACAACTAGCCCTTGTCACCACAAAAAATTTTGCTACAGACAGGAGTGTAGAAAGGATTTCACTAGGACGTCTGTGGTCTGTACAGGGAAGTGTGCATAAAGACGTCAGAAAAAACGGGAAGGAGCACCCTCTAGAAAAGGGCACAACCAGACGTCGCTATGCCCACAGAGGAAGAAAAACAAAATTTCTTTGCATTAAATGCAGAGCGCCAAGTCACATTGAATGCTCAGCAGCATTCAATGTACGTTGTTGAGCTTTTTGACGAACTCATCAGACGCTAATAATTTTCTATATGTTGTGGTCATGTTATTTTTTAGTCTTTTCCGGAAAATTAAAAATGTTTTCATTTCTTTAAATTTTTTGTATCTCGATTGAATTGGGAACTATGCAGTCAGTAGATTAGAAAATTAGGAACTATTCTGTTGGTTTTACGTTTAAGATGTCATAATATAATGAGCGTTTGCTCTGACGATATTGAAAGAGTAGACGTTGCCCGTTTTAAGTGTAATTTCAAAAACTTTAAACGCTGCCATAAATACTGTATATGTAAAAATATTTATTAGTTCCACCGGTAGTATAAGTTTGATAGGCAAAATATTTATTTTAGAACGTATGGCCAATTACCATCGGTATTTTGCAAACATTGAATGCATTGTCAATAAAAACGTTCATGTAGCCATTCGCTGCTAGCGCTTCAAATAAAAAACGTTACGTAATTTGACCATAAATCCAATAAAAACAATTAATTTCACAAAACTACCCCGATTTTGTAATCTGCTCTTTCAAAGCTTTAACACATGTGAAAAACAAAAAATTTAAGACCCCAGCAAAAAATGGCTTAACTTGCTACCCAAGAAAACTGCGTCAGCACCATTAAAACAGACAATTTCTGGGTTAGGAAAGGTAAATTTACTAGAGTTACAAAAAAAAAAAGAAAATCAGGGAAGAAAGCTCTTCTATTAAAACGGGTGGTAGAAAAAGCAGAAGTAGTCTCTTTGTCATCAAAAAAACGATCCGCTCTCTGCACAGTTCGTACATATTAAGCACAGCCTAATGGGCCGACCTCTTTTATTCATGGCATTGACGTCGATGGATTTAAGAAGTGGAAGATACGAAGGAAAAAGCTATTTGACATTGCTTCAAGCAGATCTTATAAAAGAGTGGACGCAGACAGATCTGTATCGGTCAAGTAATGAACGTACTATCAGACAACCGTTTAAATAGCTACAAGATCTTCGACAACAGGTACTTTTTTCTTATCTTTTCATTATGAAATTCTTATTTTGCCAAGGTCTTGCCATTTTAAAACTGATTATGAATCAAATTTAGCCTGAGTCAATATGGACAAAGCAACACAGGACACCTATTTGCAGCTTCTCCTCACAGAAAAAAAGGTTGCTTCTCATGAGGTCAATACGGAGAAGGAAGATAGTATTTTGTAAAAAGTGAGATAACTTTTTTATGGCATACATTCTTTTGTCATTTCATTTCTTCATTTGAGATTAAACTAGGTCAAATGTAACGGAAGTTCTGCCAATACTCAACAAAGCCGTAACACTCGTGAATGAATGGCTATTGGTGTAGGTGCACTACGACTAACAAGACCTTGAGCAAGATCTATAGTTCTGTCACAGTCGAGTGGTCAAAGTCTTTGAAAGTCATACAAGAGGCCGGCAAAGCTCATTAACCAAACTCCACACAGTGATACCTTTTTGATCTATCAGGTCTTATTAGTGGAGTTGATAGTCGACAAGTAGCTAGAGGTTTAAATAAAGCTGGCTACTTGTCAACCACCTCCTGCACTATGAGAATAAATGGTAGAAACAGTGCCACCGTCTGCAGTTCTCTCAATGTGCTTCGATGGCCTCTTGTATGACTTTAATAGAATGGGACCACTGGGCTTTGATAGCACCATTATATGACTTTGAGAGAAGCTTTGCAGTACAGTCCGCAACTGCATTGACGACTTTTAATATAAATGAGATTTTATGAAAATTTCTCCTTGCCCAGAAAGCTTTTGATAGGAAGCGTTATTAAAATATGCAAAGAAATTGTTGACACGTTGCATCATGCATTCCAAAAAAATTGTTGGGTGTCATTTGGCGAAGCTTTATTAGTGAAAAAACGTTGCGAAACTTAAAAAAGAAAATGTTGTACCTCAAGAGCTACATGTGCATTGGTTTTCTCACTGCAACAAACCAAATATGCTACAGCGCTATCCCAATGATTGGATTCGCTCAAGATTGTTTTTGAGTATTTGTTTAAGCCTTTTTTTGAAGATCAACTTTTTGAAAGAAATAACATTGGAATTTTTTGCGAAATACTTTGCAATCGCAATTTTTCGGAGATCAACTTTGTGTTCACAAAACTAACAATTTTAGAAATCAAACTTTCAAAAGTTTATTTTAATATTTTTTGCTTTTGTCATATCGTTTAAAAATGCCATTAACCTTTATTCTACCCTTTCTCTTAACTAAGCCGTTATCCACAGTTACGCTAATCCAAAGCTCGCTATCCACTTGGACCTGTTACAAAATGGTTTTGCGAAATTTGCATCACCCAGGTAATTTGTGGCTGGATAATTTAAGTCTCAATTCAAGCAAAATAACTTTTTGTTTGATATCATCTTCTGCTCTATTCTCTCGATCTCACTTCTGTTCAACTGCTTCTCGTCACAATGCAGCAAAGAGGGCTTTGCGGCAAAGGACGTAAGATTTATTTATCAAACAGAAAGCATTTGCTTGATTAAACGCGCTTAAAAGCAGATTAAACGCAGCTTAACGTGGTCAGTTGTGTATCTGAAATCGAGCGCCATTGCAATTTGGAACCGACAAAAGTTCACCGGGGCCATTGGGTCTTAAACAGTATTAACTCATCGAAACTGATGATGACGTAATACTGTATGTTGTCAGATTGGGATGTAATCATCAAAGCGAAAGAGCTATAGTATTACATTTGGAAAGACCAAAGATCGGTACGGTACATGAATTTGCAACATCATGTGAAGTTGTTATCTGTTTCTTTGCAACAAGAAATTTCCATCGTGGTGCAGCACAGCAGCTGCTTTTGTCATTCGGCGTAAGCGGAAGGCTTGAAAAAGCTTACTCAATCAACAAATTCTGTTCTGCCACAACAACTGGCACTTAAGAATGACAAAGAACGTGAGGTTTAGTTCGAAGCAATTGAATGAGGCAGATCAGAGTCGTATAGTCGACCTGTTTGCTTACAGTTGGAAGCTCAAAGACATTGGTCAGGCACAATTTGTGACCATCAAAAGCAAAAAAAAAGTTGTTCAAAATTTTTACTTAACGTAAACCAATATATTTCTGTCCTACAAAATATTTTTTGCAAATGGAAGAGCATTTGGAACAAATGGGATTAAAGAAGGAAGATGCTATCAACTGAACAAAATGACGCAATGCACTTTTCAGGGATATGAAGTGAATCCGGTCACCTACGTTAACAGAGACAAAATGGGAGTTTAAAAATTGTACTTTTCTCTGTCTCTCATTCTCAGCCTCTTTCTGTAACTCACTCACTCTCTCTCTCTCTCTCTCTCTCCCTCTCTTTTTCTCTCACCAAGCTTTGACAGCCAGTCTTACCTTGGTTCGGCCTACTGCAGATGTTAGTTTAGGTAGAAGATCCATGAGGTGCAGCCTAGAGTTGTCTCAAAATTGCTGTCCAAAGGAACCACATAATGTAATTTGTAGTTTCAGACGTAGGCTTACATTTGTAGTGCTTGTAGGCAACTGAATTAGCCTATGTATTGTCAAGTGCACTTTCTATGCATCTGCAATGTTCAATTTGTCGCTTCTGTTATTGCCACTCATTTTGGCTGATGTATATGAATTTGTGATGTGGTGATAGCCTATTGCTCCCTTGCAGTTATCATTTTAAAACAAATCACAACTATGTTTCCTCTTTTCGTACCTTTCATATGCAATCTGTGTTGCAATCATATCTATATTTGCTTCTACGCTCCTGATCAACTGCGTATAGTGAATTCGACTGGCGGCGTGTATTGTAGATCTATGCCAACGGGGCAGGTCTTAGACCACTGCAACCTATGCGGCCGCAGTGGGTCCCGCACTTCCATAGGTCCCGCGATAATTCTAGATGTAAATTATCAAATTTAACCATCATAAATTATAATCATGTATGAGTCAGCGTGTTTATTCTGTTTGTTATGTTTCTATTTTGTTCATTTTTTTGTTTTGAGGACTTACTTGACATAAGCACATATTATTTATCATTCCGGTTGCTTTACAGAACACTGATGATGCTGTTTCAGCGAAATCGATTTGTTAATAAAGTATGGGTTCTACTATTGACTGATTCCAGTTACAACTTTACTATATAAAGTTTCAGTCTATTGATATTCTTAATGAAATCGTCATTTATTGATTTCACTTGTGTGGAGATTCTCCTAAAATCATTATGATTCATTTTGTGTTTTTTTTTATTTTGCTTATGTTTTGCATCTATATGATGAAAGATGGATAGAAAATTACCGAAAAGGTTAAGAGACGTTGGTAGAAAATATGTATCTGGCTGGGAAAAGAAAAAGAAGGAACCAAATGAAGCTTGAGCTAATAAACAGAAGGGCGCGCTACACAAGTTTTTTAAATAATCAAAACGAAAGTGAAAGCATGGCCACTTCTAGTGAGACAGCCGAAACAGACTCTGTGAAAAATGCAGAAACTGCAGTGGTGAATGTTGTAAGAGAAGAAGGCAATGATGTAACACTAATAGCTGATCAACAAGTATTTATGGACAATGAGTAAAATGTTGTCTATCCATTAAGAAATCTAGAGGATCTTGCCATGTGGCCAGAGAAAATGGAAAAATCTTGTATCGACTATTTGTTACAAAAAGGTTCACCTGCGATTACTTTGGACAATTTTCCAAAAAATAAGGATGGTAGGCATTTCTCCAAAGCGCACTGCAAACAAAAGCTGAGCAATGATAAAAGTATTTTGCGTCCTTGGGTGATATATTCTGTGTCAGCTGACAAGATCTACTGTCGCCTATTGGAAAAACAAAAAGCTCCTTTGTGAATGAAGGATTTGACTAGTGGCAAAACTGTACGACGACAAGGCTAGCAGAACATGAACAATTACATGGGCATTTAGATGCCATGACTAGCTGCTGTAAAGCTGGAGCAAGAGTAAGTAAAGACACCGGCATTGACAAGATTCACCAGACGGTGCTTTAACTTGAGAATAAATGTTGGAATCAAGTTTTTCAAAGACTAATTGCGATTGCCCAATTTCTATCGGAGTGCAGTTTACTTTCAGATGGTCCGCTGAAAGAATTGAAGAGCCAAGTAATGGGAATTTCCTGGGTCTAGTGGAATTACTCACAAAGTTTGACCAAGTAATGGGGAAACATTTTGACGTGTTACCAATGCAAAATTCATGATCATTACCTCGAAAAGAGGATTTTAAATGAGCTCATTACTGCAGTAGCTGATGCTGTTGTGAATGCTATCCTTCAAGACATCAAGAATGCAATGTATTTTTCAGTAATATTGGATTGTACTTCAAACATAAGTCGCAAAGAGCAGATGTCATTAACTATCCGGTATGTATTAGATGGAGTTAATGTGGAAGAGCCTGTGACTGTACATGAACGTTTCATCGAGTTTCTTCCTGTGAAAAGTATTACTGGGCAGGACTTACGCGATGTACTGGTGAATGAACTGGAAAAGCTTGAATTATATGTGCAAAATATTCGTGGACAAGGTTAAGATAATGATGCTAACAATGAAAGGCGTCCATTCTGGAGTTCAAAAACGCTCTTATATGTTAACAGCAGAGCATTTGTTACTCCATGTGGGTGTCATAATTACAATCTGGTTGTAGCAGACATGGCTAAAACATGTCCTGATGCGTTAACCTTTTTGGAATTGTACAACGCGTGTACATCATCTTCTCAGCATCTACAAAGAGATGGTCATTATTGAGAAAGCATGTATCCAATCTATCTGTAAAACCCAGGGGCGGCTCGTAGCTAAAATTAATGGAAGGGGGCTGCTTCAGAAAATCATCCTTCAGACCTAAGTTTTTGTCACTATCTATCAGCTTTACACACACACACACAGCTCGCCAGTTGTCCGTCAAAATGAAACCCTTATTACACCAGCACACAAGGGTCGGTACTGCATGAGCGACAGTTCTCTTTCTACAGCTGCATTGCAATCTACTGTTAATTACAAACACCATACCACAGGAGTTTTGAAGCAAAAAAGTTTTTATATTTTTTTCATAAACTTAGGATGGTTGTTGAGATTAACCTTAGGTATCATATAATGTAACTACAAGTATAAGAAAAATAAAGAAAAAAAATATTAATTATTTATATCGAATGTCATCGATAAGATGGAGTGGGGACTGGGGGTGCTGCAGTTCCACAGTACCATACACTAGCTACTCTTGGTAAAATCTCTGTGCAAAACAAGATGCAGGAAGGAATGTAGAACAGAAAGTGTCAAAGTACTTCGTTATCAATCGCCTGAAATTTGTGACTCACTCGATAAATTAGCTAAAGAGACTGATCATGCGATGATTAGAAGCGAAGCCTAAACACTGTATGAAACACTGAAGCAGAACAAATTCTTAGTGTCACTTGTGTTATGGTACGACGTCCTCTTCCAAGTCAATTTTGTGAGTAAAGAACTGCGAGGAGAAACAGTAGATTTGAGCACTGCAACGGATTCGTTCAACAACTTGATGACTTGGCTAAGGAAACTGAGAGTTGATAGCTGCAAGATGAAATAGCAGATTTGAGCACTGCAACGGATTCGTTCAGCAACTTGATGACTTGGCTAAGGAAACTGAGAGTTGATAGTTGCAAGATGAAATAGTAGATTTGAGCACTGCAATGGGTTCGTTCAGCAACTTGATGACTTGGCTAAGGAAACTGAGAGTTGATAGCTGCAAGATGAAATAGTAGATTTGAGCACTGCAATGGGTTCGTTCAGCAACTTGATGACTTGGCTAAGGAAACTGAGAGTTGATGAGCTTGTTCACATTCTTGTTACAGCAAAGGAATTAGCAGAAGATATGGAAGCTGTTACAATTTTTCCAGCCAAACGTCAAAGGAAAAGGCAGTGTGATGAATCTTCGGAAGACTGTACACCTGGAAATGCTGAAGATGACCACATGATAAATTGTTTCAACAGAATAGTGGACACTATAATTCAGTCCTTTCAGCGGAGATTTGAACAGCTGAAATGAAACCACAATCCATTTGGTTTTTTGTCAGCTTCAAGAGTCTTCAGCGTTATGACATACAAAAGTTTGCAGAGAGCCTAAAGCAAGCATTGACGTCATCTACAGACCAGTCGCAGAGATATGTGGGCCAGGATTAGCTGATGAAGTGGAATCTTTAAGATATATTCTATAAGGTACTGTCAAACCCCGGTAGAAATTCTGACTTTTCTGTGCACTAATGAAAGATACACTGTTTTCCCAATTTACTTTTTTGCATTCAGAATATTTTTAACAATACTGGTGAAAGAAGCTTACCCCGCCTCAAACGAATCAAGAATTACCCGAGGTCAACAATTCACGAAGTTAGATTGAACAACTTAACAATTCTTGCCACTGAGCGCGACCTATGAAGAAAACAGAATTTTGATGATATAGGCCTGCTGTATGACTTCGCTACACGCAAGGCTCATAAAGTAAAGTTACTTTAATCGTAATTTTGTACTTAGTAAAAAGGTAATAAAATGTAAAAACAAATTTATTTTCCATTACAAAATCTTAATTTTCAGTTATTATCCTTACCCCTACCCATACTGGGCCCTGCGCAATCCGCATAGAGCCCCGCAATAGTTAAGGCCGGCCCTGTATGCAAAATGTATTCATGTAGACTTATTGGTTAAAGTGATCAAAGAAAAGGAACTTGATGCTAGTGACATATGTGTGCCAGGATTAGTCGTGAAAAATGAGATTATTTACATTGATCAAGAATGAAGATCTTTTCTATTTTTGAGAATAGTCAATCTCCAAAAATAGATTTTCAAATTGAAAAAAATTCAAAATCAAAGGAATATGACAAAAATGGACAAAATAATCGCCTTTATCAAGTGGCCTCCAAAAAAAGTCTTCTTGTGTTGAGAAAGAGCACATAGGCCTAGCGGTATTAAAGAGCTCATTGGGCACATGCTGGCCGTACGTCCCTTATCCAGATTATCGCTCCAGTGGATCTAATTAGGATCAGTTTTTCCCGAAAATTCTCTATTATACATATTGAAGACAAACGCACATAAATACTTTTATATTGATATGGTTTATACATAGTAAGGGCAAACAGAGCGTTTGCCTTTGTTATCAAGCACGGAAGCTTCGTCTCAAAACCTGCTCTAAATATCGGTAAGGAGTTCTATTTCTGGTTGCGAAAACTGCTATGAGAAAACGCAGCGTAAAACTCAGGCTTTTGTTCTCCACTGCAACACGTGATGAATGACCGAAGGCAGGCCTGCATATTATATAGCGTGCAAAAGCCTTAGTTGCGTCCAGCTACTTGATACGAAAAAATTTTACAGTTTAAACAAAATCAATTTTAAACCTGTTGCCAGGGGTACCATTTCATGCTTATTTTTGAGATTTGTGCTCATTTTCAAGACCACTTTCTCAGGAAATAAAAAAAATGTGCTTCTTTCTAAAAACGTGCGTTTCTTAGTTAATGAGCATAGTTAAATTTAGTACCGGTGTTTTATTGCTCAAAATGTGGACTTCCAAAAAAAGATCCTCGCTATACAAATTTGTCAGTTTGAACCTTCAAAAAAGAGTTCTTCACCTTAAATTTATCGACAAAGCATATTTTTTACCACGAGCTTGTTCTATGGTGTAGGCAGATGGTATAGCTCTGGGTATAAAAATATTTGTTGTTGTATTCCTTTTACTATTTTGAGTTGTGTAAACCTCTCTTAGGGGTCAAGAGTACTCAGCCGCCTCATAGCTGTACTGCAAAGGTATTCTAACCAGGAGTTTACCTACAGTTTAGTTATTTTAATTTTTGTGCGTGCCATTGCATTGTAAAATGAAACAGATTTTAACGGTTATGTTAGTGCGATAATATGTCATTGTATTTAAAGAGTGCATTGAACTTTGGTGAAGCCCCAGATGGTAAGTGTTTCTCGCAGCGTTGGCCGTTAGTACGTCTTTCAGAAATGTCTGACAGAAACCAAAACTGACAACCTGGAAGGATAACCCCTCACCCCGATGTTCAGCCAGGGTCTACTACTCGGCAAACGCCCTTCTCAGGGCGGGGCAATGTGCCCCTGTCAGGGCACATCGTCAACAAGTTCCGAAGGCCAGCAGTCTTGCAGCTGAACATCGAAGGCCTCACTGCAAGCAAAATGAATATACTTCATTGTCTCGCTGTGCAGTATGAGGCACTTGTCATTCTCCTTCAGTAGACCCACTGCACTTGTGCAGATAAGCTAACAATACCAAGTTTTGCACTAGCTGGGTCGTTTTTGAGTATGAAGCATTACCTTTCCACGTTTGTCCATGACCGGCTAAAATAGACCCTTGTTGATCAGTCTCCAACTACATCGCAGACTGAATGGTTGTAAGTGGACGTTGATGGTTATAGAATCGACAATATCCACAAACCTCCATCCACGTGACTACAAGTGTCTGACCTCCCAGTGTTTTATCACCCCGTTCTCTATGCTGCAGATTTTAATTGTCCACATGTCAACTGAGGTTATAGAGCCAGCAGTGCTAATGGAGAGTGCCTAGTTGCTTGGATAAGTCTTAACGGCCCTGTCCCTCTCCACAACCCAAAGGATGTGGCCACCTTTCACTCTGGGGGCTGGAGCACTAGCAACCACCCTAATCTAACATTTGTCGGTGTTGGTCCAGACAGCCCTGTACCTGACAGACGAATCTTAGAGAAGTTTCCTAGGTCACAACATCGACCCTCGCTTATTGTTCCACCAAGACTTGCTCTGCCTTTTCCGAGCAAGCCTGTTAAGCGATGGAACTTCGGCAAGGCCAACTGGACCCGCTACAATGCATTGACCAACAAACTTGCCAAGAGTTTGTTGCCACCAGATTCACCTGATGTGTATCTGGCCTACCAGGACTTGAGCAATGTCGTCAGAACAGCAGCCAAAAAGTCTATCCCACGCGGTCGTCGAAATAACGACATACCGTGTTGGGATGGTGAGTGCGAGAACCTCTACCGTTCATTTCTACAGTCACCTAAAGAAAGCGACTCTAACGGGGCTGCCACAGCTCTGATCCTCATGCTCGACAAGAAACGCAGAGATCGACGGTCCGAGGCAGTTTAGACTATTGACTTTTCGCACTCGAGCCGAAAAGCATGAAGTATATTGAACAACCTAACTGGTAGATCATGGTACTCCCCTCGTCACTGTGCCGTCCCAGCTAATTAGAAACGGCTCATAAGAAGGTATTGACCTTGAGTCATCTCGACTTATCTTGCAAGAAGTGTCAGATCTTTGAAGGGCCACTCAACAAGTCCAGTGAACATCTCTAAAAGTTTTGCCTCTCAGGAGTTCGCTGCTGTCCTCAAACACCTGAAACCAGGAAAAGCTCCAGGCCCAGATTCTATTTGCTCGGAGCAAACAACCCATGCTAGAGCTGCACTGAAGTCCTGGTTGTGTGGCTTCCTTTCTTCCTGCCTGCGCCACCTCAAAACTCCAAAAGTCTGCAGAAGAGCACTGGTAGTGGCGATTTCTAAACCCAAGAAGCCTGTAGAGGACCCGAAAAACTATCATCCCATCTTCTTGCTTTGTGTCCTCTACAAGATCCTCCAGAGGCCCATACATGCTCGTGTTGAGCTGATTGTTGACCCACTTTTCCCCAGGGAGCAGGCTGAGTTCCGACGGGGAAGGTCAACCGTGCATCAGACTGTTTTGCGTCCTCAAAACATCAAGAATTCGTTTTGAGGTAAAAAAGAAGAGTGGTGCCGTGTTTGTCGATCTGACAGCTGCTGACGACACTATCTGGCTCCGTGGTCTCTCTGCAAGTTGCTTAGGCTTCTACCGGATAAGCACATGGTCAGGATAATTATAGAACTTGTCCGAAATAGAAGCTTCACGCTCACTATTGGTAATAGCAAGCAAAGCAGGTTAAGACGTTTGCGAAACGGCTTCCCGCAGGGTTCTGTCTTGGCACCCCTCCTTTTTAACATCTACACATACGATCTGCCTTCCATGACTTCCCAGAAGTATGCATATGCTGATGACTTTGCATTGCTGTATGCTTCTCGAGATTGGAAGGCTGTGGAGGACACTCTAAGCCAAGACATGACTACACTTTCAGCTTATTTCCAGACTTGTAGGCTGAAGCTCAGCAATACGAAAACGGTGACGGCGGCCTTTTATCTTAACAACAGAGAGGCCAAACGTGAGCTTAATGTTTATAACAGTGGCAACCTCTTGATACCCTGTCCAGTCCCAACGTATCTTGGGTTAAAGCTGGATAGGTCACTCACTTTCCGTCACGATCTCGAGGCTTTGCGCAAAAAACTCTCCACCCGAGTTGCGCTGTTGAGGCGACTTGCCGGATCTGGATGGGGTGCAGGTGCCAAGATATTGCGCATCCTGCTCTTTCTTTGGTCTACTTTACAGATGAGTACTGCGCACAGTTTGGTGTCGTAGTACGCATATTCGTCTCTTTGACAGCATTCTCAATGATGCTTTGCGCATTGTCACTGGATGCTTGCATCCCATACCAACGGAGGACTTGCCTGTCCTCGCAGGAATCCAGCCAGCTGAGCTCTTCCGATTAGGAGTGACACTCTCCTTGGCAAATCATACTATCAATGACCCCGACCATGTACTGCACGGAGAGTTGGTTGGGCAGCAGGATGCACACCTGCGGAGACTTAGATCAAGACGCCCATTTGTACCTGCAGTGTGGAAACTATCAGGTAGTTTGTCTAACCTGGACATCCGCGTGAAGCAGAGGACAAAACATAAAAGGAACGCGGACTACTTGGAGAGTACTTCAAGGGTCCGTGCTTTCATTCCCAGGGTCAGTTCAAGGCCACTTGAAATGAGTCTGCCCAGAACATCTTGGGTAAGGCTCAATCGCCTGTGGACTGGTGTGAGACGTTTTCACTCGTCCATGTACAAATGGGGTCTCGTTCCATCACCGAATTGCGAATGTGGCGCCACTGAGCAAACTGCAGGTCACGTCATATCTTCTTGTCTCACACATCATGTACCAAGAGGAACACGAGGTCTACAGGTCTTGGATGACGCAACTCGATGTTGGCTTAACATCACCACTGCCAGCATCTAATCTGGGCAGCGCAGCAGCCCGGGGTGGTAAAAGGTTAGACCCTCGGCCCTGACCTTGATTTGTGCTAGCCCGGATTGAGTTTGGGTGCTTGCCAAACGACCACGACGACGAACTTTGGTGAAAACAGTCCATAGTAACTACACTTGAACAGCAGCAAGCTGTTTTTTTCTGAAGTGGTGTGGCACAGCATTATGATGATATTCAACTGTATAACGAAAAAGTTTTTTTGAACCCAGAAAAAAAAACAGCCTGCTTAAAAGCGCTTGACTGCTTAATCGATTGTTGCTGAGACCATAAATTTGTTACCAAAAGATTGCGTCGTCGATAAAATTGCACAAAAATTTGTTTCCGTAAGACAAAAATACATGCACCGAGCTATCTCAATGTTCGTGAAACAACATTCGAAAGAATTTTTCGCAATTAAGCGATACATGGCCACAACGTCTGATCCTTGAACAATTTCTAAAAATATATCAGCATTCAAAAGTTTAACATGCTAAATAGACCTCAATAAACATTCTTTATAAAGACTTTTTCCAAATCTTCCGGTTATGTTTTTAGAAAATTCAAAGTAGATCCTACTTTTGGCTATCTCAAAGAGCATTAAAGTAAGAAAATAATAAAAGAACGCAATTGAAGAACTTAATTTTTCCTAGGCTTGTTGAGGAATAAACGGACCAGATTTAAGCTGTTACCGATAAGGAGAAAAACTTGTTAAACTAGTTAGATTACAGATGTTGCGATTTGGAATAGTCGGCAAAATCCTGAGTTTGTGACACTCGCCATTAGTGCCTATGACAAATCTGTCTCATGGGATTACGTAAAAACCATGCTTTTGTTTAACAATTTTTTATCAAGTCTTTTTGTATTCAATTGAAGATGGACGGATGTTACATCCTTGCGTAAATTAAGTGCATAAAACCTGATTTTATGCCAAACATTTCATTTCTTGGCTTAGACTAGTCTATAATTAAATGATAAGGATTTTTGTGAGGAAATAATCGTAATTGATTGTTTGCAATTGATTTTGCTTTTTCCACCGGAGTTTCAGTTCCCTAGAAGAAGATTGATGTTACTCTCAACGACACCATGAGGATCCTAACCAAATGTCTGCATCCCACACCCACGGACCTCTTTCCGGTACTGGCAGGCATTGCCCCAGCCAGTCTACGTAGAGAAAAGGCTACCCGCCGTCTTGCTCAAGCTGTGTTGGATGAAAACCATGCCCTAAACCAGTTGGTCACTGAGGCGCAACCTGGTAAGCGTCAAGGGCAAAAACTTTGCCACCTCTTTCCTCGCCATGCCGCAGCCCTTCAAGAATCTAACTTTAGCATCCTGGAAGCCTGAAGAAGAATTGGGATAAAAATCCAAGACCTGATCAGTTCACGGTTCAACACAACACCGAACCCCCACCCGGTTTAACACTGCCCCGGAAAGAATGGGTAAAGCTTAACCGTCGAAGAACCGGTGTAGGCCGTTTTAATAACAATATGTTCCGTTGCGGTCTCGCCAATTCACCATTCTGCAACTGCGGTCTTAAACCTCAAACTGCAGAACACCTCATTTATCACTGCCCAATCCACCGAACCCAGGTTGGCAACGTGGATCTCAAAGCACCAGATGAAACCACAGTTCAATGGCTGCAGCGCCTGGACATAACATCGTGAAGTCCGCTGTTTCATACGCAAGAAAAAGAAGTTCATTAGCATCCAAATCTTTGAAGGTGATGCAATATTTTATTAGTTTAATCCTGATGTATTTTGGTCAGAATGAAGGTGTTTTGCTATTTTTCTGCCATTTATTTTCATTAAAAAAGTCTAAATGGATACTACTCTACGTAAGCGAACAAAAATACTGACCTTACACGAGCACACGGAGAAAAACCAGTGTGAAATAGCCAGTATGGTGGGGGTAAACCAATCCACAGTTTTATAAATTTTGAAGCGAGCTCGAGTCACTGGCACATTGTCATCCAATAGAAAAGAAAAATGTGGTAGGAAGAGGATGACTTCAACATGAGACGATATCAGGTTATTGCGAAAGATTAAAAAGGATCCAAGAAAAACTCAAAATATGCTGAGGAAGGATTTATTGTCATCTGGAGTGAATGTTAGGGAAAATGTGGGACCTATAAACCAAAATTCACATTTTCGTCCGTGGAACCACCATTTTAAGTCGTAATTCCTTCTATTTTTCACAAATTAAAGTTGAATAACTTAGTTTTATATGCTCTTGTTTGAAATTACGTGACGCTTAAAACACGCGAATTACAGAGTTTTAAAGAAGCGTTTCTCAAATGGCTCATTAATCCCACACCTGGAAACCAATGAACCACTGGGTGGTATCTATGAACCGGTTTATCTATAGCATTTACAAGACCTGCAAATATAGATCTGGAAGTATAATTGTTTACACAAAACACAAGTATGACACAAAATCACGCAAAAAGCATGCAAGCAGTATTTTGGACAAAATTTTGAGTTATTTTAACCCTTAGTGTGCAAAATATATGTAAGTTTTATGTTCCGCAAAATTTGATATATTTCAAACGATATTGGATTGGTGATTTCATTTGAAACTCTCAAAAAATACTTTTTTTAAGGTTGGCGTTTTTTTCAATATACTGAAAAAAACTGTAAGATGTGACCATTGAACTAGTTGTTCATTGGCCCCATAAACTACTTTGACTCAAAGGTCCTCAAAGCAACATTTTTTACTCTTTACCTCCTCAAATCTTAAGGTCAACTACGTTTCAAAATTTTTATGCTGGACTTGATTAAATAGTTATTTTAAGTGCAGGGATCGTGTATGCATGCTTAGTTTCAACAATATCACAACTTTTCACTAACCTTCAAACACAAGTCAAATATTTGCTTTTTTGCCCAAAAACACACTAACCCGAATTTCTCCAAAATCACGCTAGACAAGTCAACCAAACTTCATCGACCTGGGGTGTTTCAACACGACTCTGCGCCATATCATAAGGCAAAAAAAGTGATAGATTACATGAAAAAAATGAAAATTACGGTATTGGATTAGCCAGGGAACTCCCCAGATCTCAATCCAATTAAGAATTTGTGGTCGATAATTAAACTTCAACTTCGCAGTGAAGGCTTTACAACCGAAACCAAGCTTATATAGGGGCAATAATCCGGATATGGTATTGGGACCCTGAAATCAGAGAAAAGTGTCAAACGTTGGTAGATTCTGTGACAAACAGAGTACAACAAGTCATAAAGAATCGTGGTGGTCATATCATGTACCAAAATCATAGGCGTAGCCAGGGGGGCCAATGGGGTTACGGCCCACCCTGAATTTTAAGTCAAATTACAAAACAGTATCAAAAAAATAACAACATAAATTCTTTTGCGCCTCTTCAGGTACATTAGAGTTTATTGTTGGCCTTTAGCAAGGGAGTGGGGTAGGTCGGGCGTGGCTTTTTAAGTTTTTTAACATTCAAATGTTATCAAGCAAGATGTGTACGTTTTACACACTAAATATCGCCGAAGTTTTACTTTTATGTCGCAGTCGAGTGATGAATTGATAATCCAAGTTATGGTAATTGCAAGAAATAAGCGTCTCGCTGAGCGCTTTCTTGTTTTATTGGGATGCAGACTACTACAAAGCAGGGATGTGGAAGCGGAACCGGAAGCTGGAAGTGGAAGCGGTGAAAGCGGTCCTTTTTCTGTGGATGCGGAAGCGGAAGCAGAAGCGCGAAAAATTTACCGCTTCCGCTTCCACATAGATTATTTGACTTGAAGAGTAACTTGGCGAAAAAGTTTTGTCCATTTCCCGATGAGGATTAAACGGTGAAGTTGCACAAGAAGTCTGAACGAACGTGCGATATTAGAACCGCGAGAGAACAAGAAAAAGTAATCTAGCATCACATTTTATATCGATTATGGGTAAGAAAAAGATACTTTGGACAATGAAACGTAGCTAATAAAACGATGATTTGATCAAACTTAACTAACTTAGGTTAGGGAGTTGAAAACGTTGAAAAAGAAATTTTTCACGACGGAAACAACTTAATCATTCTACATCAGTGCTCTTCAACAGGGGTTTCGCAAAACATGCAGTTGTGTTACGTGAGTTTTAAGGGTTTTGTGAGGGGACCACAAAGGTTCTTCATCTATTACTAGTATTTATTTCTTATTTCAGTACACCGGTATTAATTTCTTATATGTAGTGGTGTTCCGTGTATATAAATAGTATTGAAATCTTAGGATAGCACGTTGCAGATTGTGACGTAATTCTGTTTACAACTTTAGAAACGTCTGAATTTGCTAACTCCCTTTGTAACGTCGTAGTGCGTATGCAATTTCAGTTTTGCTGTGGTTGTTGTTGTTGTTTCCCGACCCCTTTCGAGGAATGGGTTGATGGCGGAAGACCATGGAGCCCCAAAAGCCGGGAAACTATCCAGGGCCTCGGACAGAGGTCGTAGAGAGACAGAAAACTGCCAAAGAGCGAGCGACGCAAAGAGTTCGTAGCTGGACAGTGCAGAATGAGATGAGAGGTGTTCTAGGCCGGGTGTCCGCAAGCGCTGCAGGAAGGATTTTCGATTGTGCCAATCCTAGAGAGATAGGAGCTTAACAGAAGGCTGTGTCCGTTACAGCGAAGGCAAGAGAGAACACAGCGACCATGACGAAGAAGCACAAGTTCTTCGGTGGATATCGAGGGAGCCTGTGCGTCAAAAAATTTAGATGAAATAGTACGCTTCTAGTCCGAGAAAAGAGAAAAGTGGATACCAGAAATAAGAGAAGAGTGCCTACAAGCGATTGCTGAGGGAACAAGTAGCGCTCCACGTCTGGCCAGCTCATCAGCAGCGTCGTTGTCCGGAAGAAATGAGTGTCCGGGGACCCATTGCAGCCTGATAGAACTGGAAAAGAGAGAAAACAGTTCCTGCCAGAGATTGAGCTAAAAGGAAAAAATGAAAGAGAGGACAGGGTGGCAAGGACAGAGCGAGAATCAGATAGTAGGAGAAGAGAAGAAAAATGACAGACTAGTTGGTCCTGCCGAGACCAGCAAAGAGCTTGCAGAATGGCGCAGGCTTCAGCGGAAAAACTTAAGCATACTGGGCCTGCTGAAAAGAAAAGGTGGCCTCAGTGCCACAGAGAGAGCAGCTGGCCACCTTTTCCAAAAGGGAGAGGAACAGAGCTGTCTGTCTAGAGCACCAGATCATAAGGAGGGCAATCAGTGTCAGAGAAGTAAAGAGAGCAGCAGCAAAGGAAAAAAAAGAGACTAGTATTCCTTTGCAGAAGGACAGTGAGAGTCAAAGTAAAAAGCAAAGTCATTCCAAGGAGCTTTCCAAAAATTCAAGAAAGGGAGACGTTCGTTGGGGCGAAAGACCGGAGAAAGAGGGGCAGTTAGTAGAATTGGTAGGTGATCAGAACCCAGGTTCTGAAGCACCTCCAAGGAGCAAGATAAGGCGAGAGAGAAAAGAGCAAAGGAGATGTCAGGTTAGGAGCGACTGCCAGAGGAGCGATGAAAAAGAGTAGGTATGTCAAAGTCATTGAAGGGAGGAGGTCAGAGGAGGTGACCCGATCGAATGAAAGCACTGTTCTACATTCAGCACGAGCTCTAATATCTAAATAAAAGAAACACAGAATAGTTCGGAACAATAAGCTCAAGCGAAGTAGGTAAAGTAATAGCAATAAATGAAGATTTTTGTCCCCTCAAAATGATAAAGTGTAGAAGAAGGCAGGCTACAGACCCACAAAAGTTAAAAAAATTTTCAACGATCGTTTTGTCGTTTTTTGTTGGTGGAAGCGGAAGCGGTCGAAAAATAACCGCTTCCACATTCCTGCTACAAAGACGTCGATTCTTTTATCAGAACCTTCAACCTACCAGTGGGAGTGGTTTCCTTGAAATTCCCTAAATAGTGCGTTATACGTCACAATTGAAGTTGAACTATTAAAGCCGTTCTTGATAAAACTACATTAGATCAGTGAAATCGCATTCGCACTTTCTCAGTTTTGTACAACAATTTTTATAGTAGCGACGAGCGTAGTTCACGAAAGGTAAAATGCCGTTACAAGTAAATGACGTCACATTAAAAGTTGCAAAATTTGTCCCCCATCTCAGTTTTTTTCTGGCTACGCCCTTAACCAAAAATATGTACAGTATTGTGCATAAACTTGTCGATCTTAAAAACCTCTAGCTTCTTATTGGTCACCAACTGCACTGAAGAGACCTGATAGGTCGAAACAGTGTCACTGTCTGGAGTTTGCTAAGTGCATCGCTGGCCTCTTGCATTACTATACATGTTGTGTGAATAAAATTGTCAATTTTTCCTTGTTTTTTGAGTTCTATACAATTAAGTTGCACAAGGGTGTACTTAGCTTGAGTTGTGGTAGTCGTATCTAATTGCATCTATATTGAAGTTTAAGTTATTGAATCACCTGCTCCCCGTTCACCAAATCTTGTAAAATCTATTCATCTGATCATTCTTCAGCCACCTCGAGTAAATGTGGATAACGGTTTATATGTAGCACCATCTGGCGGAGATATTTGTTGCCAACAACTGTTGATTTCAGTTATAAAGATCCCTTTGATTCCGGAATTATTTCAAACAAAAATTAGTTTAGGTGAAGAAAAGAGGTGGTTAAAAGTAGTGTTTGGGATAGGTTAATGTATGCAGCCATGATATGGCTTATCATGAAGTTTTTTGCACGGGGCATGGCCGAACACAACCGGGGTTTACATTAAAGCTCACGTTTTTAGTTTAAAGTTAATTGGCTAGTAAGCAATTGAAAGTTCAGTGCCAACATGAGCGTATGCTATTGTACCATATTTTGGAAAAGACAATTTACTACGTTGCAGTAATTTTACCTATTTGTTTTCAAGTGTGGGATGGAAATGTACTGTGCCAGCAGCAGAGCAGTTCTCTGGTCCTCAAAATTGCAAAGCAGGGACGAGCAAACATTGTTGTAAACAAAACTGTAAAGATTTTCCAGTGGCTAAAGAATAAAACAGTAATAGAAAAAAATTGTGGCTACACCAACTGCAACAGCATGGGATGCCTCTGAAATGCATAAATAGCCACTGCCTAATCTCAAATTGACATTGATGTTTAGTCGGAAAATTTTCTCAAGCATTTTCCGCAGACTTTCATGTTTTAGTTTCATCCAAAACATCTATGGGTGATTGCTAAAACAAGACCGTTAACAGGTAATACCACTTGGCAGTCTTTCAAACTCGGTTTTTCTTCAATACTGTTAGTTACTTAAATTCTCTTCATTTTTTTATTTTGTGACAAAAACTTAATTATCTTATCAAACAAGGAAATGCGTCGTTTGGGAGATCAAAACTTTAAGGTCATGTTCTGGTAGGCAGTTACTCATTTACTATAAAGCATCATTTTAGTTGGCAGTCCAAAGGTTAGTCCTGAATTGTGCATACCTTAACTTACTCCATTTTATACTAAATTTAGCAGCATAGGCCTATTGGGCGATCAAATTGTAACGCTACCAATCATAAATATAGTAGAGCTCTTTGAGGACAATTTCATGGAATACAATTGATTAATGAGTATGAAATTTTTAACTTCCAATGCTGAAGCAAAACAAAATTAAATTTGTGTTAATAATCTTGCTGACAGTAATCCCAACGTGGAGGCCTTACTCTAGCCATAGGCGTTTGGCATTTGAAGGCAATCTACAAAGATTTTTGCCATATTCTGTTTTACTTTCACTTTGTACATTTTATTTAATGCTGCCGAGGTTCCATGCTGTTAATTATGGGTTTGGAGCTTGGCAGTGCATTACCAGTATTTTTTTAAATTTGAGAAAAAAAAAATTTTTTGTGCAAGTGTTTTTATGTTGATTAAGTTCTCAACTAGCCTACGTGATAAAGAAGTAAGAATTCTCACTGTCATTATGTGCAAAGTCAGCTTTGTGCAATTCTAATTCCTATTTGAAATATAGGTCTTTTTGTATATAGGCTCTCCACTGTTGTGTTTTACTGCTTTGTCAGTTTTGAATATAGAAGTCATATAACAAACTTAACTAATGTCTGATGAAAAACAAGAAATTAGCAATGGACTAAATGGAGGACATTCACGAAAAGTTGCTTTGATAACAGGTATGTTTGCTTATTCACTCATGAAAATATTTTTGTTATTGTGCTCAGTTAATGCAAATCATTATAATTACTTATAATCATATACCGGTATATGCTGGCCAGTGCTGAAAAATTTGTCATTTTTTTGTGTGGAAACACTTGCAGAACACACTCTAATTATGTTGGAATTAAGATAATTAAACAGAATTTTAGAAGTTAATACAAAAATTACAGTAACTGACAGTAATGATAATGAGTTTTTTAACAGTCTGTTTTATGTCATATTTTTTTGCTTGCAGGAATAACTGGTCAGGATGGATCTTACCTTGCAGAATTACTTCTAGATAATGATTATGAAGTTCATGGGATAGTGAGGCGAGCCAGCCAACCAAATACAGCTCGTATTGAACATTTATATGCTGATAAAGCAACTCACAAAGAAGGAAAAATGAAGTTGCATTATGGTGACCTCACTGATAGCACTTGCCTAGTAAAAATTATCAATTTAGTAAGCTTTTTATTATATTTCCAAGTATAATTAACATTTATTTGTTTCTCTTTGGATTTTTTTGGTTGCAATGCATTTCATGTTTTTGTGTAGAGAAGTAGTATAATCTGAGGACAAGGAACAACTTTAAGTATGAGTGTAATTTTCTTAACTTTATGTATCTTCACTTTTCATGTTTTTTATGTATGTATTGCCACTGCCTGTATCATTAGTTATAGCACTCCCATTGTCTCTCAAGCAAAACTTCAAGGTAGCATGATACCAGTGCTATTTGGCAAGCAAGCGTGATTAGTGTTGTGACTCTAAACACTTTGCAATTTTTTGTTGCTCAGAAAGTTTCTAGAAGCACTTGCTTTGTAGATAAAGTTTGCTTAACAAAGAAGACCCAATAAAGACAAAATCAGGCCTGAAAACGAAAAGTGGCTGGGTCCTTGATTGCTACAAAAGTTAGTCTACCAGTTTCCACTTTTCACCAGTGTTGTATTTACCTTACGTTTTATTTTTGTCACTGCATTAAAAAAATCATTGCAAAATTGCTTCCATTCAAAATAATTCTTTAGTGTTTGATCTTTATTTTTACAGGTAAAACCCACTGAAGTGTACAATCTCGGAGCAATGAGCCATGTAAAGGTTTCATTTGATTTAGCCGAGTACACGGCTGATGTGGATGGTGTTGGGACACTTAGATTACTTGATGCCATTCGAACATGTGGCATGTCAGATAAAATCCGGTTTTATCAAGCTTCAACCAGTGAGATGTTTGGTAAGGTAAGAACAGCTAGCTATTTTGTTCATTTGGTTTGCATTTTGCATAATATTCATTTTTATTACAACCTTTTAGCTAAATGTTGCTTTCTGCCCATAGTGCTTTTTTTCATCAGGCAGTAACATGTTGGTGATTTTCTGTTTAGTACTTGCTCATTCAATCAAACAAAATCCACAACCTAATTATTACCTCCCTTCTGTAATCTAAGTAATATAACAGCTTGTCAAGTCTCGATATCTAAAGATAATGTCTACTCTCTGAAAAATTAGTTAACCTTTTTCTGGCTTTTATTTATAAAATATTGTAATGTAATATTTCACAGGTACAAGAAATTCCTCAGAAAGAAACCACTCCATTTTATCCCAGGTCTCCATATGCAGCGGCTAAGGTTTATGCTTATTGGATTGTAGTCAATTACCGTGAGGCATATGGCATTCATGCCAGCAATGGTATATTGTTCAATCATGAAAGTCCACGACGGGGATTCAACTTTGTGACACGAAAGATCACCCGCGGGGTTGCCAAGATTCATCTTGGTTTGCAAGGTGAGACCACTTTTCTAGATTTTATTTTCTGGTTAATAAAGTCTCACTCTAACTCGATTACTATTAGTACTGTCTTACGTCATTTAATTAACATTTTATGGAATTGATTTTGATTCTCGTATATTTGTGTCTGCACGCAATTTTCTAGGCTGTGAAACAAAAGATTATGAATTGTTAATGTTCAAAAAAACGATATTGCATTAATTTTAAGAAACAGTGCGAGATTGTGTTGAAGTATGTTTACAATTGTGTTGATAATTCCACCTTGATAGTTTTGGGACATGAGTTTTATTTTCACGATTTATAATGATAACTGTCACCATGGTAACCGAGTGGGTATGATTTGTACTTAGCTTAGTGCACTCGGCTACACAACTTGTATTTTATGTATAAATTATTAAATTAAATTTTTGTAAAAAGCTTTGATGAAGATTGTTTCTTGTGTGTCTGTCAATGGTTGGTTTATGAGTATTGTAGTAGATGATATTTATGGTTGGTTATCTCAACAGCCATCTCACTATGGTGTGAAATAACACAGACTCATTATCGATGAGGTTTATTGATTTTCTTTCAGGAATTTGTGACATCTCTCCTTGAGTTTTCTTTTTATGAATTTTTAATTAAACACTCCTTTGAAGTCGAAAGGCCAAATACTTCATTAGATTTATTACAAGTAACGTAAAATTAACCTTGCTAAGACCTTTTATTTGAAGAATATTTGGTTTTCTACGATAATGTATTATGTCACATTGGAAAATAATAGAGATAACTTTTAGTATACGCCTTGGTTCGAGCGAAAAACATGCTGCTGACAGCTTTGGTTAAAAGCCAATACCTTTCATGTTCTAGTTTGGGTTTCTGCTTTCTTGGCAAAGATTTGTAGCTATTTGTCATTCCTTTATAGACTGCAGGTACCGATTTGCCCTAAGCGTGGTGACATTAAAAATAGCTACGTCACAAATGCGTGGCTGATATATGTAAATTTTCGGTCATTCGTGACCTTTCTTCTACTTGTCAGAGTCAATGGCCGTGAAAATTTTGCTTTAGAGCAATCGAACTACCTCTAATAGTGCATTCATTATTAAAAGATTTGGAAAAAAGTTGAAACCACTAATCTCACTTCTCAGCAAGTTGTAGGTAGAGATTTCAAATTTTTAATTGCTCCAAGTAGTCTGCATCATTACCGAATTCCTGTCGTCAGTAGGAAATGCTGAAGCTGCCATGTGGCAATCTGTTGTTGGCTGGAAATATGCCTATGTGTGACTTTAGTCACGTGATTTGTCAGTCGATTGATTGCAATTGGAGATGTTTGCTGGCAGCCGTTCCTTTGTCTTTCAGCTGTATATTTTCTTCGTAATTAATTGCTGGAAAGCAATTTATGTCTTTGGGAATATGGTTTCGTGGTGGTGATTTCATGCTCAAATGCTTTTACTTTTTAGAGAATTTATGCTTGATTTAGCGCTAATATGCGATGGTGAGGCCAGCCTTTGAATGTTAAATCCGGTCTAAATCTCGTTCTCATCTAATATGTGATGACTAGGGCAAGTTTTTGTTGTAATAAAAAATTGAAAAAATTGCATTTATTTTTAACGAAAGTTGCAAAAAGTTGCATTTATGCACACAAGCATTTTAAAAGACAATGATTTACTCAAGCGATTTATTCACATACAATGCTAAATATTTCCAGACATTTTCCGGCGAGAAATGACGATATTTTGCCAACAGTTTGCCTAGCATGCTAAAACTTCGCTAGTTGTTATGCAATTAAAAAGAATAGGACAGAACTGAAATAGTTTACAGCAAGTTTTTTTGAATCACACTTTCACATTTTGCGCAAAAATTGATAAAAGTTGCAGTAAAAAGTTGCGTGTAAAACAGAAAAAAGTTGCAAAATAAAATTCCTGCAAACAGCTTAAATCATTAAAATACATCAATTTTGAGTATTTAGGAAGCCGCCGGAAGCAAAACTTGCAAGCAAAAGTTGCAAAAACTTACCCTAGTGATGACATCAACTCTTTGTTGAATGTGTTTTGAATTATGATGCAGGGGTTCAACCTAGCTTTTCTTGCAGAAAGGCAGAAGCTTTTTCTCTTCAGCTGAGAAGTAGGCCTGGCACTGTGACGATTCGTTCAATATTTGTTTTGGTTTAAAATTTTCTACCGCGAAAAATGCGAACGCAAGATAGCAATTCATTAAAAGATCGAAGACATGTTTACATCGTATACGGTTTGCATGTCAGCTACGTTAGCGGCGTATCGCGGCAACCGTTCAGACTTATGCACATCAAGTACTATCAGCCCTTGAATAATCCCTGTCAAACGTTTGGTTTTGATGTCACCAGCCACTTTCTAAGGTTTGTAAAATGTTTTTTGGGGGCATTGAAGCTAGGAACAAAAGATGGACATGCGCGAACTCCGATCTGTTTTATCCAAAGTAGTTATTATTATTACATCTACTCTTTTGGGTTGGTTTTCTGAATACTGGTTGCTCTAACTGGTTAGGCTATAAGGCAGTAAAATCGCTTAATTGCATCAATTATTTGCTGCTTAGCAGAAATTATACTTTGAAATTAATAACCTCTGCTTTTCTAAATGCTTTTGTCGATCTTTTATCACTGTTAAGCGCAATAGAAAAAGAAAGCCATTGACGGCCTGAATAATGGTAGGATTACTGTACAGGCTATGGTATTATAAATAGCAATCGTAATTTCTCCAGTAATGCGTAAATATTGATGTTGAGTTTTATATAAAAAAAAAACTTTTGATTAACTCTTCAATACGCTAATAAACGACTGCACGAAAGTCACACGGTTTACGGAAAAAATCAGATATTTAAATCTGATTCAAAAACTAAGAAAATGACTATACCACATCACCGAATATTGTGTGAAAGCATAAAGCGTGACCAAACTTGGTCGTAAACGTAACCGGATCTTGTGTGAACACGCCTTAAGTAAGGGTGTGTCGCCGCTTACGCCTGTTACACCGTGCTTAGGGTTTCACTAAATTATGTTCTTATGACGATTGTATTTCACTAGATTGTTTGATTCTGGGA
The DNA here is from genome assembly GCA_963675345.1 of Trididemnum clinides. Classification (NCBI taxonomy): domain Eukaryota; kingdom Metazoa; phylum Chordata; class Ascidiacea; order Aplousobranchia; family Didemnidae; genus Trididemnum; species Trididemnum clinides. The sequence continues at coordinate 31,029,903 of OY776292.1, read as the reverse complement.
AACATCGATTCAAAGAGAGATTGGGGTCACGCTCGCGATTACGTGAAAGGAATGTTCATGATCATGCGGCACGATGAGTGAGTATCACGACGTGATTGTAGCTTTGCTTGCTTCATGCCATTTTCGATAGGTTGCTGCGCAGTTTGGAAAGACACGTGGCAGATTTTTCCGCTGCTATGTTGTAGCGTTTGTGACAGAAATTCGTTTTGCAGCCGCTCTCATTATTTTAGAAGGATGCTGGGCACTCGTTCCTCTGTTTCTTTTGTGTTCAGGTGGTAGAAACTTATGGGGCGCCATTTGTTCACCGCTGATTACACATGTTTTAGGACAGCATTTATGACTAAATCAAATGCATTTGTTTAAATGCACAAATACATTTAACATTTGTTTAAATGTTTATAACATTTGTTTAAATCTTTTTAACATTTGTTTAAATGTTCTTAACATTTGTTTAAATGTACAAATACATATGTCACTCAACCGTATCATTCACATATGTCACTCAACCGTATCGTATCGTTCTTTAAAGGGAATGTACTGCAAATAACGCTTTTCCGATAGATTTGGTCATTGGACCATCACGTGATAGGTTTGCAACAGACTCGTTTGAAATGGGCGACAGGCGCGACATAGTTAAAATTCTTGAAATGGGCGAGGAAAAGCAGAGGAAAAGTTTGGCGAATGATAAATCGCTCAAAGATGTTGTAACTTATATTCATAAAAAGACTGCGAGTTTAGCACTTATAGTTACATTGCATGTAGCATGGCCGAAACGAGTCGGCATTTACAGTAAATTGATTAAACAAGATAATAAAGAAAATATACATCATAGGATATAAAATTAAAAAGGTTTTTTAATGTTTTATCCTATGATTAGGGTGGCCATACGTCCCGTTTTAGGCGGGACAGTCCCGCTTTTTCAGGCCTGTCCCAGTTAAATTATGGAATGTCTGGTGTTTTTGCTCAGTCATGCAGCACAGCTTGACCTAGGGTATGCCAAAGTTAGCCGTGATAAACTAGGGCATGTTGGCAGCAAACCCTACCTGAATGATGATTCCGGCCGAAAATGACAACAAACGGGCAGCGAAATAGGTGGTGACCTTTTTTTTTGGAGATCCACCCCACCGTAGGCGCGACCGCGGTCTTGAGCGTCCCGATTTTGATCTAGAGTCTATAGTAAGCCCAACTATTTGGCTTCGTGAAAGGCGGCCATCCACTGTCCCGTTATTTGCTCATGCAAAAACGGGACGATCAATTGGAGGTCTGTCCCGCCTAAATCGGAACGTATGGCCACCCTACCTAGTCATAATAGCAGTCTGCAATAAGCGTCCCGGTTTTGCATTTCGAAAAATGGCCAGCCTACCTATGATGTATATATATACATACATAGTCTTTCATAAAAATCATTATTTTCTGCAAGAAACTGGCAGACTGAGTTCATTGACTAACAGCATAAATCTATGCAGCCTATGTTGCACTTTTGCTTCCAGCAGTCATCCTATATCCTATCCAGCAGACATCTTGTAGTAAGAGACTCGGACTTTTGCGGTTGGTGGTTTAATTTGCTGCAGACCACATGTTTCGAGAATTTCAACTATGTCGCGCCTGTCGCCCATTTCAAACGAGTCTGTCGCAAACCTATCACGTGATGGTCCAATGACCAAATCTATCGGAAAAGCGTTATTTGCAGTACATTCCCTTTAAAGAACGATACGATACGGTTGAGTGACATATGTGAATGATACGGTTGAGTGACATATGTATTTGTACATTTAAACAAATGTTAACATTTAAACAAATGTTAAATGTATTTGTGCATTTAAACAAATGCATTTGATTTAGTCATAAATGTTGTCCTAAAACATGTGTAATCAGCGGTGAACAAATGGCGCCCCATAGAAACTATCCTTTGCTTCTGCATTTGGTTTTCTATGGCTTCGGTTTCTACTCAGTACTGAGTAATCACGGGGGAGATCATTGCAAAACTTTGATGCTCAGTTCTAATTTTTTGTTTTCTTCAGGCCTGACGACTATGTTCTCGCCACCAATGAAACTCACAGTGTACGAGAATTTGTCGAAAAGGCATTCAAACAAGTTGGTGTTGAAATTGAATGGAGGGGAGAAGGGGTGGACGAGGTGAGACGAAGCCTTTGTTCTTGAAAGTAAATGTGATTTTGAGTGCAACGGATATTATTCGAGAAAAGTGAAGAGAAAATCGATTAAAGTGTCTGAATCCCTGTGTGAACCGTATTGTCACAAATTAAACTTCTGAGTTTTTTAGCAGAAATGCTGAAAAACATTTGTACGGTCAGAAACTGAGTTTTATTTTATTTTATAATTATCATGGGTATGCATTAAATTGTCAAATATTTTTAAATTACAGTTCAATTTGCCTTTTACGCTCTCTGTTTTCATTTACAGTGTAATTTTATATAAAAGTTAAGAAAAACTCAAGTGCAGCTTGTGATGTCTGTTGTCATTTTTTCCAAGACCTTTTTTCATGTGGTACAAATTTTACGGCATCCTCTATGAAAACCTTCTGTATATACCTTTAGACGGGAGTTTCTTTGGTTTCATGGCCAATAACCAACCCAAAAAGAGTTGTTTACAACAACAAGTGAAAGTAGTTTTAATTCCAGATCGGTGTCGATGCGAAGACCGGTATCAAACGAGTGGGTATCAGCGAACGATATTACCGTCCTACTGAGGTCGATCTGCTCCTTGGGGATTACACCAAAGCTAAAAAAGTCTTAGGATGGAAGCCTGAAGTTCGTTTTGATGATTTAGTGAAGGAAATGGTTGAAGCTGACATCGCTTTGATGAAAAAAAATCATAACGCTTGAAGTGGTTTACTGCATCACACAATTCTTCAAATGCTTCTCTTCAAAATAGTGCAGTATTTTTAACCTTGTATTTATTTTACCTGGTGCATTGTGAAGACTATTCTTCAATGTTCTATTTCGTTTATATTCAAGCTGTTTAACTTTTATAGAAAGATTTATTGCAGAGTTGTTTGAATTGACTTCGGTAGTTTCCAATAAAGACCATCTTGACTGTACCAGTGCTTCATTTTGAAGATGTGAGGTTTATTGTTGACAAATTGTAGTGTCTTAGGCCAGAGATTGCAGGGCATTCAGTTGCATTGGCAGAGGTAAGACCTACCTACGGTCCCGGAGATTTTTACCGTGAAAAGAAAGACCTTCAACTCAAATACGGTAAAAGATTTGATTTCACAACAATCTCCAATAGAGGTCACAACAATTAACCCTTCCATTAGAATATTTTACTGCACTGGTTCTAACTCCCAAAAATTTTGGTACTAGGCCAGTCTCCTAACGTTAATGAAGACACACGACTGCTTGGAACCTCCTTGTCATTTAATAACTGGCTGCATTGTTTAGTCAGGCTTGAGCAGATTCCAGTGTTGATCCAAAATATATATATATATTGCTTGCAAGAAGTCCACAAAAACGTTCAATGTTTTTAGCAGGTTTACATCATCAAAAGCTATTCATAAAGTGGAAGTTTTACCCAGATCAGTCGGTGCCAGCATCATACAGGGTTCCGCGCAGAGAAACTGATACAATTTGTAAGCATCCTGACATAAAAAACACACATTAGGCTACAGGCACCACTTTTTGTTTTGTTCCCACACCAAATATTAAAATAAACGTGCAATAGATTTAGCGTAAAAATGGGAAAACTCATAGATCCCCTTATTTGAATCTGCTTTTTAAAAACATTTAACTTTAATTCTGAAACATTTTAGGAGCCTCACAAACAATAGTGGCATTCTGCCGGTTCTTAGCGGTTAGACAAACCTTTTTTTGAAATTTTATAAACTCAGTGAATAGGTTGATAAAAATGTGCTTATGCAAGCCTAAATACGTCATAATTTAGTATCTGCACGCTATTGGCCTCCTGCCATTAGTGAGAAAACCTGTTGTTAATATTTTTCAATGCCATCACTGTTCATGTCCAATCATTCTTGATTATTGTTAAGACTTCGCAAAGCATGATCACATTATATGATGATCCCTCAAGTTTTATTTTAGCAATACCGATACAGCGGTAGGCTACACAACATAAGATTAAAACGATACCCATACACGAGACTCGACGCCGAAACAAGTATCTCAATGCAGGGTTGCACAGCGCAAAGCAGTAAAAAGGTCATAACAAACAAATATATTTTGTGTGAGCCGCATTCCAATATTCTTGCGTTATTGTGGCTCAAAACAAAGGTAAGAACCTTTTTTTGAAGATTAGCTTTTCAAATGCAGTTACTTTTCTATTTTTCTTTAGCAACAAGGGCTAATATTTCATTGTTAAGAGATCAACTTTTACAAACTGGTCATTTTTATGTTTTTGTTTATTACAACCGATTATCTGTTGTCAGCAATTGGTCTAAAGAAGTGGTTTTCAACCTTTTGAACCGTGGCCCCTGGTTAGAACTTTGGCTAATACTGTAGACTCCCGAATAAATAACCAGCTTTTCAGTCAAAGATAAACAGCAAAAACTTAATATTTCTGTGTTAGTTTTTTTGAAGAACAGCTTTTTAAAAGCGATTGTTGTATTTGATTGGGGCTATTTTTACTAAAGTTTTGGTAAATTCTTTGTTGAAATTGTTTTTGCTTCCTTAGACCTTGCTTTACCTATATTTGTAGGTCTTTCTAATCATCTCACGGGGCGCACCAAATATGTTTGCGGGCCACATGTTGCGCACCTCTGGTTTAGAGTATTTATCAATATTTTAAAAGATTATAACCGTTTGCATGTTACGTTAGATTGTTAGAATATAGAAGTTGCTAGTAGCTAATTAGCATTTTCAAGCAGATCTCCTATTAAGAGGGATCCGCCTCCAGCATCACACTAAGGTAAAATAGAAAAATTTGCTCAAAAATGATCACCAACATCATACCTTACCATACAGCAATCTATTACATCATGTCAATAACCCGCGACCGGTCTCGACCTGTTTTATTTCAGCATGTTTATTATTGAGTGTTTTTTACACCTGCCTGATGAGACCCAATCAGAGACGTAGCAGCCGCCCCCCCAATTGGGGGGGCCCAGGCCAACTTTGGGGGCCCAAGTTAGTCTGAAATTGCTTTTTGGCTACGTGACTATTTTCAGTTCAGCAGACTTGTTTACAACCGATTTAAACTGTAGGAAGAAATTGGCTTGTGACATCATAAGTGAATGCAACGTCATTTTATCTCGCAGAATCTAGAATATTTCGATTGATTTTCTGGTAGAATCTTGAATATTCGATTGACGTAACAATGCCGTTGTTACGCAACAATCATAGAATGGTCTGGAATTCTGTTTGGCTATAAATACCGGGACAATATACATACACTGCAGAGTGCAGATAAAGTATTTTATTGACATTGTATAGAATGAAACGTTCAAAAAGTGGTGCTCAAAAGAGAAAAGAAGCAGCCACTGCTCGAGATGCTGTAGCGAAATTGCCCAAGATGACAGATTTTTTCAAGATTACTGAGCAGAGTAGACCTGGCACTAGTACCGAGAGGGATGAAGAAAACTATAGTGTACAAGAAAAAGAAGACTATGACGATCAGCATCAAAATGATTGTGAATTTCCAGAAAATGTAAGTTGTGATTTACCTGCCAATACGCAACCTTCAACATCAAAAATAACTGAATCTCAATTTACCCCTATCCCTGATGACCCATGTAAATGGCCTGAAAGTATTTCTGATGCTCAACGATGTGATATAGTAAAGCGTGGACCACATCAACTAATAATGAATTTTCCATATAATAACACAACTCCAAGGCGACGTTTTTCCTCCAACCATTATAAACGTGTGTTACCTAATGGTGAAAGTGTTTCACGGTCGTGGCTAGTTTATTCTGGGGAATCAGATCAAGTTTTTTGCTTTTGTTGAAAGCTATTTGGAAAAACACTAAGCCCCTTTTGTAGTGGTATAAATACATGGGAGGGTTTTTCGAAAAAACTGAAAGACCATGAAAACGGCATTTCCCACCAAGAATGCTGCAGTCAATGGATGTTGCTAGCTGAAGGGATAAGAAATTCATCCACTATCGACAAACGCGAGATGAATATTTTTTTCAATGAAAGACGTTTTTGGAGAAATGTTTTAGAGAGACATTGCCTTGTTTCTATCGGAAAGGAATCTTGCTTTTAGAGGATCTGAAGAAGTCTTAGGATCTCCTCACAATGGAAATTTTCTGGGTATATTTGAGCTTTTGGCAAGAAGAGATCCGATCCTAAAAGAGCTTCAAGACAGAATCAAGAATAAAAACACTAAAGATCACTATTTGAGTCCTACCATACAAAATGAACTAATTGAATTGCTAGCGACAGAAGTTGAAAAAGAAAATTTACAGCAATTGAAATTGGCAAAATATTTTTCTATAATTTTGGACTGCACTCCAGATATGTCACATCATGAACAAATGTCTGTCATTCTCCGTTATGTACTATGTAATGAAGAAGCTGCTGTTGTTAAAGAAACATTTTTTGGCTACTTGAGAATAAGTGACAGTACTGGGAAAGGCTTGTTGGACGCTTTCTTAGAAAAAGCGACCGAACTGCAACTCGAATTGTCTGATTGTCGAGGTAAGTCATATGATAATGGTGCTAACATGAAAGGAAAACATTCTGGGGTCCAAACAAGAATGCTAGACATCAATCCCAAAGCTGTTTACGTGCCCTGTGCAAACCATACCCTTAACTTAGTTGTTGTTGACAGTGCTAATTCATCGACGGAAGCATTGACATTTTTTGGAGTACTTACAAGGTTGTATGTGCTGTTTTCTTCCTCTGCTCAGCGTTGGGAAATTTTGAAGAAACATGTGGAGCTGTCCATAAAGTCACAATCTGATACTCGTTGGGAAAGCAGAATTAAATGCATCAAACCTCTTCGATACAATTTAAAAGAGGTGTTGCTGGCACTGAAAGACTTGGAAGCCATTTCCGTAGAAAGAAAAGATGGAAGAGCTGCCTCAGAAACAAAATCGTTGATAGCTCATTTATCAAAATGGAGTTTTCTTTTGTCGGTGTTTATTTGGTATGATATCCTATTCCAAGTCAATAAAGCAAGCAAGATTCTTCAATCGTATGGAGTCTCCCTTCATACAATGGAAACGGAAATCCAGGCAACTGAAAAGTTTTTGCAAAACTATCGCACAACGGGTTATGACAGTGCCGCAACATCTGCTGTTGAAATAGCACAGGAATTGGATATTGATCCTTCTTTTCCTCCGTCAAGAAGTGGAAAGAAAAGAAGATTGTTTGATTACCAAGGTGAAGAGGAACAACGAGCTACTCCTGAACTGAAATTTAAAAGCAACTTTTTCTATCCATTAGTAGACCAGGCTATTATGTCAATAAAGGAAACTTTAATTTGTTACGTGAGGTTTCTTCCGCCTTTTCGTTTTTGTACACACGAGACAAACTTTTGCTTGTGCAACAAGAAAATGCTCTTCTTACTTGCTGTAAAGAGTTCCAAAAAAAGTTCGGTGACATTGATTCTGATAAAATGAGCGCTGAGCTACAGCGGTTTGTTTTAATTTTACAAAAAAAACGCAATCTCAATACGGCTCAAGACTTTCTGAACTATCTTCTAAAGACTCATTTATTTGAATTGTATCCGAATGTGTAGATCGCACTTCGAATCTCACTAACTTGCCCCGTGACTGTTGCCAGCGCTGAAAGAAGCTTCAGCAAGTTGAAACTGATCAAAACTTTTAATAGAATGTCTATGACAGACAGTAGACTATCTTCATTAGCCATGTTGTCAATCGAAAATGACTGCGCCCGATCTCTTGATTATGACAATGTCATAACAGCATTTGCGAACAAAAAGGTTCGCTCCAGACTATTTAAATGATACTGTGTTTTTATAAGTTTTTCATGTTTTTCAGTGTCATTGCTTTCGTTTCGCAGTGTCTGCATAAATGTCCTACTGAACTCTGGCATCGGTGCCGAATTTTTTATGACTTGCACCTTCGGTATCGGCATGCTTTATTCTGACATTAACCTGTTTACTTATGTACAAATTGTGGTGTATTTTCTTAATGCAGCTTTTCAATTTTACACCTCTAAAGTGATATGACCTGTGCGCAGGGGCTCTTGCGCTTACTTTGGGGGGGGCCCGAAGTTGGAGTGCTACGGGACTGGACCCAATAAGGTCGAAACCGGTCGCGGGTTATTGACATGATGTAATAGATTGCTGTATGGTACGGTATGATGTTGGTGATCATTTTTGAGCATGTTACGTTATAAACAAATCGAGCTTAAGCTAATCGCTAACCGGTGTAAACAGTTTAGGACTGTTTTTTTCGTGAAGTTAAAAACTATAGAGATCTCAAGTGCTAGCAGTCGTAAGGAGTGAAGGTAACTCCCAGACCAATGTCGAGACAAAATAACAAAGCCACCCAGTTAGCGTGTCGAAACGGGGTAAAAATTGCGTCGAAAACCCGGATTTTAAAAACTAGATCTAATGTCTGCAACACGGATTTAGAAAGCTAGTCCTGAAATCAGAAATCCGAATTTATCATTCAAAAAATTTGTTTTAAATGTCAGTGCCATCAACATTTGTTAACTCGTTCATATACTCGTAGATTAATGTTATTCATTTGGAGAAAATATTTTTCTAGTAAAAATTTGCAACGCCACGAAATTTACTGCTGAACTTTTTCTCGCACAAACAATTTGAGACGCGGAAATTCCGAGTGATAAAAACTTAGGGACTGTTTACAAATCATATCACGCTTTTTACTTTTCCTTTTCCCCCTTGCGACGCATTATAACGTTGTTGCAGTGAGAAACAGCTATAACTGACCATTTCACCGCTGCTTCTATTTGAGAGATCCTGTCTCTAACTGCCTTGCTCACCAGAGTTTTTCGACGCACCAGCACACACCAACTTGCAGAACATGAAGACTGTATTAGAGAAAAAATAAAAATTTTGCTCACAAATTAGCTGTACCACATGCACCAATTGCGACACGCTAGGCGTATCTGGCTCTAGTTGTTACAAGATATTGAAGACTGCTGAGAAATCTCCAAAATACAATCCATGCAAATAAAGATATAGCGAATGCAAAATAAGGGTATATCATCGAATTAAGGCTAGCATTAGCTGACAATACAAGCTGTTTATTGTTTCCCGGTTGATCTAAGACACAGACAAGCGCTGTTAAAAATACATAAACAACTTGCCACCCTCGCATTAGTTGGTGATAAAATATTAGATCTTCTATATTCGCTACCCCCCCATTCTAAAAACACTGCCAAAGTAGAGTGAGCTCATAAACGGACAACAGGCCTATTTAAAACCACAAATAAGTATGAGATCAATCAGCAAAATTGTCACATAGCCTTTTACAAGAAATGAGAATGACATACAAATCGATCAAAGTAAAGGCGTTAAGCAAAGAGAAAACAAGTTACAACTTGCCGTATGAATTTATAAATGATTCACTGTACCAAACTTACGGTTTTTCCATTAAGGGTTGAACGTGGTAGAAAACAATTTGGGAAATATAAAAACAATTCATCAGTCATCACATATTACAAAACATCCCTATTCCTCACTTATTGCAAATGACAATCTATTAAATGAGGTGGCAAACACAACAGCTTAACAGGCGAAAGCTTCCGAACGATTATGATATTAAGAACATTTACAGTTACTTTACTAAAAGGACAAAACAACCAACCAATGACAGGGCACATAAATCGCGTTGACAGACGTTTTTGTGAGACGCCTTCCCTTCATGTGACTCGTCATATAAAAAGTACTCAAGCAAAAACGATATCTCTTATCCCCTTCCTCCCACATACCACAAAGATGACAGTTTTGCTTCTCTTTCCCCTCTGCAGGCGTCATGTGGCATTTGAACGGATCTTACTGAATGGTCGTCAAAATCGCAAACCACAGTGCGACATTTTTCACATTCAGGAATATATTTCATGCATGATGATTACTGACGCTGTGGAAATAATGTAATTACAATCATGATAGTTTAACTGCAGTAGATCTACCTTCCTGGCGTCTGTTCCATTCGTTAGCGTTTCCCATGCGCCATCTGTACTGCCATAAACTAGTGCGTAAAAGAAACTGAGCAAAAATGATATTTGTGCATTCGGTGACATGTTAATTTGCAAATTGATGGCCTACTGAGTGGAATAACGTCCTTATAAAGGTTTTGTTTTGCTAGACCTAGGAAAAACAAAAGCAAGGAAACACTTGCGTCCAGGCTTGCAGTGGTAAAACATTAAGTGTGAAAACGCAACCAGCAATAAATTTTTCCAAGTATTTTGTAGTTGATCCTGCAGTCCAATTCATTGTTATTCTCCAGATGTATACTAGGCGTTGACATTCTACCAGCATTTGACCTGCTTCAGTCAAACGGATCGAAATGGCACCACATTACAATATGCTCCTATAACTTTCAGAAGCAGAAACTAAGATCTCAGTGTCTATCTTTAGTTGATTTTAAATAGGAGTTATTTTTGTCTGTCAGCCACTCACGGCTATTTGTCTACTGCAAGGGCGTCCAACCTGGGGCTCGCGAGCCCTGTGTGGCCCACCAAAGCCTTTAAAGTGATTTGCAAAATTCCGTGACCCTCGAAAATTCCGCCAGCGCGACTTAAGTTGTTGACAGCATCTCTCCTATGGTTAGTTTATTTATGCTCACGCGCTGACTCGATATTATAAGACCAACAATGTAACACAGCGCCCCCAACCATTGAGCTAAGGCCCACTTATGGATGCAAAAAGTATTTTAAAAAGGGGCAAAGCATTTCAAAATGTTGACCATTTTCAGATAGTTCCGTTCAAGCATTTTTAAAAATTAGATTTTTCATACTTTTTGATTAATTAGACTAAGTTTTTCCATAAACAATAAACTCCCTGAGTTGTAAAAATTTTGCTTTGTCTTTTACTTTAAGTTTTTCATCGTCGTTTTGGCTCGGTATCTCTTGTTGAATTCACCTCAAAAACAACGTCAGTGAAAAGTGGATTGCACGCTCGAAAAGATTGGGAGACACAGGTGTAACATGTTGTTACACATGCACCAATCACGCCTCGGTATTTTTACGCAATGGTTTTACACTGGCTGTCATACTTTAATTTCAATTTTATTGCTACAACGACATTCAAGCTAATCGTGATTCATGTTCACAAGTATCAGCCCATGCTCTGTTGGCAAGTCTTTTGTCAGATTGAGCCATCACGACATTAAGACTGTTTGACCTCACCTCTTATTTGCCTCATAAAGATGGGAATATCCCTTTAGTTGTCGTACCTAAAGACACAACAAGCGAATTTATCCTTCGTGCTGAGCGTCAAGCAGGGAAACTGTGAATCCCTTTATCAAGTCTTCATTCTAACTTGACAAGGGAATTGTTCGGTTGCAACGTCTACCGATTGACTAATCTATTAATGTCTACCAATTGCAAAGCAGAAGCTCTAACCACTACACCATAGCAACGAAAATAATATCATGAGCCTTGTTCGTAACATTACATACATGATGAAATCACAAATAAAAGGCAATATTTTAAACTGTTTTTATCATTGGTCAATGTCACCAAGGTACACCATTTGGCCTGCGAAAATTTTTGAAAAGCAGAATTTGATTCACTCAAAAAGTTTGAACGTCTGTAACCTACACTGCCCATGGTGTACAAGCATGATAAGCTATTACTTTATTGAGGTGGTGTGGCCTGATTATACAGAATTTTGAAAAGACCTCTTACCAACAAAATAAAGGAACGCTTTTCCTGGCCAGATAAAAGGGTGGAAACGATGTTCTCACGCGTTTCCTCGCCACTCATAGACGTATCCAGGGGGGCAAAGAGGCCATGCCCCCCTGAATTTTAAGTGAAATTACAAAATAGTATCAAAAAAATAAAAACATAAATTTTTTGCCCCTCTGCTGGTATTCTTTGTCTGGGGCCTTGCAATAATATTTTGATGAGGTCTCGCGCTCATTTTATTTGGCCTAAATACGATCTAGAACCTTCTGAAATAGATCTTAAATATTGCATTTGGAAGAAATGTAGGTAATTTGTCTTCTAAAGTAAATTAATAAAATTCAAAATTTAAGGAAAAGCTTCTACAAAAAGTTTACTTCAGTTAGCAAGACAAATTTTGCTATTTCACAAGAAGAGAGCAGAAAATGAGAATCAGGTTTAAAAAAGTTTTGAGGCAAAATATATATCATTCTTTTTTCAACCTTTATTTTTTTGCTACATAAGATCTATAGTTCGCGCTGTGGGCTAGCATTAATGACCCCGGCATCATAGTCTATTATCGTGATCATACGAATTAAAACCGACGCTGTGGCTGTTCTGTGTTTGTTTTAACTTTTACGTGGTTAAAAAAAATATAGTCAATTTGAAATTTGTATCATTAATTTATGTTCAAGTATTTCTTTGAAACAATGGATCAAGATAGTTGAAGTTTTTTTGAAGACGAAGTCAATTATTAGACTACTATTCAAAAGCGCAAAATGAATACACAATATTAATCTTTATGCCATTCTAATATACAATTTATTAAGAAATGCATGACGTTTATACGATTTTTGATGTCTGTGAAGAAGGATCATTTTTTCTCCCAAATGGAGGAAATATCCTCCAAAAAAGGCGCATGGTAGCCCTAACACTTAGTCCATCTGACTTCGCAGCCAACATTGCGGTGGGACGTAAAATAAATTGAACTACTTTTTATTCATTTGCTGGTGTAATGGCCTAAAAGAGCGTGCTCAACACAATAAACCAATTTCCCGGTCGCAACCTCAATGCGTCACTAAACAGATCTTACTTACTAAAAACACATAGATTATAGGTACCGATGCTATTCGAAAGTAAGTCTGCAATTGCAGGTTCAGCGATTTGATTAGTTTTGCTGATAAGCCCTTGGCATACTTCGAACCCACTACTCCAATTCTTAGCTGCCTTAAAAAGATATTGCTTAGCCTAAAAATAGAAAACAACAATAAATTAGAAATAATATTGTAATCTTACGTCCCATCTCTTTATTCTCTACTTACATCTAGGCGTACAGAACTCAAACCGTTGCAAGAATAATTTGCACAGTCAAACTCATTATTAACCCATATATGCCCAGAAAAAACTGAGATTTTAGAAAATATGTTTCGTTCACTTATTGTTTGTATTGAGGTGACAGTAGATGGAATTTGTCACTAAGTTTTTTTATCTTGTTTTTGTATATCAAATGAAATTGAAAAATGTTTTGTTGCGAAAACGCACCATTGGACAACGCTTTAAGTACTAAGTCGTCGCGAAAATGCAGCAAACCGTGCGACCCCAATTTTTTATGCAAACATGACCAAATATAACAATTTTGATTTAGGTAGAAGTAATGGGTGTGCTGCTTGTGGACTAAAATTAAGAACAAATTTCAAAAATATGGTATTTTATTTATCTAATAAATAAAAACACGGTGTAGAAAAAACATCTTTAAATCAAGCCCACTAAATTTAGTGGGCGGTGTGGTATTCCAATGAGCATCTCAAATGTGAGGCAACGTCACATTTCTTACAAAAGAATATAGTTTGGCTGCGGCAATGCTTGCTTTGTTTTCTTATCTGCAGATCACTCTTAACAATATAATGACCTGTTTGGTCAAACTGTGCAGCTCTATTGAGGAAGGAAGCACTCAATCTTTGCCGGCCTGTTTTTTTCAGAAATTCCATACTTTGTTAGCCAGCATTGTGCAATAAAGCGATCAACTGTTTTCATCAAGTCGATCGACTCCACCCGTATGGCGATTGTATATGCACATGACATCGGGCATAGACACTGCTATTTTCTTTTTTTCTGTTGCAGAATAGCGGTACACTTTTTAAGAGGTCGTTAACCATGCTCATTTGACGCCACGCACACCAATTCATTGTCTTTCCACCAGACCACAAAAATGTTTGCATTCTTTTCTAAAACCTGTTCTTCGCCACCACGTGGTAGTTTTGAAAATACTTTGCTGTTTGTCAAGGGGCACTTTTCGAGACGATTGCAGCGCACTGTTTCAGTTGCACTATGTGCTCTTTCTTGTATATTCTCCAATAGTTTAATTGAAGTAAAGAAATTGTCAAAGTATAAAGAAAACTTTCTATCTCCATATTGAGTTTCCAAGTTGATCAAAAATCTATCACTACTTCACCACCCAACCCAAATTGGTTTCTGTCATCAGCTCGGTTTTCTGGTTTATGCTTTTCTTGATAGAAATCAATTGCAAAAGCATAATCAAGTGGTGAAGCAACTACTCATCCCTTGTATCCCCAACGTATGGGTTTTCCACGAATAAATTATTTGGTAGGGTGCCTACGGTAATACGGAATCATGCCCTCATCTATTGATACATCTGTTGGTCCAAACGCGTGGCCGAATGCAAGAAAGTTTCTGTTCAGGATGTTCAAAAATGGGCCGTACCTTAGCAAATGTATCTTCTATCAGCAGATTAGCATTATTTGCACCATGTAAAAACCTCATAATTTCTTCAAATCTATTTCGGAGCATTGTTGTTGCAACCATTTCATTGTAAGTGTTTGACTCGGTAGCCCAGTACAGTCTGCATCTTGGCACGATACAGTATCCAAAAAGAAGGAGAATACCAATAAATGCTCTCATTTCCCCAGAAGTAAGCGAAAACTGGTGGTTGCCCTTTTGAGATGCATAATTTATGGTCTCGTTTGTGAGCAGGTTTATGGCATCATCGTCTAAGAATAGGTCAAACACTTCTGCAGGATTTCGAGGAAAATCCCGCGCTAGTTGGTTTATATACACTATTTTGTCTGTCTGTTGCTGGCAAGTCTTCTTGCTTGCGCCAATCTCTAGATCAGGGGTCGGCAACCTACGGCCCGCGGGCCGGATCCGGCCCGCCTAACAAAATCATCCGGCCCGCAGCCCTTTTACAAATTTTAGTAATCGAACTTTGTGGGCTGGCGTAAAGCTTTGATTCACTATAAATATTTTTCGATCGTATTTGTTTGTGCAAACGTGATAATGGTGAATGCAAGTAACTCTGTTCTATGCTCCTAAGCTTTTTTAAGCCAAAGTCGCATTCAACTACTTTCTTGTGTACTGCTGCTTAAGTAAATCAAGCGTCTTTTATTCGATGACATATTGCATTCGTAACTGATAACTGACAGCAATTTGTGTTACATTTGCGTTTAACCTTGCTTTCAAATTTGGTGGTATATTTTTTTCAAGTAGTATAGCTACCGCCCAAGGAGAGAATTGAGTAAAAGTCATAGGAAGGGTTGCAGTAGAGGTGCTTGGGGGTTTTAGCTTTGTAATTGAAATGTACGATTTATCCTGATTTGTAATTGTAACTTTATTTAATATTTACCGTAATTACAGAAGTTTGGCTAATAATAGCCATTAAGCATATATTTATCAATTTTTAGCAATCTGGCAATGTTGACAAAACATAGAAAAGTTGATGCTGAGTGTCGAGCTTTTAATAAAGAATGGGAGAACAAATACTTTTTTGAGCAAACTGCACAAGACGCATCGCTTTCCTGTTGTATTACTTTCAGTCCTTTTTATTAACAATTTTGGTAAACTCACGTGTTTGATTTGCAACGTTTCTGTTGCTGTAAATAAGGAATTTAGCACAAAGCGTCTTTATGATACAAAGCATACTAATTTTTCCAAGTTTACGGGTCAAGCAAGAAAAAGCAAACTTAATCAACTTAGAACCACCTTAAAACAGCAGAGTTCTGTGTTTCAAAGGCAAACCACTGAATTGGAAAATGTTACTCTTGCTAGCTACAAGGTAGCACAATTAATA
The DNA here is from genome assembly GCA_963675345.1 of Trididemnum clinides. Classification (NCBI taxonomy): domain Eukaryota; kingdom Metazoa; phylum Chordata; class Ascidiacea; order Aplousobranchia; family Didemnidae; genus Trididemnum; species Trididemnum clinides. The sequence goes on along the minus strand of OY776292.1, from coordinate 31,014,081 downwards.
GCGAAAGACAAGAAACCGTTTACTGATGGCGACTTTGTGAAAAAATGTATGATGGCTGTTGCTGAAACCGTATGTTCGGAGAAAATAAAACTGTTTTTTGATGTCAGTTTTTCAGCAATAGCCACAACCCGACGAACAAGAGAGATTTCTGACAACGTAAAATATAACCAGAAAAATTGTTTTGAAGATCTACAGTTCTTCTCAATAGCGATAGATGAGAGCACAGATACAGCTCAGCTGGTGGTATTTGTGAGTGGAGTAAACGGAGATTTTCATGTTGTTGAGAATTTTGTTCAACTGCTTCTTATGATGGGTACTACTTCAGGACCCGGTATTCTGAAGACATTACTTCAATGCCTTGAAGCCATGAATATGAATCTCTCAAAACTGGTTTCAACAACGACTGATAGAGCCCCATCAATCGTCAGAAAAATATGAGTGTCGTGTCTTTGCTTCAAAAACGCATGGAAGACAATAGAATTAATAACGACATTTAAAGTTACAGTGTCACATTCATCAGGAAGCATTGCTCGCAAAGGTATCAACCTCAAAGAGCGTCATAGACATAGTGGTAAAATTTCACCAACTACTTTTACAAAGAGAGATTTGTATCAAGATTTGCTTTATTTCTGCAATGTACGTTGGTTTTATCTAGGTGAAATGCTACGAAGAGTGTAGATATTGAGAGAAAAATTGTCAATCCTTTTTGAAAAAAACATAAATGCTACCGGATTTCGCAATCAAGAATGGGTTCGTAATTTGACATTTTGGGTCAATTTAACATCATCACATTTGGACAACCTGAATTTGCAGCTTCAGGGAAAGCTCCAATTGATACATGAGATGCGGAGTTATGTACGTGCATTCGAAACAAAACTAAGACTTTGGGAAATTCAGTTGGGAAATGCAAATTATGCTCACTTTGCTACACTGCAAGAGAACAAACCTATGAGCACTACTTTATTTGTATCTACGATACGACATTTAAGAACTGAATTTTCATCTCGCCTTGCCGTGCTTCACCGGTTAAAGAATAGTGAAGCTGTTTACCCAGCATGTCGTAAGAGGCGACTATTGGGCACCTACCAATTGCAGTCTGACTGTTAATGGTGGGGTTGCCAGCTTAATTGCTTGGTTGGACCACTCATGTCAGAAAACTGAGGTTGGGGGTAAGCAAGGGCATGCTCCCTGTAGAAAAATTTCGCTCCAACAAATCCCCATCCATGGGGTAAATCCGGCCATCTCTGCTAAAGGGACAACACCGGATGGAAACTGAATCACTACTTAGTGACATTTGTTCTCGCGAAAATGATATGAAATTGTTTAGTACTCCATTTGACATACAGGTCGACGTTGTACCAGAAAGATATCAAATGAAGCTAATTGAGCTGCAGTGTAAAACGAGATAAAATCGGAGTTTAGTGTGAGCATGTATCACTGTTTGACTTTTATAAGAAATATCTTGAATCCAAACGTTATCCCAACTTGGTTAAACATACCACAAAAATGTCATCCATCTTTGGCAGCACTTATGCTTGTAAACAATTATTTTTGACAATGAAACTAACCAAGACCAAGTTGAGAGCACAACCTACTGATAAACATTTGCAAGATGTTATGCTTCTTTCCTCATCAAATATCACCTTCAAAAACTTTCAAATCAAACACAACATGATATATCACAATAACGTTTCCTGCGGGTATCAATAAATGTATGTATGTTGCATATTAAGCTGCCGTTATGAACTGTGAAAATCAGCAGTTATTTCGATTAAAATTTCAAAAATTCGCAAGTTTTAAAAGCAACACTGTTAATGGTAAATTTATACGGCCCGCTGACACCTTGCAGATTTTAATTTTGGCCCTCAGCTAGCGAAAGGTTGCCGACCCCTGCTCTAGATCTTGATTTTTGAACAATGGATCATGCAGATGGAGTTACAGTGCTTGAGTTTATTATTGCTTCTGACAAAAGTTGCTTTCCTGGAAGATTGGACAGTCGAACATCTGTTTCATCCCTTGAATCCTCGTCAGTAATATCACTATTTTTCGTAGTGAATACGTAAATAATTACTTCTTTTAAAGTTTTTGCTATTGGGATGTTTTCGTCAAGCAGTTCGTTTTCACCTTCATTTCCACTTGGCGATATTTCTTCAAGTTTCTCTAAAACTTTGTCCAATGTTTTCGCTCTGTAAAAACACATTCTTTGCTGTAGATTAAAATACTGTAATTGTCAAAAAGACTTTCATAAACATTTTGCTTTTGCTTCATTGCAATATGCTTTTAACAAAGCACTAACTAGTCATATTTAGAGCTACTGGCAGTAAGCGATAAAAATACTGATTTGGGCAATGAAAAATTAAGTTCAACCTAATAATCCTTAAATCTGTTCTAATGATTGTATTAAAAAAATGTGTCAGCAGTGGGGTTTAAACCTGCATCATACAAATGAATGGTAAAATAATCCTAGATTTGCCTTCTGAGCTATCGGAGTAAGACCATTACAACAAACGCGGAATACATCTATGACAGCTTTTTAAGCTTGGTATCCCACCGATTTTCGACTTAAGCAAGCAAATTAGTCCCTTTCTGCTCGGTCTTCCACCTGATTTTCGACCTAAGCAAGCAAATTAATCCCTTTCTGCACAGCTGCATTTGCTCTAAGCCTAGGATAACTAGGGTTTCTGCACTAGATAGCTCATTACAGTTGGGACGTAGATAGATGCACTTTGTTATTATTGCCATTTTCCTATAAATCCGTACAAATGTAATTCAAAAAACTTCCTTATCACATAATTAGAACCATTCTACAGTAAGAGTGACATCAAACACTGAACAATATTGATTAATACACTAGATTTGTGAAAAAAAACTTGTGATTCTTTTTACACAGGAATGCCTATTGTTGCGTTTACGCAATGCATGTGTCGCGCGATGTGTCCAATGGTGCGTTTACGCAACATTTCAAAGTGCTAGACTTCTATGCAAAATTAAAAGATGTTAACAATTTTCACATATATCATTTTAATGTATCAGATAACGCATTTAGAACTATTCCACTAAGCTAGTGTGAAAAAACTTTTACATCTATTCGTATGTTTAAAAAACTCACCTTGTTTTTTCCATATCTGCAGTTTTTAGAAAATTCCTAAACTTTCAACTGCTGTAAAACACAAAGTATAAGCGTTGCCTTTCACTCAAACTTGCATGTTACACTGACCACAGCACTAAAACAACAAATTGACCAAATTGCATTGCGAAAATCCGCATGCTCTAGATTTCAGAAACAAAAGAAAGCAACCCACTATTTTGTTGGGAAAACGCAGCATTGGGCATACATGGGTTAAATTTCAATTAGGCAAATATACAAGATCAAAACTTATTGCTATTCTACTTGCTATACACGAAGCATTTTGTACAGTTTTCTAAAATTGCCTAAAACGATTAACCTACTAACGTGGTTTTGCTAAAATTGTTTAGAGCCCGAATTCAAATCGAAAATAATTTTGAAATCCCGCAAGATCCAGAATTCAAAACCGGTTTTTTCGCCACATCGGTATGCAGCGTGAGCTGTGGATATGATGCATATTCGTTTTTACGCCGTAACAAATTCTCACAAAAAAAGAAGGGGGTAGAAAACAACACGAGAACGCATTTTTTTGCAGTTAAGCATGTGGGTAGGCAAACACTTAACACCACCTCACATAAAATTTTGCTTCCTAGCACTTTTTCGCCCGAATTTTGTGTTCATGTTTAAATATATGCTTTGCTTTTTAAGTAAGTGATTTGGAGTTACGCGATATTTGACCGTCACCAGACACTTATTTACAGCAATTGGGTAGAGAACAGCATGCACACGAAAACTGCAACATTTATCAACACAAAGGAAAATATAAAGCAATGGTTTTTGACGTAAAATAAAGGCAGACCTTATAGGTGACGTGTTTAATGGAAGACGATTTTCTAATTTTTTTACATTTTGATATTTTGCACTTCCTGCTTTGCCTAATTCGGAAAAGCTACTAATTAATTTTTTTTCTCTAAGCAGCTCTTGGAATAGAACTGATTGGGCCCTTTTGCTGTTTTTGCATCATTTTTCCCGGTTGGCAGAAAGCTTTAGCAATCTCCGTTTTCAGCAGAAAAAATTCTTTTTTTTCAATTTCAAAGATGACACATTCTTGCCTGTGATGCTGCCAGGCACTTGTGCATATCATATCCAACAATGATAAAACATTTTGCAACAAAGTTTTTTAGATCGCATTGAACTTCTGTACATTGCAAGGAGATGGGCAAACGATCAATACCTTCCATGTCGGTAAGCTTACAGTATATAGAAACAATGGCAGGCACTGGCACCACTATTTTCTTTTTCTTGCAGTCATAATTTGATTTTTCTGTGACAAATTCCACACTGGTTTAAAAATTCCAAACATTATTTGTGTTTTGTCAAAAGTTTCACTTTTTGCACATGCACTTCACTCGCTGACGTTACCCGCTCTTTGTAATTTCCGTCACCTCTTCATTTCTTTCACACTAGACAAAGAAATGTGCAATTAGTGAATGAACTGCTTAGTTTCCAAACATTGCATCCCGTCTTGTGTTAGTTCGTAGAACAACAGAACAATTGTCAACCATTATAGCTAAATAACCAGAAATTTTTTACTTGTGGCAAGATTTCTTCTAACTGCAACATAATGTTGCCACCAGTTCCTATGTGAGTGAAGCCTTCAAATGGTTTTCTGGCATCACAATTACCAAAGTTGCACCAAATTATCTTCGTCTTTAGTTGAAAATGAAATAAATTGAAGAAAGAATATTTGTTGCCTCACTTATTTCTTTTGTTGTTTGGATGTACAACTTACAGTTGTGATGTTCTTTGTACAAAAGGACATAATCAGCTTATCCCCCAAATGCAAACGTAAAACAAACTAGCTGTTGTGCACACTGCTTATGTCGTTCAGGCTAACGTAATATTTCTGAACTGGGGGTCAATGATCATCTAAGGGCACAAGAGTTTTGACAAAAAACCGCAAGTTACGCCACTATTGGCTATACAATAGTAAAATAAAAGAACATGCTTATATTAAAACAAAAATTTATGTTTTGCATTAGAGAGCAGGAGCACACAAATCACAAAAGGTTGAGAAATGTTAAGCTATCTGCCAAATTTCGGCAAAACCTACAAGTTTGTCCGAACAACAAACCTTGGCGATTAAATTTTTTTGAATCTGATTTCAACCAGGATTGCGTAATATATGGCCGACAGAAAAAGTTTTTGTGGCCTGATATACTTGATGTAATGGCACTCCCTCATGGTAAAAATGGGCTGCAACAGCAATAGTCTATTGATATTTCCGCAAAATGGGCTTGAATACGAAATATTCTAACACAAAGAGTAGGCTTGGACACAACAAGTGTTTTTTTAATGCCAGCGACACAAGTTTTTCTTATTGGTGGAGGATAAAAATATATGATTCGACGGTAATTATTACAAAATTATATTCACATAACATAGATGTTGCCCTGCGACAAAAGTTTAACATATTTTAGAAAACAGGCCCAAGTAAGAATCTTAAGATATGTGTTTAAAGTTTTAGCTTTGGCATATGAAAACCAGAAAAATTTTAATGTTATCACGAGTTGAGGTGCTGAAGCAAAATTATTGCCAATATAAATATCAATAATTAATTCGTATATACCAATCAACATATAGTAATATCGGCTAATAATTTATAGTTTCGGTATGTTTTAAGCCTATTCATATCAATGTGGCAAAGCCGACCGTTAATTTAAAGCAGCAAAAAGAAAAACACTTACCCACATTCCAAACAGTTATGATATTTTTAAACAAGAGTTTTTTTAGTTTCATTTTGTTGAATTGTGTTCTTCGAATTAAAAAAAAATGACAATCTGAGTTTTACCTGTTCTTATGTAGAAAAAAAAAAATACGAGAAGGCTATGCTGAAATTTAGCGAATTAGTAAATAATATTTTCTAAACCCGTATAAAAAGGCAAAAATTGGAAAAAATTTTCTGAATTGTAGAGAAAGAGAGAGAGAGAGAGAAAGAGGTTATTGCTTTTAATTAAAAATCGTCACTAGCGATTTCAAATTTCATAATGCGCAAAAAAGACCGAGCTAAGCCTACTTGGGGTGCTGCTCAAATTAACAGCTGATATTAAAGGGCCAGTCCAGGGGTGTCAAACTGGTGGTCCGTGGGCATAATCCGGTCTGCGATACCGGATTTTATAGTCAGCGTCATCCTATTTCAGGGATGGGAAAAATGCAACAAACAGCTATTCTAATACAGCGAGCCACAAACCTAAAGCATACTCTTTTTGACCATGGCGCTTGTTGTGTAATAATTTACGCAAGGCACTTTACTGACCTTGCACGTTCGCACGCATCTACTGCATGTCAAATGCGTTTTGAGAAAGAGAGAATTCCGTGGTGCTGCGTGAATGTTTTATAAATAAAATTTTTACCGTAACTTTGCATGCTTTTTCTGCTTGCCAAATGCGTGATAAGAGAAAGGTAGAAACTTTGGCAACAACCTGCAAGTAAAAAAGATAAAATTGTTTTGGCTGTATACAATGTACAATTTTTAAACAGTGGTGGATAAAGGAATGTAGGGACTTGAGGCAAGAATTCAAGAGGGACCACCTAACTGCCCATGTTCTCGATGTAGATCGTTTATCTTTTGTTTTTCGTTTAGGAGATTATCACTATTTCCAAGGGCTGCAATAGCTTATCGGACAACCAAAATCTGGAATCGTCAGTTTTGTTATCAAATACCAACTTCATCGCATTTGAAACTTTGAACTCTGCCAACTTCTCTGCTTCTTCGGCATTAGGGTCATTTTCAGTGTTAAACGGGTATATGTACCATGAAACATACAACGTGTCGTCATTGAAACATGATCGAAACTCAGTAGAGACAATTTCAAGATGCTCTATGATGCAAGTTTTGATGTTATCTGGCAAATCAATCTTATTCATTTATAAAGGCCTTCCAACAAAGGAAACGAGGTAGAGGGCCCTACCTTAATTCGTGCTTGCCAGACTCTCACTTGAGCAGTTAGCTCAGCAAGCTTGTCTTCAACGTCGCTAACTGTAGACAGCCTTGCAAAGATAAGTTAATGTGGTTGAGGTGGCCGAACACATCGGCCAGGCTCGCAAGCATCAAAACAAACTCTTCTAACTTGTGAAATTGGACATGGAGATTGTTTTTGTTTTTCGAAGAAAGATTTGAACCTCATTTGTAAGTTCATACAACCGAGAAAGGCGTTTCTCTCTTGACAACCATCGGACTTTGGTGTAAAACAAAAGTCCCACATGTTGCGTTCCCATTCCTTGGGCCAAAAGTTGGAAGAACCGGTGATTTTTTGCCCTCAAACGAATGAAATTAATCACTTTAACCGCAACGTCCATAACTTCCGTCAAATGTGGAGGTAGAGTCTTTGATGCAAGAGTGTATCGATGTGGTGAACAGTGCGAGGACGTCACATGAGGCCATTTGTTTTTCACTAGCGTGAAAAACCTTGAATTGACGCCAATTATCGCTGGGGCACCGTCAATACAGATGTGCTTGAAATTCTGCCAGCTGAGTTCGTTGACTTCTAAAAAAGAATTCAGTAGCTGAGAGTGTATTGCTAAACAAGAATTCTTCCTTCATCTTTCTATCTTTCTTGTATCGCGCGAAGGCGATCAAGTGGCTTTTCAAAGAGCTATTAGTAGACTCTCCAGTTGAATGCTGGCCTGGAAGAGTGCTTTGCTTGATTTCGGAGCAAACTTGCCGGTATACATTAGCAGCCATGTGCCAATCCGTCGGCGAATGGTGTCATTAGAGAGAGAAATTTGCTGGATTTTCTTTTTCGTCTCCGATCCGATCATTATTTCAACCAATTTTCTTGCACATGGCTTGATAAGTTCCTCAGCGATAGTATGCGGCTTTTTACACTTAGTAATTCGATATGCCAGCTTGTAGCTGCATTGAAGAGTAGGCTTTTCCTCTACCGTAAATCCCAAATAAGGTAGCGTCGCTTCCAGGTCTTATCGTACTCTTTTGGCAAACAGAGCATCAATGTCAGCATCCTTCATTTGGAGATGCTTTTTATCGCGATGGTTTTTTAGTAGTGAAGACTTTGAACACAATTTCAACCGTTCGAGTAACTTTTGTGGAGCCAAATGAGACGTAGCTCTCGCTCCACTATGGAGTTTTTGACAATTGATAACACAAAAATCTTGTTTAAGCTAAATAAATGTAAAATTGTAAAAGTTAAGGTCTAGAGTCGAAACAGAATACAAACGAAGAAGTAGTTAAATTTCTATTAATACAACGGTCACAATCACTCTATTTTTGTTATTTACCAACTTTATATTTTTTAGTGCAGGATGAAAAAAAACTCTTTCCACTACTTATAACCACTATCTTCAGAATAACAACAAATTACAACACTATAGGGCGGATATTCCGTCTCTATCCGAGACTAACTCTCATCTTGAGTTAACTGAAATCATCAATGAAAACCTTCCGTTGCCCCAAAACACGTTTTGACTTTAATTCTTTTGAATAGTGAAGTGCGAAATTTCGGTTGTATAGATATAGAGCGAGCAAAATTAAAACTACCAGACGCACTATTGCGTTCAAAAGGAGTCAGCAAATCCAGACGTTCTCAAAGCTGTAAACATGATTACGCCACAATCTGCAACTTGCTATCACAAGATTCCATTGCTATTTACAAAGACTTAATTATTTAAGTAATGCAAAGCGACAGATCAAAAACAAAGCTGCAATGTACCGTATAATTCAAGAACGTTCCAGAAAAATGCGTCACTGAACGTCACAATGGAGGTCTACGGCGTAATGATAAAAACTACAAATTTAGGTTAACTGGCAAATACTTGATATCGTGACACTTGGGTTTTGCAATCCTAGTGAATGCCTTTGCTCGTGGCACCCTGAAAACTGCTGCGTGGCCCCCATAGGGGGCCAAGGGCTCCGTTTGAGAAACCCTGTTCTAGCCCATGCTATCCACAGTACTAATCAATTAACTTAAGTTTATCAAACTAGGCCTCCAGGCAGCATCGTAGCTTCTCGTTCACAACGTATTTTGAAATAAAACAAAAACAAGTACAAGAGATTTTATTGCAATACTTTCAACAAAGGTCTAACGTAACAATCCTCTTTCATATTATGGCGAACCATTCCGCTAGTTGGATTAGGTTCTCTTCATTTTTTCCTAGTCATGTTTTCAAGTATGGTTAGGATTGCATTTTTTACGTAGAGACTCTTCAGTGCTGTTATAGATCAGATTGGTCGCATCTTTTGTGGTCATCATACTTCCACTTCCATCAACGATGTTGTTAGGAGTATTAACAGGCTGAACCGAGCCAGGAAACAAAGTTTTGAAACTGCTATGTTACGTCCTTTGCGCTCTTTTACTATTGGGAGATAAACTTCTAAAAATTGATAGTTTTGCTCCACTCAATATTTTGCGATTTCGGGATTTTTGCGACCCGACCGCAAAAATTAAATTTAACTGCCGGTTTACTGCAGTGGCGTAGCTACCCATTGGATCTTGTGCATAAATCCAGGGGCGGAAAGTTGCTGGGGGCGGCAAAATGTGATAATATTTTAAAAGAACAAAGACAGTCACATTAATTTATTCTCAGAGAGACTTAGACTTAAATGAATTAAGTTAACACTGATCTAAGTGAAGCCAAAAAATTACGCAAGTTACGCCTCTAATTAGTTAGCAACTTTTTTAGATTCTGACTCGCTGTGTGATCTCTGTGACGGTATAATCATACTCATGCTGTTGAAGTTATAACAGAATGTCGGTTGTAACTTGTAAGCTATTGCATTGTTCAGTCAATTTAGCGTTTAGCTTTAGTAGCAAATTCGTGAAAGGTTTAATTTAAAGTTTCAAGTCTGAAATAGATCACTTAGCTTAACTCAGCAAATTTGCAATTACGGTAGTTTTTTTAACTATTGTGCCGAAGATTCCAGTTAACAAGATTTAAGTTGCACATTTTTTAAGTTTATTGTTGCCTATAAAGAGAGTAAAAAAAAGTGGAGCTTTTTTTAGAAAAAAAAACTAGAGAAGAGGAAGTAAAAAAGAATGAAGGAGCCATTTTGAAGTTCCTACAAATTGCTACTGCCAAAGAAGCAGAAGAGGTTAGCAGCCACAGTGAATCGCTACCCCAAGTTCAGACGGAAAAAGAAGTGTACCTCGAGCAAAACAATAACGAAGTGATCATTGAAAGAAGTCGGACTATGAATGAAACACTTTCAGATAAAGATAAAACAGATGATAACTATTATTCTCACAACGATGTGGCTGCTTGGCCAGAAGTATTAACTTATAACATGAGAGTTGAGATGATCAAATAAGGTCCCGAGAGGTTTCAGAATAAAGAAGGACCGTTCAAGCCAGCGATTAAAGTAATTAAAGAAGGAGACAATGAAAAAGAATCCTTAAGCTTTCTGAGTAAGAAGTGGTTTTATAAGACGCTAAAGAATGGTGATGAAATTCTCAGATCATGGTTGCTTTATTCGAATAGCCACTCAGGATTATATTGTTTCTGCTGCAAGTTATTTCAATCGAGAAATGATAATTCTCCATTTGTTTTCAAACCTTTTGTAAACTTTTAGCATCTTAATCCGTGCATTTCTAGTCACGAAAATTCTAAAGTTCACAAACAGTGGTTTGATAAATGGAATGAGCTCGCACTGAGGCTTCAGGTTCATCAAACAATTGACAAAGAAATGCAAAATCTTATGAATATGGAAAAAAATAGGTGGAGAGAAATCCTGCAGAGCGTAGTCGCCGTCATAAAGTTTTTCAGTAAACAAAATCTTCCTTTTCGAGGTTATCGGGAAGATTCCAATTCAAGGAACCAGGGAAATTTTCTTGAAACATTAAAACTCTTTGCAAATTACAGTACAGTCATTAACGAACACATTTTTGGTACCCAACTCTCTAAAAAAGGCATGACAACTTACCTTTCACCAACCATCCAAAATGAATTAATCGAGCTTCTTGGTAAAAAGGTAAAAGATATCATTCTGGAAAAGATAATGGCAGCAAAGTATTTCTCAATTTTACTTGACAGTACTCCTGACGTCTCTCATATTGATCAAATGACCTTTATTGTTAGATACGTCAAAGTCGACAGCAATAATGAGGTACAAATAAAGGAATCCTTTCTAAATTTCTTTCCACTGCACGGAAAAAATGCAGACGAAATTACAAAGTCTATTCTCAATAAGCTTCAGCAAAATGGCTTGGACATAATGATGTGTAGAGGCCAAACATACGACAATGCTTCCACTATGGCAGGAGTCCGTACTGGAGTACAGCGCAGAATAAAAGATATTAATTCTAAGGCCTTGTTTAACCCATGTGGAAACCACTCGCTTAACCTTGCAGGAGTTCACGCAGTGGGATCGTCGGAAGTTTCTGAAACATTTTTTGCGGTTGTGGAATGGATTTATTCCTTTTTTTCTGCTTCTACTCACAGGTGGGAGGTATTGCTTAAGTATGCACCAAATGTGGTAAAACGAGTGATTGACACACGATGGAGTGCGCATTATGAAGCTGTGAAAGCGCTTCAGCAATGATGTGGTGGGTGCATTAAACGAACTTTGTGATAAAAATGAAAATATTGATACACGAGGACAAGCGCTTGAAATCTTGAATGCGATTCAGCATTTTTCCTTTGTTTCTTTTTTACAATTTTGGTTGGAAGTCTTAAGAGGATCTTATGACACCCAAAAATATTTATAGCAAAAAGGTCTGTCTCTGGGAGACTGTACCGACAAGATAAATGGATTTATTGCTTTTTTGGTCGATGAGCTTGATGCGCTGGTTAAGCAATGCATTGAAAGAGCGATCAAGATCTGCGAAAAGCAAGAAATACCGATTGAAGAGAGACATATCAGAAGGAAGAAAAGGATGCCTGGCAAACATGCAGAAGACATAGGTCTCTCGGCTATTGAAGAAATCAAGAGATGCATGCTAGAAGCTATGGATCGATTTCGGAGTGAAGCGGAAAAGCGGTTTAGCGAAATGTGTTTGCTAAATGAGGCATTCGACTTTTTAAATCCCCACACATTGTTGCGAAGTGACAGTATCGAAATAGATATGAGCAAATTTGAGAAAATGTATGCTAATGACATAAATTTTACCGAGTTAAAACTAGAAATCGTTAGGTTTAATCGCCTAGTACAATTCAGTGGTTTTACGTTTAAAAATGACGCTACAGCGCTGGACGTGCTGCAGTGGTTAAGCAAACATCGTTTATGTGAATCAACACCTTATATATTTGTGGGTCTTAAGCTTTACCTCACCGTTGCTGTTTCTATCGCAAGCTGCGAAAAAAGTTTTTCAAAACTTAAGTTGATAAAATCTTACTTGAGATCGACCATGGGAGAAAGCAGGCTGTCTGCGCTATCAATACTATCCATCAGGGAAACGGAAGCGGAAGCGGTGGAAGCGATCTTTTTTCTGCGGAAGCGGAAGCGCGAAAACTCTACCGCTTCCGCTTCCACATAGGAGGGAAGAATCGAGGGAGAAAAGAAATTGGTTCTGCTATCCTTCGGAGAAGAGCGAATAGAGGGAGCACAAACATTAAGAAATACGAGCGAGGAGGAATCGTTTAGAGAGATGTTGACCTCTACATAATCAGAGTAGGGGCCAAGCAAAGAAAGAGAGGAGGGAGAAAGCTCAGAGAAGGATAAGTCCTATCTGACGAAAATGATAACGCCGCCACTAGCGTCTGTGACATCAGTAGAAAAAAATACCAGATTGGGAGTGGGTGCCATCGGATCGCAGAGCAAAGAATCCAGGGATCCAGAAAGAGGAAGATGAATTAAGGTTAGATTCATGAGTACGAATGAGGTCAACAGGATGAGATGAAATAAAGCGTAGCAGTTCAGTGCTCCTGGCTCGGAAGCCCCCAGCAATCCATTGAAGAACCCTGAGGGAGTTATGGAGGGGAAGAAGTAAAAAGAGGTAAAGAGAAACAGCCAGGAGCATGAGGCGGTGGTGAGGGTGCAGAGGGAGAAGATACAAAGTGGGCGAAATGAGGATAAGAGGTTTGAAGGCGAGGGTGGGGTGCGAGTGCTGCATTAGCAGAATGGGGCCAGATTGACCAGTGGAGGTATATCAGCTGGAGGAGTCCAAGGAGGAAGTCACAGTGCTGGTAGGTGTGGAATCTCCAAAAAAAGCAGGGAGGGCAGCTCCAGGAGTGAGAGCTGCCAAGAGTTCTGAATCTAGAAAAAGAGAATAGTGAGCATTTTAAATGAACCCAATTGGAGCATGTGCAGCATTGCACTGACCTATCCCGCCAGGTCACATTTCCAGCGCACACTGAACAGGGAAAAACGGGACAAGGGTTAGCATGAACGTTGCCGCTCATCAGTAGAAGAAGAAGAATGAGAAGACGGGCAAGAGAAATGCAAGAGAAGAAAGAAGACAGGCCGATTTTAAAGAGGCTGTGTGCTACCCTTCTGCGGTTGTTTAGGGGGCTGCACGGCGAAGAAATGGTTTGTGTGAGGGGAGTGCCCGGGGTAACTGGGACCCTCGGAAAGGCCAACAGCCATTTTGACCCAAACCAAACGGAGTTGGAAACCGCACCACCACGTTGAGACGGCTATTGATTGGTGCATTTCGGTTTTGCTTGCTTTACATGTACATACTATATATACGACAGGAATTTTGCACTTCACTATCCAAAAAGATTGGAGTCAATACGTGTTTTGGGGACACACAGAAGGTCCGTAATGATAATTAGAGTTAAAGTTAACTCAAAGTCAGAGTTAGTTGAGGATAGGAGGCAAAATCAGCGCTGTACGGTGTAATTTGTTGTTGTGACGACAGGTTATTGTCGAGAGCTGTAATATGTGGTCATACGTTTAGATCTGAGAAGCATTAGATTAACTGGTGCAAAAGTAGTTGTAAGTAGTGAAGAAACTTGTAATAACTGTCTATTTGTTGAAGTGTTTAATAATTTTTTGAATTGTAGTAACGAAATATTTGATTTTCTTGCAAGCAATTCGTGATTTCTAAATTTTCGTTGGTGGGGTTTCGTGACAAACGTGAAAGTACATTAAGGGCTCCGCGATGACAAAAAGATTGAAAAGCACTGTTCTACATTCAACACGAGCTCTGATATCTAAGAAAAAGAAACACAGATTAGTTTGGAACAATAAGCTTAAGCGAAGTAGGTAAAGTAATAGCAATAAATGAATGTTTTTGTCTTCTCAAAATAAATGAATGTTTTTCGTTTTTTGTTAGTGGAAGCGGAAGCGGTTGAAAAATAATCGCTTCCACATCCCTGCTGTCCATTGAAAGTAATTTAGTCGAGACATTATCTTTTGACAACATAATTTCTGAGTTTGCTTCAATAAAATCTGGACGTATTCAATTATGAACTTTCAATGAAATTAAACAAACATTACCTTAATTCTTCTGTTGTGTGGAGTTTAAATCAGTTTTTATGACGATGTTAAGAGCAGCATTTCGTGCAAATATCCAAGGGCGGTGTATTGCATTGCTACACCACTGGTTTATTCATTCATTCATTCTTATTTTATTCATGACCACCACCATTACACACGACACTGAACAACAATAATAATGAGAGAAATGGAGTCAAGAAAAGGAAGAAGCGACACAACGTCAGACGTTAAAACATGCAAATGAAAACAGTGGATCCATAAAACTAGAGCAATAGTTGCATGGCCGCTAAACCCTAAATTTAAGCAATTAAAGGACAGTTTAATTGAATTGAAAAAAACAAACAGAACAAAACAAAAACGCAGGAGATTTTATAGTTGTAGATCATATTATTTTGTAAATAAGAAGTTGGAACATTCGAAATAGTAAGGATCAGAAAGATGACCAGTGCGAGACACGGCTACGTAGGTGGTCAATGGGTGGCGCAACCGGCCTATAAGGCTGTTTTTTAGCTCATCCGAGCATGGTGAGGAAAGAAAAACCACCCTGAAAATGAAACCTCACCGGGTCCGGAAACCCTTTCATTAAGCAACTGGTCGAAAAAAAAAAAAACAGCACAACACATTTAATATCTACGAAACACATGTACATTATTAACTTACAAGACACGTAGCTTAGCTCATCTCAACACAAAGGTGTTAATGTGTTACCTGAGAGTAACAGTTCATCAATAAGTAGTTCGTCCTACAGCCCCAGTTCTTACGTTTGCATGAATGTTAGTAGTTTGTTACTTGCAGAATTAAAAGAGTAAAATTTTACCTTCACTTCGCGTACCTGTATTTTTGATGAGAAAGCAGTGTTGAGAGGAGCCAAGCGTAAACATACGACACAACAACATAATCATTTAAACAGATGATAATCCTAGTTTACATTAAGAGATGATATCTGCAATGCACATACTATACTTGATTATAATAATGTGGTTGTCATGTTTCAAGCACTAATTGCTCTGCCAAGTGGTGTTACATATAAAAATAGCACTGTTCCATAAATTGTGAGTTTAACAACTGCCAACCGTTGTGTTAGAAACTGGCCTATTATGTTGCAACATATTAAAATGTGGTAGTATTACTATTCTTTTACAGTCGATAGAATTAAGAAGGTGACTATGCTCACAATATAAGGTTAGAGTATACTAAAATATTCAAGTTTAGGTAGTAGTAATTTGGTAACATGAGTTTCGATTGTTATCTTCTTCTTCTTCGTATGGAGGCGATGTTTCTTAGATTGTTATTATTATAATCTATTGCTGCCCAATGTCCAATGTTACAAGAAGTTGTTGATGATTGGTTGTTGTATTTGGAAGCCTTCAGAAGAATCGCCCCTGCATGATTTACCGGCTGTTTTACCACCGGTTGACCGTTCTTTTTGACAATTTGTGGAAACAGCATTTATCTTTTAGTATTGTTACAAAGCAGAATACTCTGATACATCTTTGCGCTGGTAGAGTACCACTGCACCTTATATCGCTCTACTTTCAAATTTTGTCAACGCTATTGTATCTCAACAAAAAAAACTACTTTTATAAAGTTATAAAACTAAGAGTTTTTATCATTTTTGGAAAAACGTCTTTAAATCGATTTTTGTGCCGTTTTTTGGTAGGAAACATCAGATCCTATGGCTTCTAGAATAATCATGAATCTATTAAAAATAATGATTCCGAGTTCATTAGTAGGTTACTCTTTGTCAAGGATACTGGGTGCAGTTGCTTGCTTGACGGTGTAAAGGTTTGGGGTGATAGCAGTTGGGCATTAGTTGAACAGCAACTTTAGCAAAGCAAGTAAAGTCAGGGAAAGGATCAACTGTTGTAACTGCAGTGTAATCGGCAGGCTATTTAATGGTCATTGACATATTATTTATCGGCTGTCTATCTCCTCCATTTTTGTCTGCTGCTGTTTCATTTATTTGCTTCATATTCTGCTATTGCAAACAAAAACAATATACCCTACCACTATACGAGTAGCTTGGAGTAAAGGGCTCATGCTGCCTCCGATTACTTGAGCCTGATTAGAAAAAATAAAGATTGTTCTAGCTATTACAGCTACGAAGAGTTGGTCCCCTACTGACCTTCCATAAAAGGTCATCCAACAAGCATGAGATGATCATCCAAAAAAACATGGCTGATTGACAAAATTGGGGGTTAGAAAAGATCAATCAACAAAAATTCATCCAATAAAATATAAAAGAAATCCAAGACCAAAAGATACTTTTTTCCCTCCAGAAAAAGTTGCTTCTGAAACCGCAAATTTTTGTTACTGCTAGTGCTGCTGCTGCTGCTGCTCCTCCTCCTTTTCCTCCTCTTCCTCCTCCTCCTACTCCTCCTCCTCCTACTACTACTACTACTACTACTACTACTACTACTACTACTACTACTACTACTACTACTACTACTACTACTACTAAGTCACTAGTACTAGCAAATTACTAAATAAAAAAAGTAAAGATCACGAATTGGGGTAACTTAGAAATATATTTTGTAAATCTAGGGATACTGATCGAAAGTTGTGGAAGTTTGGCTTAGGCTCAACCAGAAAAACTTTGAAGTCGCCAAAGCCTTCGTCGGCCTGTTTGTCGCTCGTTTTGGTTGATAAAGCTGTTTTGGAGATCGACATGTTGTTGCTGTTTTACTTTAAAATGGCTTAATATCTTGATCGACTACATTAATTTGGGTGTCATGGCTATGTTGGTCCTCTCTCTAGCTACATAAATGTGATGCAGCACCGCAGCACATGCTGATGAGTCCCGCCATTGATCGCAAGACTAAAAATGACCACGATTAAAGAAGTTGCCACAGAGAAATTAATGGCTCTGTCGAAATCTCTGTAAGGCAGAAGTTATGAAGTTTTTAATTAGGGGCTATTGTATCCTATTGCCAAAACTTTATTTGATTTGCTCATTTTATAAAATCAATTTAAATCGAAAAATACAGAGGTCAGCTGCTTATGTCAGCACGATAAAGCTATTACAAGTAATCTTTGCTAATTTAATGCTCGTATGAGTTTTGTGCTATTGTTCTTTTTGTCAAAATATTTCATGGCAATATCTTCTGCTTGGTGATAGTGCTTGTAGCAGGAAATGCACTGTGCCAGGAGTGCTTGGGAGTTTGCAAAACAACATTATGAGCTAGCAATTACCTATGAATATCTTTGTGGTCGGTGTAGGTTTATATCACAAAAGACATAAGCTTAAAAACAAATGCTGATTCCGCTCGGTAATGCCGCATGCAACGTTACGCTCTGAGCCAAAGGCACCCAAAGCTCGGCCAGCGCAAGAAGTTTTCTCTTTGGATTTTGTGTCATCAGTAGGGCCATTTTTTTACCTAAAAAAATATATTTTTGACTTTATTTTAGCACAATGTTGACTTTATTTTCACCTAACCGCTTTCGCCTATTATTTATGTCTTATTGTACTTTTTTGATTAAAAATGTTTTATAATCCGCAATTTACATAAGTTTTTAAAGAACAAGGTAGCCTACTTTAAACATTTTCTCACTCACTCAGTCTTGAAGCTAATGCAACAAAGCGACGCATGACGTCAAAACCAAGGATAACGAGCCCTTGTGTGTACCGGTGTTAATGAGTATGTAATACAAAAATGCGTTGTTATCGCAACTGTACTGTACATTAACAGTCTGTCTATGATGCTTTTAACGAAAGCTACACAGTATAATTACCAAGACTTTTTATTGTAATATAGCATCATATATTTTTTTACGTTCTTAACATCAAAATTTTTGTCTTTTCTCAGTAATTTACTGAGCATAGAAAACGACCTCTCAACAGCAGCAGAGGTTGGCTGGGCTTTTTGCAATAGTGCGTAGCTTGTTGGGTCAATTGTCAAGTTGGTACAGTTTATTGTCGTTTCTAAATCAGAGTTGGATAGTCGTTTTTTAATGTAATTTTTAATTGCGCACGGATTATCATCGAATTGCATATTCTTCAGCAGCCCGTATGCTTCGGTTATCGTGCAGGCACTTCCTTCTAAGAACTCTACGTTGGCTGCTAGAGTCCGGTATTGATTTATTTTAACCAAGTCCGGCACCAAATCTTCCACATTGATAGCGTCTTTTGCTCTGCTGACTAAGAGGCCTGCACTTGTCCAATTGTTGACAATGGTACGAACAGCTGGAAGGTTCTCGCTGTAATATAAGGCAGCTCTAAGACAAGTTGCCCATCTTGTAATTACAGGGTCAGGAGGAAATGGCAGACCAGCATCATGAAAATCTTTCTTGCGATCATTGTTTTTGATTGTTGCTGCCTTGATCGTTACTATTATTTCATCAATATTTTTAAAATGAGCACGCACACGCATAGCGCAGTTATGTAGTAGGTGCGCAACGTAGGCGACATGCATCAAAGAAGGGTATAATTCCTTTGATGTTTTTCCAGCCAAAGACATGTACCGAGCAGCATCAGTCAAGAACAATGAAAAATTCTCGCGTTTTATTTCAAGTTGTCGCGATATGTTATCCACAGTGTACAGAATAATACTGCTATTAACATTGCTACCGCTGTCAAGTGGATGGCAATCAACGAGGAATGTCTGATTTGGGGCATCTAAGCTGCCCACAAGCACACTAATATACTTTTGTTTAGCAATCTCTG
Organism: Trididemnum clinides; assembly: GCA_963675345.1. Lineage (NCBI taxonomy): Eukaryota > Metazoa > Chordata > Ascidiacea > Aplousobranchia > Didemnidae > Trididemnum > Trididemnum clinides. The sequence continues at coordinate 30,994,956 of OY776292.1, read as the reverse complement.
CTTCATCCACAATTAAAAAAATTGTTTTGTCACGAAGTAATTCTTGAATTTGTTCTTCTTTTTGGGATGCTAATTTAGCAACACATGCCCGGGCTGCAGTCTCCGAAGGCAATACTTTTCCCATTGTAGCAAACAAAGACTTTAAAGAAGGATAGTTCAGTTTATGAAGTGGGATATCTGCAGCTAAGAATGAAAAGACAACCTGTTCCTTGAAGTTTACTTGATCGAGTTGTAAAAAGGTTTGCTTACTTTGGAATTTGCTCTCCGTCTCCAATTTTCTTTGGCGTTGCTTACTTTTTCGGTGGCTTTCCACAAAAAACTTTTTGTCGCATTTGACTAACACGTCGCAAAGGTTGCATCGCAAGTCGCGGGCAGGAGTTGCCGAAAACTCATCCGGATATTCCTAGCAAATTTCCCTAACTTTTGCTGTAGTAGATTTGGCTTGTTTAGGCATTCTTTGCTTTGCAAGCTACGATTTAAAAAGAGCGCAAAGGTTTTATAGGAATAGATTAATTGTCAAACAATTATGTGTTTATGCATCAACAATGACGATTTCATGCATAATAAGTGCTATTTCCTTCTCAATTACCGCACGCATTTTTACCGTTGCAACTACAGGGTGTCCCAAAATAAATGAAACCCACAAAATTGCTAATAAATATGTTGATTTTAACCCTATAGTTTATATTTTTCAGATTTGATAACAGTTATAAATAACAATTATTGTTTTAAAACCCCATGGCTTGGAAATTAGAAGAAAAAATTTTTTGCGTCACGACTTATATAGAGACTAAATCCTATAAGACTGTTCAAACACGCTTCCGCAGGAAGTTTAATTTCAACACTTATCCTGGAAAATCCCAAATATTCCTGTGGTATCGTAACTTTCAAATCTATGGAACTGTAAATAAACGTAGCAAGAAATTAGAGAATCTGTAAGGATACAGATTAAGGTCTTGAGTAAGGATTCTATGCAGCGAGGACCGCGAAATGCCGAGCTCACTACTGCGTCTTCGAATGGACTTTTTCGGGCTCCGGCCAACAGAAACTCTGGACGCTTCCACATTATCTGCAGATCTTGCACTCAATTTCCTTCCACTAGATGGATTCTCTAATTTCTTGCTACGTTTATTTACAGTTCCATAGATTTGAAAGTTACGATACCACAGGAATATTTGGGATTTTCCAGGATAAGTGTTGAAATTAAACTTCCTGCGGAAGCGTGTTTGAACAGTCTTATAGGATTTAGTCTCTATATAAGTCGTGACGCAAAAAATTTTTTCTTCTAATTTCCAAGCCATGGGGTTTTAAAACAATAATTGTTATTTATAACTGTTATCAAATCTGAAAAATATAAACTATAGGGTTAAAATCAACATATTTATTAGCAATTTTGTGGGTTTCATTTATTTTGGGACACCCTGTATTTCAGAAGTTTGAAATCAAATAAAACTGCGCATACAATTTTAATAGCAGCTCAAAAATTCAAAAAAATATAAAAAAAATCTAAATTTGTTGATTTTTGTAAGGAAATTTTTGAGGAAGACAATTTTGACAAGTTTTGACTTTATGCAAAATTTTGACTTTATTTTGACTTATAAAATCTACCAAAAGAGACTCCTGAACACCTGAAACGAACGTTAGTACACGTTTGATCATGTAACAAGGTTCTGAAAAAATTCTGACTTTATTGACTTTAGCGGGCCTTAGTCATCAGATATGGCAACCCTAACTTAAGCCAATTAAATTCTCAAAATAGTCATTTTTCGGCTCTTCATAACTTCAGATCAATGAGATGTGGCCGAACCCTAAAATTTTAGGTACCTTTGCTCAGAGTGCTCAACTCGTAGTCTTTCGGTTGCAAGTCTGACGCTCAGTTCAAAGCTCCACAATGCCGACGAAAAGTAGAAGTGCAGAAAAACTGACAATCTAACTTCAAAGTTTTTCCTACAGTCACGCAAAAATAGTCTACAAGATTTTGCAGTATAAACGGCATTGCAAAAGCGAGGTGACCCAGATCATTTAACTATAGCCTACCTACAAAACTTATTTATACATTTAATGATTTAGCAAAAAAGAGCATTGTTTGGAGATTTGAATTTAGTAAGTAAGAGAAGTTGTGCAATTAAAAAAATGTTTTAGGCGGATATGAAGCGCAAGTGAAAAAGACCTAGAGTTTTTCAATCTCAATTGCGCAATGCAAATTACGCAACAAAGAAAGAAACGTTAAAGTACAGGGGAACTTGCGCAAGCTCCAAAAAATTTATGCTGATGTGCAACGCAAGTGGAACAACTGCGAAACTTGAAAACTTGCGCTGAAGTTGCGCATTGCACAGCTCTGGCAACTTGTATACCACCATTTTTAATTTCTGATACTTTTTTTTATCTACTGCTTGAGGTACATGCCTTTCTTCCGTAAAGCGGTTTTAGGCAAAGCTCCTTTTTGCGGAGGAGAAATTTCAGTCCGCGTTTGCATGTCTTTTGGTATGTCTTCAACTCCTTATGGTAACTCGGTTTAGGATATTATTTCAAGGTTAGTTGTGTTGCGTCTTGGTTTGGTGTGCTTAATGTATTTTTAACATTTGAATTATGAGCTTTGGTTTTGTATGTTTTGACAAAAAGTTAAAAAGAATTCATTTTGACTGAGAACAACTACCGGTATCAACTCTTTAAAAACAAAAAAATTTCCTGCGTTTCATTATTTATTTCTAGTGCGGAGTGCATGCTGAAGGCATCAAGGTAGATGATGTCCATTTTATTTTTCCTATTTTTTGATGAGGTTGCAACCTAACTGGTACGTTTATTTAATGTCATTTTTCACTGCTGTCATTTGCGACACTTGCATGTATCTGTGCTTTGCCACACGGTGTTAAGTTTAACCATAAAGCCTACTGATACCATGATCTTCATTATCTTTTCATTTGTGCTGTGTTTGGTACATTTTCACCTAGTTAGATATTTTAACAAAAAGGTTATGCTATACTTGCCATCAATTTTCATCAAAAACAAGGCAGTGATAGAAGTTGCAGATAACTGGATAACTTGAAGGCAGTGGCTATTTTGCCTTCATCGGCATTTCACCCTTGGATGCTATATTGCAGTGAGTTATTTGTGATTGGTCAATCTTAATGACGTATTGAACATGTGATTTTTGGTTGTTTTTGATTGGTCAATTTTAATGATCAATTAAAAAATTTGCACCCACGCTGTACACTCCCCTGTACATTCATATACCGGGCCTCCCCATCCAGTGTACACTGCCTTTTTCTAAGCTGCATTCACATACCAGGCCTGGCGCTCCAGTGTACACTGCCTTTCTCTAAGCACCCAGCCAGCCAAGATTCCAATTAGCAACCACAGCATTTTAAGGCAGCCACAGTGCCACAGTGTCATTTGCAAAATTGCAGCTCAGCTATCATGGTAATATAAGCTCACATTAATGATCAAGGAAAAATAGTGTCCAAGGGTAGAATGCTGTCGACGTCAAAATAGCCACTTTCTAACTATAATTTCCTTGGTTGTATTTTGACCAGCTATCTTTCGAATTAAAGGTAAACAAGCACTGTGGCAAAGCTTCTGGTATCATATCTGCATTGAACAGGAGAGCAGAAAGTGTGGGGTGATAACCAGCTGAGTTTGCACATTAGGAAAGCTAATGAATAATTTTAGCATGTGGCTAAATGACAGTAGATCCATGCATCTTATACTTTGCCAACACTGACTGCATTGAATTGGTAATGCAACTGTGTAAATCGTATAAAAAATCTTATTTGCTCTGAAGATCTACAACAGTATTTGGTTCACTAGTCAAAAAATGTCACAGTGTAGCTGGATGATTTGCATTGCTCCTCAATGACGTCTGAAAGTGTGCCTAAAAATGAAAAGATATTGATGCATGTTGCTGAGAGATATTTTCAGCCAATTGTGATGGGTAGTGCCATGCCATAAGAAGTAGTTTCAAGGTGGGAAGAAGAAAGAATTTTTTACCTGGAAGAATAGGTCTGGAAAAAAACAGAAGAAAGTTGAGCAATAGTTTGTGGCAGTCAGACTTTAAATGTACATGTTGTTGCAGAGGTTTTAATGCCAGAATCAGGTTGCTGAGCCAATATCCAACTACAGAAGTTAAATTAAACTGATAGCCAGGCCCATGCTGTTGTTTGATAGAGATAGAGAAATGTTGATCAAAAGACATAATATTTAAATTGTTGGATTTTTAGAATGTTTACTGCCAACTAGTGTGTGTAACTCTCTCTATCCACCGCCATAAAATTGCCTGGTTTATGCTGCAATAATTATGTAGCTTAGTAAATAGCTTTTTTTGGCAATGACCATTGTTTAAAGGTGTGCACTTTTGTATGTATCAAACTTCATATTTTTGAACAGGCTACAACAGTAGTTTCCAAGTAAGATCTGTTTAACATTTGTAGGGGTTGGCAAAAAATGTTGTCTTATTTTGTTTGATGGTAGATATTTTTTTTAAAGGTAGTGGCTGTTTTGCTCTCAATGGCATTTTACTCTTGGAGGCTATTTTGCTGTCAGGGATTTTTGATTGATCAATTTTAATGACATATTACACATGTGACTTTTGGTTGTTTCTAATTGGTCAACTTTAAATATAAGTTAAAAAAAGTTTGCACCCCCAGTCTACACTCCCTCCCAGGGTCCTATACCCCATACATTCAAACACTGGCCTCCAGTGTACACTGCCTTTGTCTAAATGCCTGCCAGTGAAGATTCCAACCTGTAATCATTGCATTTTAAGGCAGCTGCACTATTCACTTGCCACAGCATCACTGCTAGAATTATAGTAATTGTTGGTATATTCTTATAAACACCCATGAATGTTTATGGCAAAATAGCCTCCAAGCGTAAAATGCCATTGACAGCAAAATAGCCACTTCCTTTTCTAAATCAAATTATAGGGGACATTTAGGTTTTTTGCTTTAGGGAACCACAAATTTGTAAAACGATTCGCAAGGGATATCAAGTGCAAAATTTATTTTCCTGAATTTGGAGATGATTGAGTTATAAAATAATCCATTATTTAGTCTAAGTCTGCAAAAAGCAATAGGTAAAAAATTGGTACCATTTTGTTTAAACCATTATTTTAGCTGTATGGGACATTTTTTGCCACTGTCATCTGAACTACGTAGTCTTTTGGACCAATGCAGCATTTTACTTTGGTACTAATCATTACTTTTGTTTTCATAAAAATTAGTTGTATACATTTTGGGATAATTTTTTAAAGAGTTGGGTATATTGTAATGTCAAAAATCTGGCACACTTTGATTCTGTCCCTCTGTCTGTAGTGCAGGTTCCCAGTCTGTTTGTCAGTTCAATTTATTTTCTCGGTATCAATAGCCAGCAATTACAAATTCTGTAGTACCCCAGTATGGTACTTTACAAAGCAAGATTGAGTGCACCCAATGTTTGAGTGTAGCTAGTTACTATCAAGTTTATTTTATGTAATTTTTCTCACGTTTTGTAGACTCAGGTGTGCTGAGTTGATGTATGTTTACCACTACATACTCTCTGTTTAACCAGACTTTTGGTGGAGCATTGTAGTTCTTTAAATTCCAGATGCCCTTCCTGACAAATACCAATGTTGCTTTGTGCTTTAACACAAGATCATCACTTTGCCAAAGTGAAAATTGTAATGCTTATGGTACATCCGGTGCTGTAATGCCTTCAAATCTTGTTTTGTCAAGATTGGGCTTAATAAATAGGGTTTTGGGTTTAGAAAGCATTTTTTATTAAAAAAATAAATGGTGCAAATTTAGACCTGACAAGTTTGAGCTAATTAAGCAAATGGGCTTATCAATCATGGCTTTAATAAGTGAGGATAACTGTACTTGCACTAAGGTGTTTATCTTGCTACAACTTCCATGGAAGAGGTTTTCTCTGGCTTGGGATTTTTCAGTGTTTGTGCCAGGGCTGCGAACTCGGTCAATTTTTATATCAAGTTTGAGTTCAGCATGCTTTACCAGTTCGAGTTAAACATATTCATTTTTGCAAGTTAGAGTTCTGTGAAAATTTATCAAGTTTTTTCAAGTTCAGAAAACAATGTGATTGACTTAGCCTAAGCACGTTTGCAGTAAAATTGCGAGTTCAAACTTATGTTTAAGCATCTGTGATAATAACAAAATGTTGTTGCCATAAGCCAGGCAATATATCTATTGTGAATTTGCATTGAAAGCAAAAATTGAAAAATAACTCTCAATTAAATCGTTGTAGGCTTCGTAATTATGCACTTTTGATCAAAACAAGGGCTATGTCTGTGATTCATCGCTTAGGAAGAAAAAGTTAACTGTCAATTAGGTCAACCATTATCTACTGTAACTGTTTGCATAGCAAAACTGTAAAATCTAATTAGAGCATTCTTCTCAGTGTCCTTAATGTTTTCATAAAACATTTAGATTTTTATGCAGAAAGCAGACTTAGTTTAAATCGAGCTTAAGCCGAAGCCGAGCTTGTGCAAGTAGGGCTTGCTAAGGGAGGTTTGGTGGTACGCAGGAACTAAACCCAAAAGAGACTTTTGAAGGCCCAGCTTTTTGTATTATGACATTACCATTATTGAAAACCCAGCTTATAAAGGGATTATGAGGTTGCCATTGAATATAATATATTTTGTGGCAACATATTGGCAGGTAGCACACTATATGTTATTATGGTGTTTGCAAAAAGATTTTATCAAAGCAGTTACAGTAAGTGATACAGCATGCCACATAACAGTGTTACTGACTTAAGCTACCTGAGGCCCATTGCCTAATTTTAGCAACAGCAATACAATAACAATGGTTTTGCTTCATTGCGTATATAAGTCACGATTTAATCCATCTATCAATGCAATGGTGACTTATAAAAGGCTGACTTAAACAATTAGTTAAACCAGGCTTTATCCTAAAACTTCTTTCTGCATACAAAATCGATGAATTAAGTTGGGCTTAGACCACTGGTTCTCAACCAGTGGGCCACGGACATAAGTCAGGTGGGCCACAGGACGTAAGTCGGGTGGGCCACGGACGTCTGTGCACTTTTAAAATGGGTTTGCATGCCGAATAAGATTGAGAAATACTGGTACATGTGAACAGCTTATGGACCAGCACCTGTGAACTACAGGCACATTGACCTTTTTTTTGGAGATTAACTTCACTGCCATGATATCTAATGCTTATTCCAGTGACATTGTGGATCACAGCACGAAAGAGGTTGAGAGCCACTGACTTAGACAATTTTAGAAAAAGCCTGGCTTAAGCCTACTTTCTGCATAAGATCCTTAATTTTCAAAAAAAAGACTTCATTTTAAATTCAGTTGTAATGATATTGTACATATGAAAATTAACTCGGGCTTGCTTTGAATATTTTTGAGTTCAAGTTTAAGTCCCACAAAGTTTTGAGTTTCGAGTTCGGCAAAAAGACGAGTTCTTTCAAGTTCGAGTTCACAGCCTTGATTTGTGCAATGTTTTGTCGTTTTCCAAAGTTGCATTCACATAGTGATTATGGTATCTAGTGGGTCAATAAAAACTTGAAATGATGTTTAAAAACTGCACCTACTGCTGTTGTATTAATAACACTGGTACCTTGACATGCAGCTGGAGAGTGCTCAAATAGAATATCTATTTATCAATGAGGTTGGTCTAAAGGAAACTACAGTTTATGACAAGGGTTGAAATAACGAAGTGGGTCATTTCCATCAATAAGTTGGAGCAGAATATTGGTAGCTTTCAAGGCATATCTGGAAGTCGCATCTCACTAATCTGAAACCTTCATGGGCACTAAAAGATTAATATTTTTTCATCGTAAACTTTTAAATTCGATTTGATGCCTATGGTAATATGATTGGCATGATGATAGCAAAACTGAAGAGACAATACTAAAATACAGTAATTCCGATTTACATTTGAGGAGTGTTAGAAAACTAATAGTGCTTCACTAGTTGTCTTTACATCAGGGATTAGAATGTTGTGTTACATTGTGGGTCAGTCTCTCAAAAAAGTATAACTGGAGTTTGGCTTTCTATATAAACCATATGCCTTTTGCAGGTTTTTGTTTTGCGTCGCTTCGATTACTGCCCAATGCGTATGTGTGCATGATGATGAAAAGATAATGATGTGTATCAATTATTGCAGGAGGCGCATGAACACATCCTGCAGTAATCTGCGTGTTTAGTTTGAGATCTTCCTAGCCAGACAAGGAATTCCAAGTTGGTTTTGTTTGAGCCTTATTGTGTTAAAACAATAATTAGGGTCCCCATGACAGAATGACATAATGCCAAGAGCTGGGGCTATCAAGTAGCAAAGGAGGAATGTGAAAGATGGCCCCATGAGTGGGAGGCCTAGTACAAGGGTGACTGAGGAAAATGTTGTGCATGTCAACTTCAAGATGCTCATATTTTGGTGTATTTTTTTTTTGAAACATCCTGTACATTAGATCTCAAAATCACTTAAAGGTGGCATATTGTAGTTCAGACTTTGCATTTGGAATAGAAGGTTTATACACACAGTCTCATTACTTTTCAAACAGACCTTGTATCTTGATACTAAAGTATAAAATAAACTAAATCACGAAAAATAGAAATTAATATTAAATTATGGATTTACGCAAATGAAAGTACACTACCAAATAAAGTACGAATTGACAAAAAAACAATAAACCAAAGAAAATCACAAATTACCGAAATACAGAAAAAAGTTAGTACAAAATTGAAGATAGAACTAATAAATTGAATAAAATTAGATGAATAAATTGAGTTAAACAATGCATCTTGATGTTTGATAACTAAGTTGATCTGAGGATTATTTCGATTTCTGCAAATTTTTGTGTTTCTGCGATTGCAATGATTAAGTATGTTCCTTTTCTTTGTATTTCAATATTTTCGAGTTGCTTCAGCAAAGCTTTTCAAACCCATTGCTATTCAAATGGTTAAACAGTTAAACTGAATGTAGCCTTATGTTAGTAGTGTATACTTCCTGCTCTCCATTTTTCACAGTAACAATACTTCCAACCATTTCTTGCATTCTTTAGATTCCCTGTAGATTCAGTCTTCTGGCATCATCCTCATCATCAAAACTAGTCAAAGGCCGCAGTGCCTTGCATTTTAGGCACCCCCGGGTTACTGTATAGTTATTCGTGAAAATAAAATGAAAATAAAAGGCATTGTGAAATAGCAATTGCATATTACTAATCTTAACTCAATCTGAACCCAAACCTACCCAAAATATTCTTAATTTTCTTCCACAATGAAAAAGCTGATGGTGAAGTGCAAAAAGATGAACATTCTATTGCTGAAAATATGTCACGTTTTCTGATCTTACTCTTGCTGGTCTAGAACGATAAGTTTTTCTAAAGCCATTTTTTACAAATTTATTTTGCTGTGTTTATGCATTTATTTAGTTTATTTTATAAAAGTACCGATTTTAAAATGAAAAGTGAACATTTGGTTATTGATTCTTGCGCATTTTTAAGTCATGCTAACATCAGGGATATAACGGAGCATGTATACACTTGCCCATCTGTTGTGTCAGAAGTTCGTGATCGAAAGACCCGAAGATTGTTGTCTGTGCTTCCGTATGAATTAAAACTAAAAAAGCCCTCGGTTGAATCTGTTTCCAAAATTATTGAAATTTCTAAAACCACCGGTGATTATCGACGATTATCACACACTGACATTGAAGTACTTGCATTGACTTTTGAGCTTGCCAGACAACATGGCGATGAAGAAATAAATGAAAATGTTACCCCTACCATCAGCGAGATTCAGGTGGGCGGAAATGTCAAAGCAGATCTTGCTATTCCTGGATTTTATTTACCTTCAAATAATGGTGACATAGAAGAGAAGTTGACTGATGCTGTGGAGAATTTGCTGCTAAATAAGGATGAAAAACATGATCTCGATCAAAAAGAGATAGATGAAAATTGTTCGAACGATGATGACGAGGAAGATGATGAGATTGGGTGGATCACACCTTCGACTTTACGAGAAATGGGAGCACCTGATTCGGAGCAAAAGGTAAAAGTTGCTTGCATTACTAAAGATTTCTCAATGCAAAATGTTTTAAAAAAAATGAATTTACACATCGTATCTGTGGATGGAGAAATGATAAAGTCTGCTCGTAACTACGTGCTTCGCTGCTTTGGCTGCTATGAAATCACTAACAATCTTAGCAAGGTGTTTTGTCCGAAATGTGGAAATAAAACTCTGAAACGAGTGCCTGTTCAGCTTTTCGATGATGGAACTATGAAAATGTTCTTTTCAAGAAATCCAAAAATTTTAAATCCAAAAGGACTCCAATATTCCATTCCTCGGCCTAAAGGAGGAAAACATTCCAACAATGAACTCTTGGTAGAAGATCAGCAAATTCCTCATAACCGACTAACTAAAAAGGCGATGACAAGAACTGATGTATGGGGGGAGACCTATGAATGTGGTGTCTCTCCTTTTGCAGAGCGTGATGTAGACAGCCGAGCTTTCCGTCTTGGCATTCGTCCTGCTAACAATCGTCGTGGCGGAAAATCAAGTACACGATTTATTAAACGGAAATAGTAGAGTTTTTGAATGATTTTCAATAAAAAAAATAAATCTGAATTTTTGCGACTTTTTTACGAGTCTTTGCTTAATAGTACTCCTTTTAAAATAGAGGCTCGATGAAACAAAACATTCAGTCTTTCAATGCAATCCGATCAAGAAAAAAAGTGCACAATTATTAGGCTAAGGGAAGGCAATCTTTTTAACACCATAAAAAATCTGGTAGCTCTCCGAACCAACGAGGCGACAGCTGCAAGCGAAGAAGATCCGTGTTTTTTTTTTTGCAAAGAGCACAACGGAACAGCCATCGTGATTGTCGAACACCAATTTTTCGATTGTATTTGTCGTTTAATCGACGTTTCAGATCAGTGTAATTAGCCTGGTTCCTGTTATGATTTCGTTGTCGCTTACCTATGCTTTTTAAATTAGGACCAATCAGTAGACCGGGTTCTATATTAGGCAATACTTAGCTTCTTTGCTCACAGTTTGTGAAATTTAACTATTTTCAGAAAAACTTTGTGAAAAAAGAATGTTTATTACTCGACAAACGGTGCCTTTTTGAAAAATACTGGCAGGGTAAAAAAAAATCAACTTTTTATTGCTACTTTCAAAACTCTTGGTTGAAGCCAGCTAAACTGATATTTTTACCCCGACGTTGCTGTTGAAGGCCTTGCTGGCGACGCCGGTTAAACCGATGTTTTTATTAACCCTGACGTTACTGTTAAAGGTTTTGCGAGCAACGCCGGCTAAACCGATATTTTTAGTAACCCTGACGTTACTGTTGAAGGCCTTGCTGGCGACGTCGGCTTGTAAATCAATCTGCACCAATCAACAGTCGCCTCAACGTGGTGGTGCGGTCCCCGGCCCCGTTTGGGTTGGGTCGAAATAGCTGTTGGCCTTCCCGAGGGTCTTACTCTTGGTCACTCACCTTCATTTTTTCGCTATGCTGCCTCCTGAACGACCGAAGAAAGGCAGCACACAGCTTCTTCAAAATCGGTTGCTTATTTTTTCTTTTCTCCTGCCCCTCTTACCCTTCTTCGTCTCCTCCTTCTGTTGATGAGCGGTAACGTTAATTTCAACCCTGGCCCCATTTTTCCTTGCTCTGTGTGCACTGGAAATGTGACCTGGCGGGGCAAGTCAGTGCAATGCTGCGCTTGCTTCAAATGGGTCCATCTAAGATGATCACAACTTTCCCTCTCCAAATTCAGAGCTCTTGGAGCTGCCCCCCTGCCGAATCACTTGGACTCCTCCGACATGTATACTTCCACTGTGTAATCTAGCCCCACCTCTGCTAATGCTGCTCTCTCGCCCCACTCTCGTCTCAAAATCTCTTATCCCCCATCTGCCCATTCTATATTTTCTCCCTCTGCCCCCCTCACCACCGTTCTTTGCTCCTGGCTTTCCTTCTGCGCTTCCTGCCTCCACTCCCCCCTCACTCTCTCAGGGTTTTTAATGGAATGCAGGAGGTCTTCGATCCAGGAGCACTGAACTACTCCACTTTCTTTCGTCCCATCCTGTCGACCTTATCTGCATTCAGGAATCCAATATAAACTCCTCTTTCCAGATTCCTGGATTCTCTGCTCTGCGTTCTGATCGTACCCACTCTCTCTCCTGTCTGGCATTCTCTCTCCTGATATCACGCACGCCAGCGACGGCGTTGTCATTTTCATCAGGCAGGACCTATCTTCTCTGAACTTTCTACCTCCTCTCTTCGCTTTAGGGATCAACATCTCACTAAACAACTGCTCCTCGCTCCCTTTTCTTAATGTGTACGCCCCCCTATTCGCTCCTCCCCAACGGATGGCAGAACCGATTCCTTTTCTCCCTCCTCCAGAAATCTCTTCATTCTGGGGGACTTCAATTGCCATCACCCCCTTTGGGATTCAAAGAGTTACTTCCGACCCCCGCGGGGAAGAAGTATTCGACTGGGTCATCTCTGACCTCCTCCCCCTCAATGACTCTGACACACCCACTCTTCTCCATCGCTCTTCTCCTGACATCTCCTTTGCCCCCTCTTCTCTTGCTTTTTCTTGCTCATGGGAGGTGCTACAGGACCTGGGTTCTGACCACCTACCAATTCTTTCATCTATCCCTCTCTCCGGTCTTTTGCTCCAACGAGCGCTCCTCTTCCTTCAATTTTCATAAAGTTCGCTGGGATGGGTTTGCCTCCTACATTGACTCTCACTGTCCTTCAGCAGAGGAATACTCGTCTCTTTCTCTTTCCTCTGCTGCTGCTCTCTGGCACTGAATGCGGCCGCATCAAACGCTCTCCTAAAGCCTGGTGGTCTGCTGAGGTGGAAGACGCGGTTAATAAAAGACGCAAGGCTTTCGCTGCCGCTCACAGAAGTAATGAAGATCGACATGCTTATATCTCCACTTCTCGACGCGCCTCGTCGGTGATCGCCATGGCGAAGGCACGGCAGACGACTTGCTCTTCTCTTTCACCTAAGTCTAACCCAAAATCTGTACACTCTCTTCTTCGCTCTATCGCTGGCTCATCTTCCTCTCCTAACTTTCCCAACTGTTCTTCTCCCAGGAATCGGCTTCGGTCTACGCCGCTTACCTGAGATTCCACTTTTCCATTTCTCAGCCAAAGGCTCTGCGTAGCAGAGCCAGAGGCTACCTCTCTGAGCTCCGCCGAGCCACGTACCCTGTGGAGTCTCACTCGTCCTTTTGCTCTCCTTTCACTCTTGCTGAATTTCTTGCGTCGGCCTCCAACCTTTCCACCGCCATTGGCCCAGACAGAGTTGTCTATCCCATGCTAAAACATCTTCCTCGCTCTGGCATGGATTTTCTTCTTCATCTCTTTAATGCCTCCTAGTCTCCGCATTCCTTTTCTTCCATCTGGAAGACATCTTCTATTATTCCCATACACAAGATGGGAAAGCCTCTCGACTCTCCTGCTTCCTTCCGGCCTATCTCTCTCACCTCCTGCGTATCAAAGCTGTTCGAACGCATCATTCTATCCCGTCTTCTCTTTCTTCTGGAATCTAATTCCATTCTCTCTCTCCGTCAGGCCGGTTTCCGCTCTAGACGGTCTACACTTAATCAAATTCTGTTCCTTTCTCAGTCTATTTTAGAGGGGTTTAACAAACCCAGGCCGGGCTTTCGGACGATCCTGTCTACTATTGATTTCTCTAAAGCTTTTGACTCTGTCTGGCATCCCGCCCTTTTCCACAAACCAATTTCGGCTGGCCTCCCTCCTTGCTACGCTCGTTGGACTCAATCTTTTTTTCTGATAGGCGCGCTTCTGTGGTCTATCAAAATCACAAAAGTCGTTCCTTTCGAGTCCGTCGAGGTGTTCCGCAAGGATCCGTTCTTGGCCCTGTACTTTTCTCTCTCTTCATTAATGATCTTCCGGCCTCTCTGCCTTCTTCCGTCAGCTACTTTTTTTATGCTGACGATCTGGCCATTTGGTCCTCCTCTGCCTCGGTCCCTACTGCGGTGGAGGCTTTCTTTTTCTCAGCGGATCCCCACAAGGCTAACCTCCAGCCCAACCTTCTCCTACTCGGCTCCCGCCTCCGTTTTAATCCCACTCCAACTTTTCTTGGGGTCACCTTCGACCGCACTCTTTTTTTTTTCTAAGCATGTATCTTCGCTGAAGGCAAGTTTTTCCCACGTCTCAAGACCATACACTGTATCTCTGCTTCCTCATGGGGCCCCTCTAAGGAGTCCCTCTCTGTTCTGTATAAATCTTTTCCTCGGTTCCTTCTCACTTACGCTTCACCCGGATGGTTTCCTTTCCTAAGCGCTACCAATTTCACCAAATTGGAACGCCTCCACCGAGCGGATAGTCGCGCCATCACTGGCTGCCTCTCGTTCTTCCCTAACCCTCTGCTTCTCTCCGAGGCTTCTTTACCCCCCCCCCCCCCCCTACGAGTCACCCTGACTCATTTCACTCTTTTATCTTATGAGCGGGCTCTTCGTCTCCCAACCTCCTTTCCCATCTCGGTTTGGCCAGACTTGGAGTGAGGCCACGACTCTGCAGATCGTCCTGGAGAGCTTTTGCGTCCACTCACCCGCTTATGCTTCCTTCTACTTGTTCTAGGGAGGCTCTTCTTGCTTGCCCTCCCTGTCCTCCTTAAAATCTGTCTTTGTTCACGTTGGAGTTCACCCTTTCCACTTCATGCTCTCGCTCTGATCCCCCTCTCTCTCGCCAAAGTGCGGCCCTCACTCACGTTGACTCTCTCCCCCCTCATGATCTAGTGCTTTGGACATACGGCTCTGTTCCTTGTGGCAAGGGCGGCTCCGGCGTCCTTGCCAACTGCTCTATATGTGGCACTGAGGCCACTCTTTCCTTTTCAGCAGGCCCAGCATGCTCAAGTTTTTCCACTGAAGCCTGCGCCATTCTGCACGCTCTTTGCTGATCTCGGCAGCACCAACAAGTCTGCCATTTTTCTTCTCTTCTACTATCTGACTCTCGTTCTGTCCTCGTCACCCTTTCCTCTTATCTCAAACTCTGTGGCAGATCTGGCAGGAACTGTCTTCTCTCTCCTTCTGTTCTATTAGACTTTAATGGGTCCCCGGACACTCGTTTCTCCCGGGGAACGACACGGCTGATGAGCTGGCCAGACAGGGAGCGCTACTTGCGCCCTCCGCAATCCCTTGTAGTCTCACTCCTCTTATCTCTCGTATGCACTCTCGTCTTATCTCGGACTGGAGGCGTACTGTCTCATCGAAGTTCTTTGACACACAGGTTCCCCCGATTTCCACCGAGGAACTTGTGCTCCCTCGTCATGCTTGCTGTGTCCTCTCTCGTTTTCGCTGCAACGGACACAGCCTTCTTTTAGGTTCTTATCTCTAGGATTGGCAGAATCGAGAATCCTTCCTGCAGCGCCTGTGGACACTCGTCCCAAGACATCTCTCATCTCATTCTGCACTGTCCAGCTACGAACTATTTGCGCCGCTCACTCTTTGACAACTCTCTGTCTCTTTACGACCTCTGGTCGAAACCCTGGGGAGTTGCCCGGCTTCTGGGGCTCCATGGTCTTCCGCCATGCCCCCATCCCTCGGAAGGGGCCGTGTAAACAACAACACATCGGCTTGGAAAAGTATATTATGCTTGGCCAAAATTCATCCCCCTTGTTTTGGGAATACTGTAAGTCAATGACTCGACTCGACATCGGTGACTTCGATTATAATAACTTGAACTCAAGTAGAGATTCGACTGACCTGCTGACAGTCAAATTACGTGCATAAAATTGTAATCTGCTTTTGTGATTAAAACATAAGAGAGAGTAATGAGCAATCGCTAAATGCTATATCATTTAGCAATGTTAATGATTACGATTCTTAAGTGATGTAGCCAGGGATGTGGAAGCGGTCCTTTTTCTGTAAAAACGGAAGCGCGAAAATTCTACTGCTTCCACTTAGGTTATTTGACTTAAAGAGTAACTTGGCGAAAAAGTTTTGTCCATTTCCCAATGTGGATTGAACGGTGAAGTTACACTATAAGTCTAAATGAACGTGCGATATCAGTAGCGCGAGAAAACAAGAAAAAGTATAACTATCATCCCTTTTTGTATCGATTACGGGTAAGAAAAAGGTAGTTTGGATAATGAAACGTAGCTAAAAAAATGATAATTTGATTCAACTTAACTAATCTTGATTACGGGGTCGAAAAAGAAATTACGACGGAAACAAGTTGATGATTCCACATGACCATCAGTGCTCTTCAACAGGGGTTTCGCAAAACATGCAGTTGTGCTCCATGAGTTTTAAGGGGACCGCGAAGTTTCGTTTATTACTAGTATTTATTTCTTATTTCAGTATACTGAATTGTTATATGTAGTTGTGTTCCGTGTATATAAATAGTAATTGAACCTTGTGATAGCAAGTTGCAGATTATGACGTATTTCTGTTCACAACTTTAGGAACGTTTGAATTTGCTAACTCCCTTTGTTACGTAATAGTGTATCTGCAATCTCAGTTTTGCTCTTGTTGTTGTTACCCGACCCCTTCCGAGGGATGAGTTGATGGTGGAAGACCATAGAGCCCCAGAAGCCGGGAATTCTCCAGGGCCTGGACCAGAGGTCGTAGAGAGACAGAAAATTGTCAAAAAGCGAGCGACGCAGAGTCCGTAGCTGGACAGTGCAGAATGAGATGAGAGGTGTCCTGGGACGGGTGTCCGCAAGCGCTGCAAGAAAGATTTTAATTCTGCCAATGCTAGAGAGATAAGAGCTTAAAAAAAACTGTGTCTGTTGTAGCGAAGGCGAGAGAGGACACAACAAGTATGACGTAGAAGCACAAGTTCCTCGGTGGATATCAAGGGAAGCAGTGTGTCGAAGAATTTAGATGAGACAGTATACCTCCAGTCCGCGAAAAGACAAAAGTGGATACGAGAGATAAGACAAGAGAGACTACAGGGAAATACTGAAGGAACAAGTAGCGCTCCCCGTCTGGCCAGCTTATCAGCCGAGTCGTTGCCCGGGGACCCATTGTAGCCTGGTGGAACAGGAGGAAAGAGGAAACAGCTCCTGCCAGAGGTAAAGGTAAAAGGAAAAATGGAGGAAAGGACAGAGCAAGAATCAGATAAGAGGAGAAGAGAAGAAAAATGGCAGACTTGTTGGTGCTGCCGAGACCAGCAAAGAGCGTGCAGAATGGCGCAGGATTCAGCGGAAAAACGTAAGCATACTGGGCCTGCTGAAAAGGAAAGAGTGGCCTCAGTGCCACATATAGAGCAGTTTGCAAGTACGCCAGAGCCGTCTTTGCCAAAAGGAAAAGGAACAGAGCTGTCTGTTCAGAGCACCAGATTGTAAGGAGGACATTCGGTGTCAGAGAAGTAAAGGGAACAGCAGCAAAGGAAAGAAAAAGAAACGAGTAATTCTCTGCAGAAGGACAGTGAGAGTCAAAGTAAAGAGCAAACTCATCTCAGTGAGCTTTCTAAAAATTCAAGAAAGGGAGACGTTCGTTGGGGCAAAAGACTGGAGAGAGAGAGACAGTTAGTAGAATTGGTAAGTAATTAAAACCCAGATTCTGAAGCACCTCCCAGGAGCAAGAGAGGGCGAGAGAAAAAGGAGATGTCAGGGAAGGAGCGACTGCCAGAGGAGCGATGAAGAAGTGTTGGTATGTCAGAGTCATTGAGGGGGAGGAGGTCAGAGGAGATGACCCAATAGAATGCTTTCTCCCTACAGGAGTCGGAAGTATCTTTTGAGTTCGAGAGGGGGTGATGGCAATTGAAATTCCCCAAAATGAAGGGATTTCTGGAGGAGGAAAGAATGGAGGGAGAAAAGGGGTCAGTTCTGCTATCCTTCGGAGAAGTACCAATAAGGGGGGAGCATAAACATTAAGAAATGAGAGCGAGGAGGAATCGTGTAGAGAGATGTTGACCTCTACATAATCAGAGTAGGGGCCAAGCAAAGAAAGAGAGCAGGTAGAAAGCTCAGAGAAGAATAAGCCCTGCTTGACGAAAATGATGACGCCACCACTAGCGTCTGTGACATCAGTAGAAAAAATATCAGATCGGGAGTGGGTGCCATGGGATTGCAGAGCAGAGAATCCAGGGATCCGGAAAGAGGAAAATGAATTAAGGTTAGATTCCTGGATACAAATAAGTTCAACAGGATGAGATAAAATAAAGCGTAGCAGTTCAGTGTTTCTGGCTCCGAGACCCCCAGCCTTTCCTTAAAGAACCCTGAGGGAGTCAGGGAGGGAAGAGGAAGCAGGAGATAAAGAGAAACAGTTAGGACCCTGAGGCGGTGATGAGGGTGCAGAGGGAGAAGATACAAAGTGGGCGGAATGAGGATAAGAGGTTTGAAGGCGAGGGTGGGGTGCGAGTGCTGCATTAGCAGGAGGGGGCCAAATGGGCCAGATTGAGCAGTGGAGGTATATCAGCTGGAGGAGTCCAAGGAGGAAGTCACAGTGCTGGTAGGTTTGGGATCTCCAAAAAGCCAGGGATGCAGCAGGGAGGGCAGCTCCAGGAGTGAGAGCTGCCAAGAATTCTGAATCTGGAAAAGGAGAATAGTGAGCATTTTAAATGAACTCAATTAGAGCGTGTGCAGCATTGCACTGACCTACCCCGCCAGGTCACATTTCCAGCGCACACTGAACTGGGAAAAACAGGACAAGGGTTAGGATAAACGTTGCCACTCATCAGGAGAAGAAGAAGAATGAGAAGACGAGCGGGAGAAGAGAGAAGACAGGCCGATTTTAAAGAGGCTGCGTGCTACCCTTCTGCGGTCGTTTAGGGGGCTGCACGGCGAAGAAATGGTTTGTGTAAGGATAGTGCCCGGGGTAACTGGGACCCTCGGGAAGGCCAACAGCCATTTTAACCCAACCCAAACAAAGTTAGAAACCGCACCACCACGTTGAGACGGCTGTTGATTGGTGCAGTTCAGCTTTGCTCGCTTTACATGTGTATATATATATATATACGACAGAAATTTCGCACTTCACTATCCAAAAAGATCGGAGTCAGTACGTGTTTTGGGGACGAACAGAAAGTCCGTAATAATGGTTAGAGTTAAACTTATCAAAGTCAGAGTTAGTTGAGGATAGGAGGCAAAATCAGCGCTATACGGTGTAATTTGTTGTTGTGACGACAGGTTATTGTCGAGAGCTGTAATATGTGGTCATACGTTTAGATCTAAGAAGCATTAGGTTAACTGTTGTAAAAGTGGTTGTAAGTAGTGAAGGAACTTGTAATAACTGTCTATTTGTTGAAGTGTTTAATAATTTTTTGAATTGTAGTAACGAAATATTTGATTTTTTTGCAAGCAATTCGTGATTTCTAAATTTTCGTTAGTGAGGGTTCCGAGACAAACGCGAAAGTACATTAAGAGTTCCGCAATGACAAAAAGATTGAAAAGCACTGTTCTACATTCAACACGAGTTCTAATATTTAAGAAAAAGAAACAGTGAGTAGTTCGGAACAACAATAAGCTCAAGCGAAGCAGGTAAAGTAAGAGCAATATCTGAGGCTTTTGTCTTCTCAAAATTATAAAGTGTAAGCGATTGAAAAACAACCGCTTCCACATCCCTGAATGTAGCACATTAGCCGGCAGGGCAACTGGTAGGATTTGTCAAGTTAGAAATACCAGTTCAGCCGGCTTCACCCAAAATATCATTTTTAGAGCAGTAGCAAAAAGTATTTATAAATAGGAGCATCGCCTCTATGACTAATTTCGATCATTTTGCGCTAAATTAAAACTGCTTTTACTCGAAAACGTTCTGTTATTTTACGAATTCTATTTGTTGCTTCCAGAAAGTAGGCACAAAAAAGTAGATAATGGAGATAGTAATGATTTTTTTTACAAATATTGAAATCAGTGATTTGGTAGTAGGCTTATTTCACAACTTGAGCAACTTCCCTCGTAATGGTGTTTGTGACCCCAAGTTGGTTGTTTGGTTGACCTACATCCCTTAATTCTAAAACAGAGAAAAAAGTGCTGCACCTCCGTCGCGGATCCAAAAGATATGGCGAAGTGCATTCCACCACCACCATTGCTTAGTTTGGCCTCAAATACATATTTGCTGGTGTTTGTCTCAAAAAACAGTTTTGTTTGAAATATTAAACTTGGAAAGTTTATCTTACTTCTTGCAATAGGATGCACGCATTCTATCCTTTTTATTGCGAAATTTGTACGCATTCTAATCAAGTGCGCACTTTATTTTTTGATAACTTTTGGCGAAATTTAAGCATACCGCACTCTATTTCAAAGTGGCTTCAGATCAGAGACTGTTTACGGTAGTCACATTTTTAAAGAATTCGCGACTTTGCTTTAAACACCATACAATACTTGCTTTTCGGTCAGCATTCAACATAAACTAATTAGAAAGTTGTTTTTTACTAAATCATTAACACCTCTGCTCTCTCGTCAAAATAAATTTGTTTGAAGATTTAAACTACCTCAATTCCGCTGTGAGCTTGTGCTAGACCCACTCATTGTTATTTGTAAAAGGTCTAGTCTTTTTTGTTAATTGAATGTAGTTTACCGATTATTTGTACTTTACCAAGAACTCACCCATCCAGCTCTTGTGTGAGCAGTAACGAAAAGTTAATGAATTTTATGCAGTTTCACAATTCTTGCACACAAAATTGTGATCATCATATTCTCTTATTCATGACTGGCAATGCTCACAAAGATTCTTGCCACAAATTGTTATTGTTAATACTTGTTGAGGGAGCAGGGACTGTACATAATCAAAACTGATTGTTGCGGCGAAATGGTGGTTGCTTTCACAATTAAAGAAAAAATCATTTAATGGTAAGCCTGTTTTGCCAACTGGTGCTGCCGCTTTCCCATTTATATTTTTGGTTTTAAGTTCCTAATTTGGCTGCGCTATTGGTCTTGTTTCCGGCATAGCGACAAAAGCGGCTATTGTTCTCTCTATCTTCAGTTATACAAATTGTTGTGATTATGGTTTTATGCTGATTTTTTCTTAAACTTGGGATTTTATTACAATAACGTATAGACATAAATGACAAAAATACCATAACAGGCAGCATATCAGCATAAGAAAAAATCCTTGCTTTACAGTATATATGACGGCGTCACCCGTCCTATATTTTTGATTATGACGTCATCAACACTCTCATGACACTCACCACGGGGTGGTGATCGATCGTGCCAAGTTTGATGCTTGTACCTACAGCGGTTTCAGATGAGTTTAAACAGATACACAAAATTGCGCATTATACGAGGGTCAGTCAATAAGTAATGAGACTTTCTCAATAACTCAAGTTTGCAATGACTGGTAATCAAAAAATGCTTTTTTATTTTTCAACATAGTCTCCCTCCTTTGCAACACACTTGTTCCATCTTGATATTAGATTGTCTATTCCTTTGGCATAGAATTCCGTGGACTGGGTCCTTAGCCAGTTGCTCACAGCAGCCTTCACTTCTTCGTCAGTCTGGAAGTGAATTCCTTTCATACTCTCTTTGAGTGGGCCGAAGAGGTGAAAATCAGATGGTGCAAGGTCTGGGCTGTAGGGTGGGTGAGTTAGAAGTTTCCAGCCTAAATCTTCATTTTGGCTAGGGTTCTTGCTGCTGTGTGGGGCCTTGCATTATCCTGAAGAAGAATCACACTTCTTGATTGAAGTCCCCTCCGTTTGTTTTTAATGTCTTTTTTCACTTGAGTTAGCAGCTCACAGTAGTTCTCTGAGTTCACAGTATTGCCCCTTTCCAAGAAACTGATAGTGATCGGCCCATTTCTGTCCCAGAACACAGTGAGCATGACTTTCCTTAAACTTTTCTGAGATTTGAATTTTTTCTTCACTGGGGAAGAAACATGCTTCCACTCCATTGATCGTCGTTTCGATTCAGGTTCATAATGAAAAACCCAGGTCTCATCAGTTGTCACTATTCTCGACAGAAATGCATCTCCCTCCTTTCTGTATCTGCGTAGTGATGCTCTGGAAGCCATCAGGCGTTGCAATTTGTGATCATTCAAAGAGAGTATGAAAGGAATTCACTTCCAGACTGACGAAGAAGTGAAGGCTGCTGTGAGCAACTGGCTAAGGACCCAGTCCACGGAATTCTATGCCACAGGAATAGACAATCTAATATCAAGATGGAACAAGTGTGTTGCAAAGGAGGGAGACTATGTTGAAAAATAAAAAAGCATTTTTTAATTACCAGTCATTGCAAACTTGAGTTATTGAGAAAGTCTCATTACTTATTGACTGACCCTCGTATATTAGATATGACGGCGTCACCTGCAAAGACCCCGTCAGTAACGTCGGGATTAAGAGTTTCGATTCGGCCGGTCAAGCCGGCTTTACCTATCAGATTCTTGTGTGAAGAGTTACCAAACGTTTATGTGTTTTCTGCACATAAGGTGTTCACGACTTTTTGTGTTCCTTTTCCTAATAGAATATCTCATTTGAAGATCCTGGCTATGCCTTAGGTCTATGCACTCTGTTTATTGATGACAAGAACCCAAGGGAGCCTTGCGTTTTCCGTAGTTTGGAATCAGGGAACACATTTCTGATATTAAGCTGCTCTAAAGCAAAAGGGCAAAATGTCTTTCGTGGGTTGCGATTTCATACAGTGACACTGTTTTCTTTTGATTTCTCCTTAAACTTTCTCAAGTCCTCGCTGGCTACGCATTACATGTATGCAGCATGTTCTTTTCTCCCTGCTTGACGTGCCCTGTAGAGTTTAAAGTGTCCTTGCTTTTCCTCAATTGTTTGGTTTGACCCCGGCAACTCTATAAAGCTATTATAAAGCAAAATTCCAATAATATGTTTCATGTGGTGCGATTTAACCACAGTGACGTTGTTAATTTTGATTTTGCCTAAAACTTTCTCAAGTCCCGGCTGGCAACGCACTATGACTCATATTTGTTTTTCCTTGCTTAGGTATGCTCATAAAAGTTAAATAACTTCTTGCTTTTCCCAAATTTTTAGGTTTGATTTCGGTAGCTCTATAAAGCTATTATCAAAAAGCCATACTATCACCCGTGCCGATTTACAACGTATCAATTAATGCAGCTGCGCCAGCTTAACTGAACAAACATTTGTTCGAGCCACAACGAAATGTTTTACTAAACATAAGCAATAGTTCCTGTACATGTAATGGTGATCATGTTGGTTTATTAATGAAGACAGGAAGTATTTAAAAAGAAAAATCGATGACACAAACTACCATTCGTAATTTTTAAACGAGTAAGGGGGGGAGGGAGATGAAACATAGTCAAAATTGATGGCGTAGACCAAATGTTGATCGTTTTGACTCTTAAAGAAATGAGCTGTTTGGTGGAAGGAAAGTTTGACGATTTGGTGGGCCCGCTGTCGTAATAACATTGGTGTCACTGTTTGCTTTAATTCGGCCTTAGCATGAAAAGGGGCGTAGTCTTTCCTTTAAGTCATACAACCTATTGCATCAGGCGCCTATTAAGCTCTTTTCAAACAAAAACATTTCCTCTTAATCTAGTGTTGCAGATTCATGTGATTAGTATTTAACTTGGATCTTTTCCTTAATTTGGGATTTCATTACATTTAACTTTGTCCCTAATCCAGACCTCCCTACTTTTAAATAAAGATTAGTGTTTTGTACCGATAGGCCTATCCTTGCAATTACAAATATCAGTAATAGGCTTTACCATTTAGGTTTGCTATCAAAATGATAGTGGATAATTTTGCCGCCTGCTGCTGTTTCCACAAAATAGTGGCAAGCATCGAGATGTCTTTTAACATTATGATCTCACAATGCGTTTTGAGCCATTATTGTTAGGATTGCTACCTACCACTTCTTCGTCATTGTAGGCGAATTAATATGAACTAACGTCTCTCACTGCGTGCATGTTCCTTGGCCCTGGCATAAACGCCGCCATGCAAAGAGCAAACTAATCTGAAATGAAGCACTCACAGTTCAGTTATAGCAGTAGCGGGAGCCCCCATAAATAATGTCGAGATCAAGAACATCAAATCAGCTGGCTGCTGCGACAGCCTTGCCCAATTGCAAAGGAAATTGTTTTAACCTTTAGATCATATGCAGCTCGACCCCTACATTTTGTTGCAAACGATAAGAAAGGACCATTTTTTCCTCATCGTCTTTTTCTTGGGTCATCCCCAAGTGTTCTGCTTGGAGTAGGCTGCATATCAAAATTTGTAGACCTTGAGTCTTTTAAATAATTTGATTAAGAATGCCAAAGATCCATGCTATCGAGAAGGAATACCAAAAATGTACCAAAGAAGTTGGTTGTTCTAGAAATTTCAATTTTGTGAACTGCAGACACTAAAATTTTCCGTGTTTTTAACCGGCAGAATACATTTCATAAACATTTGGAGACTTCAGTTTTTGACGGATCTTTTTGAAAACGTCGACAGACAATGCAAAAAAACTATGCTTGTGCGGAATAGTAGTCAAAATGTACCAAAGAACTAACTTTGTTTAACAATTGCAAGTTTGCTAGCTCTAGTAGGATAATTGTACAACTAAAAATGAAACATTATGTATGGCGACCAAATTTTCATCAGCCATTATAAACTAATCCTTAGCCTCAAGTAATTGGAGTCACATCTTGCTGGAAAGGAAATTTCTTAAGCTTCAAAGGATAGTAATTGTTAGTACATTATTATAACGTTTTTGTATTAAAGTCACTTGTTTTTACTGAGCTCAGCACTTTTGGGAGAGGTAAAAAAGTTACACCACAGGTTTTAAAGTTCAGTTTTTCAGCATAAAAACTAATATTAATTGTACATATTATACACTATCGGACTCGCCTTGAAATAACCTTTAATTTGTTGAAAAAAGTTTGAAAATCAGTTGAGAAATAAGGTCACAAATTAGTTTTTTAATAAACTGATTTTGCAAAACGGTTGCAATTTTTGAAAACATCTTGATATTATGATCTGCGGTAGCGAATATTTGTGTTAATCGTACCAGACATATCATGATGTCATAGACCCAGTTAAAGCGTGCAAGCGAAATAGAGAAGAAAAAATGCTTAGATGGCTTGAAGTGCTTAAATAAAGAAGTGCTAGTAGCATAATCAAATAAGCATTAATTGTTGCATAGTTGTTTTTATCAAAAGCAGCTTATCAATATCTCCTAAAAGAACGTTTAATCGCGTTTCTGCGATGAAAACTTTTTGAGAAAGAACAAAAAAACAAATTCTTCAATGAATCGTTGATTGTGACGTCATTTTAGACTTTCATTTAGAATGAAAGTTTTTGAAATGTGGTAAGCTGAAAGCTGGTTTTCGTTTGAGCAAAAAGCAGTTGTTGTCTGTCAAGTAATGAAAATTAAAAAAAAATTATGACGTCATCATGACGTCACCAACACTCTATGATACTCACCACGGGGTGGTGATCAATCGTGCCAAGTTTGATGCTTGTACCTACAGCAGTTTCAGAGGAGTTAAAAGAGACACACAGACAGACAAAATTGCGCATTATACAGGGTGGGCCAGAAGTTAGTGGGCAGTGACACACAAATCACTCTTCTACAAATCTTAACAAGCGCTGGGATTAATAGTGTTTATATCTAGCTGGTTTATATTTGTTGTTTTTACTAAATTTAGCTAGTTTACATCTCAAAACACCCTTTTCTTTGAACAGTAATCTCAAACGAAAACCTTTAAAAGTATGGTTTTTCAAGTTAACTTTTAATTAAAATTGTATGTCTAAGCTCTTTGCGATACGAATAGCCGGTAATCAAGCCACAATACCATAAGACATATTACGAGTTCAAATCCTCGTGCATTCTGGGTAGATGTGCCCTCGAAAAACACTTAGCGGCGATTTCCTCGGTTTGGGGTAAAAATAAATTGTTTCTATAGTCTTTATTCTTAACTGCAATGGTTTAAAAGATCACAGGAAATTTAACCTTGGAAATTAATGTTGTAAAGACTCGAATCGACTGGAATCGTGACGAAAGACTCGACTCCAGTCGTTTGCGCGAAATGATTTGGTTCGACTAGAAATTGAACATCTGACTCGTGACTGGACTTTAAGCGACTTATTCCAAATGCTGCAAATCTTGCATTTAAGACGTTTTTTCTGTCAATCTCTTTCCTCTACAACTGAGGCACACGGTTCTATTTTCAGGAAGTTTGGAAAAACAGGCCCCTCTAAAGGTTTGGACAATTTATATTTGATTTACTTGCACGGTTGCTTCCATTCGCATTCTAAAGTACGGCAAAAAAACTTTTACATTGAATAAATGTCTTTGCGAAGAAATCAATTAAAAAGATTTTAGAGATAAGTCTTTTATTGCAATTAAAATATATTAATCAGTGTTTTGTCATCTCACTTTTAAATTTCATGAATATTTGAAGCCTTTGAGCATGGAATCAACCAAGGAGGCAAAGTAGGTGGAGTCTAGGATTGCCCAGAAATTTTTCAGCTCCTGCCACAGTTTATTGATATTGCTTGTTTGGATCTTTTGAATCTTGTTTTTTAAGAAATTTCAGGCATTTTTAATTGGATTTAGGCCTGGTGAACTACCAGGCTACTTTAAAACATGGATGTTATCTTCGTTAAAAAATTTTGTCACGATTTTTTGACATATTTTCTGTTGCACCATTATGCATGAAATAATTAGAGTAATGAGTCCTCCAGAAAGCGAGATTTCTTTTTAAAATGTTAATATAATTGCTTCGTTTCACTGTTACATTTTTAGAAATTACAACCCACCCTGGCCTAGATTTGCACAGAAAGCCCCCCAAATCATTGCACTGCCAACTGTTTCTCGATTTCAACCGTACATTTTGGGTCACACCGTGATGCATTACTTGGTGGGCGCCGCATCATCTTTGGGACTCTCCTCACAAGTGTTAAAGTGCTCTCATCACTTCTCTCCAATGTGCAGCTGTCCAGTGTCGATATTTCTTGCAAAAGTTCAGCAGTTTCTTTTTCTTTGCTGCAGTAAGCATGGGCTTCTTGGCTGCACGGCGACATGGTGAAACAACAGCTTTCTGAAGCCGATGAAAAATTGCCTTGCTTGAGGCATTGTGAAGCAGCTCAGGGTGCTTGATTTGTTAATTTAACCGCAGTTATAGACAAATATGAGGTTACCTCACGCTTAAATAGCTTATTTATTTTTAACGAGGTTCTCTTTGGTGTTGTCCCGGGTGGCAATAACGCAGCCGACTTTTTAATTAATTGCCTCTCTTGAAACCCCAATATCTCTGGCCACAGCAATCACAAAATATCTCTTCTCAAACAAAGTCAAGGCACGAGATTTTTCTGCCATTTGCATCTTTTTTCAATGCATTTTAGTATCTGAGACAAATTCTACAATAATTAAAAATTAAAAAAAAATTGACCTACCATTCACCAAGCTGTAAAACTACACAAAGCTTGCTGTGCAAAGGCTATGCGGTGGTGTATACCCAGATAGTATGCAATGCTTTTTGCGGAAATTATAAGTTAAATACACCTGAATATTTTTCATTTGATGTTTTTTTGCCAAATAAATGTAAAGATTCTTTTTCGGCGCTGAATAAACTAGCAATTATATGCATATCACACAAAATTTGTCTCTAGAAAATTTTTTGACAAACTGCAATGTTTAGAAATGCTGTATTTTAGGATTTGTTAGGTCGTAAAAAATGGCCCTACGCATTAACCTACTTTTGTTGGTTATCGCAAATTCCAGTGGAGTTCGGTTTCTTTCAATCTTTTCCGCCAAATAAGTTCGTCGCAAAATTATTTTATGAACTGAAGACACAAGACAAAGAAAATACAACAAAAACTGTTGAAACATGCAATAAAGCAGGCGAAAAATCTACCAAAAAAAGAGTTTTATGTTGTTACTTTTTTTGAACTCGAACCGAACTAATCAAGTAAAATTTGATAGTGATGAACTCGAACCACAATTTTTTTAAGCATTGAACCTGAACTGCACCGATAAAAATAAATTTCGCTGGATTCGAGCCTGAGCGATATTTTAAATTCGTTCGACGTCATGTTTCACAGTGCATTCAATAGACGCTTTACACACTGGTGCTTGCTCAAGCACAACGGAAAGAGTGAAGGTAAAGTTAGTGTTGCCAGATGGGGAAGTTCATTCCCAATACTTTGAAAATTGGGGAAATTTGAAGGTGTTGAAAGTACGTTGGGTATAGAAAAAAAAGTAAACTGCCACTATTAGAACAGCTGCAGAAGTAGTGGAAAATGGGTATTTTGCCTCACGGTTTAGGTAATTTTGGGCAAACGCGTGAGGTTAATCTCCAACAAAAAGTCACCGCCTGCTAATCGCTGCGACGGTGGATGTTCGCCTCGCGGTTTAGGTGATTTCGGGCATGATCTTTCTTTGGGGATGTTTGATGAGAATTGGGCAAATATTTAGACGTTTTTGGGGAAAAGCACTAACAACAATCTGTTGTTACTATGATTATCCCTCCTCTTCCTCGGAATGGAGGTACGACACGAACGGCAACTCAGGTCTATGCCGTCAACCTAATTGAAATTAGGCTATGGGAAAGATGGCAGCCCATTTTGAAACAGTGAGTGACTGGTAGCCTCACCACCAACAAAGTGGACTGCCATTAGTGGGTACTCAAGAGTCGCCTTTTACGACATGCTGGGTAAGCAACTTCACATTTGTAACCCGGTGAAGTACGGGTAGGCCACCTGTCTGCCACATAAAGGTGGAGGCGTCCCATTAAGTGCCTTGCGAAAAGACACAAGCGAACTTGCCGGCTTGTTCTCCACACTACCCCTTTTTTTATGCTGAGCGCCGAGCAGGAAACTGTGAATACCATTCATTAAAGTCTTTTGGTATGAATCGACTTAGGAAATCAACCCCAGGTCTACCGACTGAGAAGCGGACGCTCTAACCATTACGCCATCGCGCCGGGTGATCTCGCAACACTGGGTAAGGTTGCCATTAAATTGTTTGCAAGGCAAGATTGGTAGTGGTAAAATAGGAGAATAGTTGTATATTTGGTGTGGAAAAGAGCAACTGTGTAACTGCAATTGTTGTCTGGTTTACTTGTGATGAGCATACAGTCATTAATATGTTCACTGTAGATGATGTGAGATATGGTGCGAGCCATTTTGTAGGTCAAAAGTGCTAAAACTAATAGCTTACTGTCCTCCTCTGTTAATAAATGCATAAAAATATGTTATATCACAGCGTTCGAGTTAAAAACTATGCCGTAGATTTGCAGTAAAACACTAAAATACTGTGCTGTTAAATAATTTCGTTTCAGTCAGTGTCTCTATGGAATGAGATATAAACTGAATCATACGACACAAACCCTAATATGTTTACTACATACAGTAGAACGCCGATTAATTATCCGAACGCTACTTTGACAAACGTCATAAAAGCGCATCTACAGGGTGTTTTACAATTCTTTCAGATTTTGAAAAGGCTCCAATTTTTTTGTTCTCGCCTGTTTCAGATTTTGTTACAAATACTTTGTCATTTGATATTTTACCAATAACATTATCTTAAATTAACTATGGTTCATTCATTCACGCGTATGAGCTCGTGCTCGGTTTGCATGTCTTTCGTCAGACTGGGCCACCACGACGGGTAGACTGCTTGGCCCCACCATCTGTCTTCCACATAAAGGCGGAGGCATCTCGTTAAGTGCCTTGCCCAAGGACACAACAAGCAAGCTTTCTGGCTCGTTCTCCACACTATTCCTTATGTGCTGAACGCCAAGCAGGGAAGCTGTGAATACCATTTGTCAGCGCTGAAAAACCGTTTGAACTGTTAATATTTCCTTTTTTCTTTTTGGCAACCCTGCAACTTGTTTTTCGCTTAGCGTGGTCTATCATTTTGTTTTAAGCAACCGTGTTTTTGTGCTACAACGCGTCATTTTTATCTTAATTAATCGCCTGAAGACTAATACCGGTAGTTACGGACTAAATTTGCTTGGAGGCCGCTTAATTAGTTGCTAGTAGCCTACTGATATTTTCGGTTTAAAGCCGATTTGCAGAAAGGTAAGGGTAGGCTAGGAATAAAATCTGCTGGTTAAAACTGTACTGGAAATTAGTGTGTGACTATTACCTGTGTTTTAGCTGAGTGTACAAGGTTTTTTAGTTGGTTGTGTCAATCTTGTTTGTCCAAATAGACTGCTGTGGATCCGTGAATGGTGAAGGTCACTGATCGCGGCAGGCAAGAAGACAGAAGCCTACTACTTCCCATCGGCTCTTTCGAATAGGATCCGCGTTGGCGTAGTCACGGGCTGCTGAGCCTTACACCATTTTTTAAAGTCTTTTGGTATGACACGACAAGGGAAATGAACCCCAGGTCTACCGACTGCGAAGCGGACGCTCTCACCACTACACCATCGCGCCGGTAATTAACTATGGTGTATTCCAAAGAACAAAAAATCAAAATCGTTGAATGGTGGTTTGAGACAAAATGCTATTCAACAGTTCGCCGTCGTTATGCTCGAGAATTTAATGTGCGTTATGTTAGAGCTCCACAGCAAAAATTTATCCCAACACACGGTCCAAAAGTTCATGACTAAAGGAACAATACCGACGCGATGGTGTAGTGGTTAGAGCGTCCGCTTCGCAGTCGGTAGACCTGGGGTTCATTCCCCTTGTCGATTCATACCAAAAGACTTTAAAAAATGGTATTCACAGCTTCCCCGCTTGGCGCTCGGCATTTATGGGAGGTTGTGGAGAACAAGCCGGAAAGTTCGCTTGTTGTGTGCTTGGGCAAGGCACTTAACGGGACGCCCCACCTTTATGTGGAAGATAGGTGGCCCATAAACCTCGAAAAAGGCAACTCCCAAGCGAGTGCGGACTTCCCGTCCAAAGTATAGCGATACAATTCGCTTTCTCGTGAATGGAGGATAAATATGGCAAATAAAACAAAAACAAAGACTGCAGAAAGGAGAAAGCTGGTGCGCCAATTACAGCAAGATCTCCGGCAAATGTGGATAGAGTCCGTGCTTCTGTACAGCAGAGTCCAAAAAAGTCCCTCAGGCACAGGAGCCAAGAGCTTGGGATATCAGTTACAAGTCTTCAGCGAATGCTTAGGAAGGACCTGAACAACTTCCCATACAAAATATCCACATGCCACAAGCTCACGGACACAGACAAGCAGAGACGTACTGAAATGTGCAACAGAGTAGCAGAACGAATGGACCGTTTTCTGAATTGGATAGACAGAGTTTGAAAGGTACTTGAAAGGCCTAAAGGTGACTGCTCTTTGTGCATTAAATGCAAAGAAAGGGATGCTTGGGCCATACTGGTTTGAAGACAGCAGAGGAAGAACAGTCACAGTGAATGGAGAGCGCTACAGAGAGGTATTGAATCAAATTAATGAGAACCTCAACCAACTATACACACCAAACCAAAAGAGATTACTGTGGTTCCAGCAGGATGGTGCAACTCCCCATACAGCACACGCGACTATGACCCATTTGCGCACATTGTTTGGAAACAGAATTTGGAGTTTGAAGGCAGAGCTCGAATGGTCTCCGCATAGTCCTGATCTTGCACCTCTTGACTTCTTCTTTTGGGGTGCTGCTAAAACAGAAGTGTACAAAGAGAAGCCTTGCTCTCTTAGACAGCTAAAACAAGCTGTTGAATGATTCACCCAGAGCGTTACAACAGATACATGTCGTCGCGTGATTAAGAATTTTGCTGTTCGCATCAATGCCTGTGCAAACCGAAATGGGGCCCATATTGAAAACGTAAACTACAAAAAATTGGCATAGGTTAGCGGCATGCTGATGCATATGCAAAAATAACATGATGTTTCCTACCGAGCTGCTTTGAAATTTTGATTTTATCTCGTTTACTTTTTGTTTAGTAAAATTTTTTAAATTTGAAAGAATTGTGAAACACCCTGTACATTCTCATTTTGAAAAATCGTTATCTGCGCTGGATAACGGACTGTGTTTAGTAGCGCAACGGCAGGCATCTGGCTGTAGTTAGATGTCAAAAGAGTGCACTCCATACGGCGACTAGTCACTTCTATCATGATAGCTACTATTTGTAGATTTCGTTCGGTTTATATATTGATATTGTTGTTGGTAACTTTCCGTTTGTGGTTTGTAACATCTTCGTGCTCATACGACTCTTAGTAGCTAGATCTCATTGTCGCGACAGCTGCGCATGTATGCATCGAAGTTGCAGTGGCTGCAACATGCCTTCCCCGCCATCGATGAGAGAGAGATAAGCTTGTCGGCCGAAGTGAATGAGATTTCCGTCAAGACTTCATTTGGAAGGCGTTCTTGAGGTTTGGGCTCGGCGACTCAACGATGGCTTCTGTTGCTTGATTGAAGGCGCTGCCGGTCAAACTACATCGGGGGAGATGTAGCTTCTTTGTCGGGGTTTAAGAGTTTACTGAGTTACCTGACTGGTAGAACGCAGCAAGTGGAATGTAATGGCACTCTATCAAACATAATCAACCCAGTGACAAGAGGGGTGCCTCAAGGTTCAAATTTAGGCCCATTGTTATTTCTAGTTTATGTTAATGATTTCCAAAACTGTTTAAAATTCTCCGAATCCGTTATGTTTGCAGATGACACAAGCATATTTTTAGAAAATAAAAACATAGTAACACTTTATGAACGTGCTCAAGAAGAGTTACACTATATTGACAAATGGATGGTAGCCAATAATCTCTCAATAAATGTATCTAAAACTAAATGCATTCTATTCAGATCCTCTAAATCTAAACCACCTCCTACTAACTTAACTGTTACACTTAGAAATATGAAAATTGAACAGGTTACTACAATGAAATTTCTAGGTGTACATATTGATGAGCACTTAACTTGGACAGGACATATTAGACATCTTCAAAATAAATTAAGGTCCACTCTTGGCGTGGTAAGCAGAATCAAACCTTTTCTAAGGCAAGGCTCCATGTTAACTTTGTACCACTCTCTAATCAACAGTCACTTACAATATTGTATTACTAATTGGTGCATTGGAAATAAAACGTTGATAAATAAACTACAAAAAACATGCAACAAATTCATAAGGATGGCATGCAACCTAAGGCACTACAGAGATGTAACTGATGTAAGAAAAACTCACCAGCTACTTACTATAAACCAGTTACTAACTAAGGAGATTGCAGTATTTATGTTTAAACAGAACTCTGGAAAAAATCCTGACGTATTTCGAAATGTATTTGTAAAAAGCATTTCACAATACAATACCAGAAATAGATCTAAATTAATACCAAAACTTTGCTCTAGCAGTTTATGTCAGCAGTCTATTTCGTACCAAGGTCCCGCCATCTGGAGCAAATTGCCAATTTTTTTCAAAAATGAAAAAATATCTGTTGTCACATTCAGCGCAAAGTTGCGAAATTACTTGTGCACAAACTCCATTGGTATTTGAACAGATTGCTGGTTCGCTTCTTTTGCTTACAGATAATGTACGCGGTGCGATCGAAGGAAGCATCATCATCATCATGCAGGGGCGATTCTTCTGAAGGCTTCCAAATACAACAACCAATCATCAACAACTTCTTGTAACATTGGACATTGGGCAGCAATAGATTATAATAATAACAATCTAAGAAACATCGCCTCCATACGAAGAAGAAGAAGATAACAATCGAAACTCATGTTACCAAATTACTACTACCTAAACTTGAATATTTTAGTATACTCTAACCTTATATTGTGAGCATAATCACCTTCTTAATTCTATCGACTGTAAAAGAATAGTAATACTACCACATTTTAATATGTTGCAACATAATAGGCCAGTTTCTAACACAACGGTTGGCAGTTGTTAAACTCACAATTTATGGAACAGTGCTATTTTTATATGTAACACCACTTGGCAGAGCAATTAGTGCTTGAAACATGACAACCACATTATTATAATGAAGTATAGCATGTGCATTGCAGATATCATCTCTTAATGTAAACTAGGATTATCATCTGTTTAAATGATTATGTTGTTGTGTTGTATGTTTACGCTTGGCTCCTCTCAACACTGCTTTCTCATCAAAAATACAGGTACACGAAGTGAAGGTAAAATTTTACTCTTTTAATTCTGCAAGTAACAAACTACTAACATTCATGCAAACGTAAGAACTGGGGCTGTATGACGAACTACTTATTGATGAACTGTTACTCTCAGGTAACACATTAAAATCTTTGTGTTGAGATCGGCTAAGCTACGTGTCTTGTAAGTTAATAATGTACATGTGTTTCGTAGATATTAAATGTGTTGTGCTTTTTTTTTTTTTTTTTTCTTTTCGACCAGTTGCTTGATGAAAGGGTTTCCGGACCCGGTGAGGTTTCATTTTCAGGGTGGTTTTTCTTTCCTCACCATGCTCAGATGAGCTAAAAAACAGTCTTATAGGCCGGTTGCGCCACCCATTGACCACCTACGTAGCCGTGTCTCGCACTGGTCATCTTTCTGATCCTTACTATTTCGAATGTTCCAACTTCTTATTTACAAAATAATATGATCTACAACTATAAAATCTCCTGCGTTATTGTTTTGTTCTGTTTGTTTTTTTTTGTTGTTTTGTTGAATTTAGGGTTTAGCGGCCATGCAACTATTGCTTTAGTTTTATGGATCCACTGTTTTCATTTGCATGTTTTAACGTCTGACGTTGTGTCGCTTCTTCCTTTTCTTGACTCCATTTCTCTCATTATTATTGTTGTTCAGTGTCGTGTGTAATGGTGGTGGTCATGAATAAAAAAAGAATGAATGAATGGGTCACCATTGTAGCGCAACGGCAGGCATCTGGCTGTAGTTAGATGTCAAAAGAGTGCACTCCATACGGCGACTAGTCACTTCTATCATGATAGCTACTATTCGTAGATTTATAATACCATTTCGGTAGAGAGGTGACTTTTAGTATCCAAGTTGGTATCCAAATTGCTAGTAGCAATAATAGCAACTTGGATTCGTAGATTTCGTTCGGTTTATATATTGATATTGTTGTTGGTAACTTTCCGTTTGTGGTTTGTAACATCTTCGTGCTCATACGACTCTTAGTAGCTAGATCTCATTGTCGCGATAGCTGCGCATGTATGCATTGAAGTTGTAGTGGCTGCAACAAGTGCAAAAGCTTTTAGGTTTTAAACTAATGTAGCGACTATGTCTTCCATGAAAAGAAAACGGAATGTAGTGACAATTGAGACAAAACTAGACAATATATAGATCAACTAGCAATAGGAGTGAGGGTTTCTTTTCTGGCAGTGCTCTACAATATTGGTATTGTTATTGGACTATCCGAAAAAATTGATTATCCAAACCACCCATGGTCCCAATTAGTTTGGATAATCGGCGTTCTACTGTATGTTACTTAATTCAAAACCGATAGCATTTCATCACCATGCAGTTAAGGCACTGGTATACACTTAGTTTTATGAACATGTACTATATATACATAATTTATACAGAACAGCATGAAAACAGTTGTATCAGTGCACTATATACTGGTATAACTCTGCTTCTCATGTAGCCTGCTTTATTTGTTGACAACGATAGTGTAGTGTTTTCTGCTGCACCTGACCTTACTTAGGTCTTACCGTAGAACACTATATTGTTGATGCTAATAAAATGAAATTATATGATACTAATAAAATTTTATTTTATTTTATTGCTCTGATTCTATCATTGAGCTCTCTACTGCCAAACCGACCGAGCACGTATTGTTGATACTATGTACAATTTTATTTACAGACTTTCCCATTCCACTTACAAACATAATACTAAGCAACAAGTTTCACATGCGAGAAAACTTATTCATCAGTATTCAGTCACAGGGAATGTGACTTACGCTATTAGACAAATATTTTGGTTGTAACTGCGAATACAAAATTCAAACGAAATAATGGCATTTTAGCTTATACAGTACAATGTTGTTCCATTGGGTAGGGTACGTTTTGGCGCTTCCGTTTGGGCACGGCCGAACTATTTCCCTTCTCATTTAGCTTTGAGGAAAATGACAAACAAAAACGCAATTCAGTAATGAATGCCCTCAGCAATCCAGCTGACTTGCAACAATTATTTGCGCCAGAATGTATGCTCCTCAACTAGGAGTTCACGTAAATTTTTTGCTTTTGCAAGTAATGGCTATGGAGGTTTTAACGAAACGTGGTATGGAAAATTTCGTTCATACCGGATTCCTATACGTGTTGGACAAAACAAGCAAAACTGACGACGAGTTGAAATATTGGCGTTGTGAGCAAAAAAATCGTTGCAAAGCAAGGCTTCATACTAAAGGTGGAGAAGTGATGAGAGAACTGAACAGCCACTCGCACGAAGCCTGTGCTGCACAAGTAGAGGTTGCACTAGTGAAAACTAAAATATAAAGGAGAGCAGAGGAAACCCTTGAATTACCGACTGTTGTTGTTAATGAGTGTTTGACAGACATATCTCAATCTAGTCTAGCTGCTATTCCTAATATGGCTGCTTTGAGGAAAATAATACACAGAAAGCGCAATTCCGTAATGAATGCCCCTAGCAATCCAGCTGACTTACAATTGTTTGTGCCAGAATGCTCCAGAACAATTGTCCCTCAACCAGGAGTGCAAGAAATTTTTTTACTGTGTGATAGTGGACCAGGTCGTGACCGGATATTGATCTTTGGTAGACAAGTTGGTTACAGCTCTTAGTGACATGTGATTTGCTGATGGCACCTTCAGTATTGCACCCAGCCTTTTTTGTCAGATTTATATAATCATGGTAAAAAACACGGAGGAGTTCATCCAGCAGTTTATGCTCTTTTACCCAACAAACAACGCACCACATATATACTTGAAAATGTTCGAGTTATTGAAAGAAATGGAACCCAACTTGAAACCTAGTTCAATCGTCTGTAATTTTGAACAAGCTGCACTCAGTGCTATGAATGAAACATTCCCTGATGTTCAAATCAAAGGATGTTTTTTTCATTTAGCGCAAAAACATCTAGCTAGGATGGCGTTCACTAGTTTGTATAACACTGATTCAGTTTTCGCATTAAAAGCTAAAATGATTATTGCCATTGCCTTTAAACAAGATTGATGGATATCTTGATGCTGTAGCGACCGAACTGCCGCAAGAACTTGGAGATATACTCAAATGGTTTGAAGATACTTATGTTGGTCGTCGGAACAGACGAGGAAATGGAATAACTCCTCTATTTCTTCCTGAGATTTGGAACCTTTATCAGAGAACATTAAATGGGGAAGATCGCACAAACAATAATGCTGAGGCAGCCCACCGTTGACTGAAATACTAACTTGGCACTCATCATCCCACCATTTGGAAATAAATAGATAGCTTGCGTAAAGTGCAGAAAGGTAGAAATGTATATTATGAAAAATTACTGGCTGGTCATCAACCACCACAAAAACCAAAAAAGTATGAAGATGCAGACAGAAGAATTCATGATACTGTTCTTAGATTGGAAAACATGGATCCTGTTGAGTACTTAAGAAGCCTTGCTTATAATTACCAAATGAACTAAATATTTTGATGTTTTTAAAGATTTCTTTTTACAATAAGTTTTAAAACTTGTTTTTGGTACGTTTTATGATAAACCTGTTTAAATTTTAAAATGCATTAAACTTTGTTACACTTTAAAATTTATTAAATTTGGCGCCAAAATGTCAGCTGGCACTCAAACAGCCGTGCCCAAAAGCAGGGATGTGGAAGCGGTTGTTTTTCAAACGCTTCCACTTCCAGCAAAAACGAAAAAACGACCGTTAACAATTTTTTTTAACTGTTGTGGGTCTGTAGCCTGCCTTCTCCTACACTTTATCATTTTAAGTAAAACAAAAACCTTCATTTATTGCTATTACTTTACCTACTTCGCTTGAGCTTATTGTTTCGAACTAATCGGTGTTTCTTTTTCTTAGATATCAGAACTCGTGTTGAATGTAGAACAGTGCTTTTCAATCTTTTGGTCATCGCGGAGCTCTTAATGTACTTTCGCGTTTGTCACGGAACCCTCACTAACGAAAATTTAGAAATCACGAATTGCTTGCAAGAAAATCAAATATTTCGTTACTACAATTCAAAAAATAATTAAACACTTCAACAAATAGACAGTTATTACAAGTTTCTTCACTACTTACAACCACTTTTACAACAGCTAACCTCATGCTTCTCAGATCTAAACCGTATGACCACATATTACAGCTCTCGACAATAACCTGTCGTCACAACAACAAATTACACCGTATAGCGCTGATTTTCCCTCTTTATTCTTAACTAACTCTGACTTTGAGTTAACTTTAACTCTAATTATCATTACGGACCTTCTGTCCGTCCTCAAAACACGTACTGACTCCGATCTTTTTGGATAGTGAAGTGCGAAATTTTTGTCGTATATATAGTATGTACATGTAAAGCGAGCAAAATTGAACTGCACCAATCAACAGCCGCCTCAACGTGGTGGTGCGGTCTCCGACCTCTTTGGGTTGGGTTAAAATGGCTGTTGGCCTTCCCGAGGGTCCCAGTTACCTTGGGCACTCCCCCCACACAAACCATTTTTTCGCCGTGCAGCCCCCTGAACAACCGCAGAAGGGTAGCACGCAGCCTCTTTAAAATCGGCCTGTCTTCTCTTTACTGTCTTCTCATTCTTCTTCTTCTCCTGATGAGTGGCAACGTTCATCCTAACCCTTGTCCTATCTTTCGCTGTTCAGTGTGCGCTGGAAATGTGACCTGGCGGGGTAGGTCAGTACAATGCTGCACACGCTCCAATTGGGTTCATTTAAAATGCTCACTATTCTCCTTTTTTAGATTCAGAACTCTTGGCAGCTCTCACTCCTGGAGCTGCCCCCCTGCTTTTTTTGAGATTCTACACCTACCAGCAGTGTGACTTCCTCCTCCAACTCGTATACCTCCACTGGTCAATCTGGCCTGTAGGTTTAAATCAAACAAATCATCTTTTGCCGATATTTACGATTAAATATTACCGGTATGACTTTGATGAAAACATTCTAAGCTGGAAATTTTTGTATTGATTATTCACAAAATAATTACCAAGCTAAAAGTCTATGCTGGCCACCATCACAGCTCAGAGGGTGACTAAATCATTTCCCTTTCTCCCAGGCAGAGTCTTCACTTCAGAAGTTCCTCTTCTGGTAAAGCAGAACTCGCACCCCAACCTCACTTTCAAACCTCTTATCCTCATTTCGCCCACTTTGTATCTTCTCCCTCTGCACCCTCATCACCGCCTCATGCTCCTGGTTGTTTTTCTTTACCTCCTGCGCACTCTTCCCCTCTATAACTCCCTCAGGGTTCTTCAATGGATTGCTGGGGTTTCCGAGCCAGAAGCACTAAACTACTACACTTTATTTTGTCTCATCCCGTTGACCTTATTTATATCTAGGAATCTAACCTTAATTCATTTTCCTCTTTCCCGATCCCTGGATTCTCTGCTCTGCAGTCCCATGGCACCCACTCCCGATCTGATAATTTTTCTACTGATGTCGCAGACGCTAGTGGCGGCGTCATCATTTTTGTCAAGCAGGGCTTATTCTTCTCTGAGCTTTCTACCTCCTCTTTTTCTTTGCTTGGCCCCTACTCTGATCATGTAGAGGTCAACATCTCTCTACACGATTCCTCCTCGCTCTCATTTCTTAATGTTTATGCTCCCTCTATTCGTTCTTCTACGAAGGATAGCAAAACCAATTTTTTTTCTCCATTCTTTCCTCCTATGTGGAAGCGGTGGATTTTTCGCGCTTCCGCTTCCAGAGAAAAAGTACCGCTTCCAGCTTCCTCATCCCTGCCCAAAAGGCAGCGCCTAAACGGCTGGGCCAAATAGTACCATTCCGTGTTCCATTGATTCAACATTGTCTAAATAATATTTGGTATGTCGATGATATATGCTGTATTGCACCTAGTTGCAAAGGCCTTCAAAAGTTGCTAGATGTCTGCTATGAATACGCACAAAGCCATGATATCTCTTTTAACTGCTCTAAAACCAAAATAATGATGTTTAAAACTAAGTTTTTGAAGTTGAATTTTGTGCCGAAAATTCAATTAGGTAACTGTGTAATTGATTATGTAGAAAAAGGGAAATATTTAGGTTTACTGTTAACATGTGATTTGCGAGATGATATCGACATGTACCGACAGCTTCGCTATGTCTATGGTACAGCGAATAG
This sequence comes from Trididemnum clinides, assembly GCA_963675345.1. Taxonomy (NCBI): domain Eukaryota; kingdom Metazoa; phylum Chordata; class Ascidiacea; order Aplousobranchia; family Didemnidae; genus Trididemnum; species Trididemnum clinides. The sequence continues at coordinate 30,954,983 of OY776292.1, read as the reverse complement.
ACTTCGTAGTAAATTCTCTGACTGTTCTAAAAACATAAAAAATTATTTGTTTCGCGCGTTTATGTATAGTTTCTATGGCAGTAGTATTTGGTCGTATTATTGACAATCTACCTTTCACCGTCTCCGGGTAAGCTACAATATTGCATACAGGATGTTAGTTAACTTGCATCGTCGAGTAAGTATATCTTCGACTCTTGTACAGAATATATGCACCTTTCAAGCATTGATTGGAAAATACGTTGCATGCTTTATGATTCGACGTGCAAATTCTTGTGATATTTGGATTTCCTCACTGGTAAATTCTGATGATTTCTTAACCAGTCAGTTCTATAAACACTTTCTCCTTCTTCATGACCTTTAGGCTTTTGCCTTCTTAAGGATTTCAAACATCTCTGCAACTCTGTGTTTATACTTTACGTTTGTTTGCTCTCGTTGAGCTATTATAGGACTATTTATGCTGGACTAATGTTGACTTTGCCGAAACTTAACGGGTTTGTTAAATAAATAAATAAATATACACTACAGATAGCTTGGTGCAAAGAAGCTTGCCCTTAATTGAAAGGCTGCAAGTTCAATACCTGTGTGAGTCTGCATTTTTATGCCGATCTCCCTGCTTAGTTACAATGCTTGTGATGGAAATACACTAGGCCTATGCTGGCAGCGCTAGCACAACTCCATTTCTTGATACAAAAAAATGAAAACAAAATTTACTCCTGGCAGCCAATCACTTTTTTTTTCATGTTAGTTAAAACACACTTGAATATCACAATACTGTTCAATTATTATTAGGCCTACATGGGGAAAATGGAAAAGAGCTTAAAGCTCAGTAGTCAGCAGTCACCCACGTGTGGTAAAGACTGTTTCACATACGAACATGCAACGACATATGCAAATAGAACGAAATTAACAAATGCAAAAGCGATAGTAGAAATCACGAGTAATAACATAACTGTCACAAGTTTAGAAATGATGTAGTGCCATCAATCGATTTCATAATGCATTCAGTTTAAATACTATGTATCTGCTTTGCTTGTATTGTTTACGATGCCGGTATGTAATTATTTTTTATGAAGTACATTTATTCTGTTTATGGATTTGCAAGGCATCAGAGTTCAGTGTGTAGTGCTAATTTTCGTGTCGGAAAGATGAAAACAGCCTACAAACTAAACCAAATTTGCACGTTAGGTGATTATTGTCATCGTATTATGTTGTCTAGTGGTGGGGTGTTTTAATAATAATGCAGTAAAATTGTCAAAATGGAAAAAGTATTTACCCATTGCACAATTGCCTTTATGATACAGGAAAACGTTTGTGTCCTCCATATTTTGTGCTGATCCTGCTGCAAGACAGAGGTGGACATTTAAACTTCAACAATGCATGCAACAGTCAAACAAACCATGGATCCCCAACGGGTTCTCGAGGGTTTGCTTTGATCAATTTATTGATAAAGTTCCTACGGATGACTATCCCGATTCTGAATTCAAGTTACGATATAATGCAAAAGTTGTGAAAAGAAGAAATAAACCAGCAGTACGTGTCTCTGCATCAAATAAAAAAAGTGTGTGACAAAAGGATTTAGTAGGGTGGCCATACGTCCCGTTTTCACCGGGACAGTCCCGTTTTTAGGCCTTGGTCCCGGTGTCCCGCCCAGTTTACCACTTTGTCCCGGAATTTTTGATTCAAAATTTGCTTTTGTTAATACGGTATGTCAACGATACACAAACGAGCCATTTGTTATACTGTATTAACAGCAAGGCACAAATTCCTAGCTTTGTGACGTCACAGAGCTGTAAGGAGACCCTACAGAGCTGTTTTTTTGTCATTAAAAACTTTAGCTAGACTAAGCAAGCAAATTGACCGCGGGATTTCGGTAAAAGTTGGCAGAAGTTGATGTAGCCGCATAACCTAACAGTAACTAGATTAATTTTTAGCATTACTACAAAGACATTATGCCCAAAAGAAAATGTACGTTTACAAATGAGCTGAAGCAAAAATTTCCTTATCTGAAAGACACTGGAAATGGTAAAGTGCTGTGCAATCATTGTGGTTCTGTATTTTCAATAGTCCATGGTGGACGTGAGGACGTTGATAATCATTTAGGGAGCAAAAAGCACAAAGTCGCTGTTGAAGCAGCTGCATCCTCATCTCGAGTGACTTCTTTTTTCAAAGATGTTGACTCCGCCTCCGTTGCTGGCCTAGCTTTAGCTGCTAAAGAAGCAACTTTTGCTTATCATACTGCTACTCACGGGCAAAGTTTCAGAAGTTCTGATTGTATATCCAAGTTGGTCTCAAAACTGTTTGAACCTAAATTCTCATTAGGGAAAACTAAGTGTGAAGCTATAGTTGTTAAGGTCATTGCCCCGATGTGTATTGATGAACTTCACCAAGAGTTAGATCAAATTAACTTTGTCACTGTGTCAATTAATGCTTTGAACATGAAAGAAGTGGAACTTGTGCCGATTGTGGTTCGCTACTTTTTAACAGAAAGTGGCGTTAAGGTAAAACTTTTAGAACTTAAATCGGTTCCCGGAGAAACAGCTGAAATATTAAGTGAATACCTGCTTTCAGTTCTAGACCAAACAAAACTAAAAGATAAATTGATTGGATTTTGTGCGGACAATTGCAGCACTAACTTTGGCGGTGTTAATAGAAGAGGACATAATAATGTATTCTATAAAGTTAAAGATAACATTAAACGAGACCTTGTAGGCATCGGATGTACAATTCACATCGTACACAACTGCCTTCAGCATGCTGTGGATACTTTGCCAGTATGCGTAGAAAGCCTTGTCGTAAAAATTTATAAATTCTTTTATATTTACACTGTTCGGGTTTCCGAACTTAAAGAGTTTTGCGATTTTGCTGATGTTGAGTACCAACGACTTTTGCAGCACGGCAATACCAGATTTTTGTCGTTGCTACCCGCTTTGGGGAGGGTTCTTGAGTTGTTTGAAGCATTCAAAAGCTACTTTAATTCACAGAACATTATCCAACTATAATTCGCCAATGCTTTGAGAATCCAACCCAAAAACTCTATCTGTGGTTTGTTTATGGACAGTTGAAGTACTTTAACGAAACAATATCAAAGTTAGAGAGACAAAGGACAAGTGCTGTGGATGTGGCGATTAATCTTACAGAATTGAAGTTAAACCTACACGAAAAAAGAGTTAATAATTTTGTTCCACACCAAGCAAAGTGTATATTGGAAAAGCTTCAGAAAGATGGAGAAGTGAATGCAAACTTCTTTCTTAATCAAACTATATGCTTTTACAAGAAATGTGAATCATAACTGGATGTTTATCGACATGCCTACGAAGATGTGACACCTCATCTTTGGCTACACTCAAGTGAAGATCTATCCTGGAAACCTGTATGTGCAGAGACGTAGCAGCCGCCACCCAAACCCCCCAATTGGGGGGGGGCCCAGGCCAACTTTGGGGGCCCAAGTTAGTCTGAAATTGCTTTTTGGCTACGTGACTATTTTCAGTTCAGCAGACTTGTTTACAACCGATTTAAACTGTAGGAAGAAATTGGCTTGTGACATCATAAGCGAATGCTACGTCATTTTATCTCGCAGAATCTAGAATATTTCGATTGATTTTCTGGTAGAATCTTGAATATTCGATTGACGTAACAATGCCGTTGTTACGCAACAATCATAGAATGGTCTGGAATTCTGTTTGGCTAGAAATACCGGGACAATATATATATACACTGCAGAGTGCAGATAAAGTATTTTATTGACATTGTATAGAATGAAACGTTCAAAAAGTGGTGCTCAAAAGAGAAAAGAAGCAGCCACTGCTCGAGATGCTGTAGCGAAATTGCCCAAGATGACAGATTTTTTCAAGATTACTGAGCAGAGTAGACCTGGCACTAGTACCGAGAGGGATGAAGAAAACTATAGTGTACAAGAAAAAGAAGACTATGACGATCAACTGTTTACTTATGTACAAATTGTGGTGTATTTTCTTAATGCAGCTTTTCAATTTTACACCTCTAAAGTGATATCACCTGTGCGCAGGGGCTCTTGCGCTTACTTTGGGGGGGGGGCCCGAAGTTGGAGTGCTACGGGACTGTGTATGTGCATCAGCGGAAAAGATCAACTCCATGTTTGCGAAGCAAATAATCGATATTGACGCTCTTTTCAACGAGCACGTTCTGGTGAAAAACCACATCTCTGCAAGCGATAGAAAAGAGAGATGGAAAAATACAACCATATCTTATGAGCAAAAGTGGTTCAATTGCTTCAGGCTTTCAAGGATAAAGACATTCCCATTTCAAACTTTCAGGAACTAGTCGAGTTTGTATTTTGCTTACCAGGAACATCAGCTCCGGTTGAAAGAATTTTTTCAATAATGAAAAATATGTGGTCTGATGACAGAAGCAGTATGCACGAAAAAGAGCTCTCCTCGTGTGCAAAAGTAACATTGATTTGGCATAGACCGAATTTTATGAGAACATAAAATCAAATGTTGTGCTATTAAAAAAGGTGATAGGTACAGATAAATATCAATGATTATTTTATTTGTTGATCAACCGTAATTCGTTTTCTTTTTGTGTGTTTAGTACCATCGCGCTGCTCTAACTGGTGATTTGCCAAAAAAGATCAATTTCATTGCATCTAAAATATATGTGGTACTTTACTGTACTTACATAGTGTGATTTACTGTACTTACATAGTGTTGGCAGTTTGCTATAAGCGTCCCGTTTTCGCATTTCAAAAAAATGGCCAGCCTAGGATTTAGTATTCCCCTCCCGATCAATTATTGACGACTGCGTAGCGAAATAGCGACGCATAGTGTCGCTGAGGTTATCGTCATGACGCTGCTGCATGTGCGTTTCTTTTTCTTTGATTGAGAATAAGTGAAGCTGTATGTAAATAGTTCTATAGGTAAATAAACTGTAAATACTTTCCAATCGTGCTTAATGTAAGAGAGGACAACAAATAAAACATGGTGTCAGACAGGGCATTTAAATAAGACTTTCCAAAAGCACAGAACGGTGGTCTTAACAGCAAAAGCATCGTGAATTGCCTATAAGCCTAATTTTTTTTAAAGTTGCCTAATAAGTGTAATCTGTCTCCAATACGGAATGCGGTCATTGGAACCACCCAAACCGATGAATTTTAATACAAAGAACCTTGCTGATAGCTGAAGGAGGTGGAAAAGACTGTTCCGTACATACTATGAGGCAGCAGAACTGCAAAAGAAAAACGGTCAACCCAAGTGGCCACATTACTTGACTGTGCTATGGAAGGTGCTGCAGATCGATTCGACAAGTTTCACTTTACAGAGGTGGGTCCGGACAAAAAAGACAAATCTAAACTGTCTTGAGCAAATTTCAGATCCTTATATGAGCCAAAAAAAAACATCCTCTATGATACCCATCTGTTCCTACAAAGAAGGCAACTCCCTGAAGAATCCTTTGCATGCTTCATAAATTCACCTAGAACTGAAGCAAGAAAATGCGATCTAGGAGAATTAGAAGACCGTTTCATATACAGTATATGCAAGTAGTTTTTGGACATAAAGACCAATTAATAAGAGACAAGCTTCTACTTGACCCCAGAATCACACTGAAAAAAGCAACTGACATATGCTTGGATGCTGAAGCCAGCAAGATTCGAAAACGCACTATAGATTCTTCTTGCGCAGTAAACACTGTAGCTTCAGTTCCAAATTACTGCACAATTACCGACAGCCAATCGATTGCCAATATTGTAGTCAACAACATGTTTGTAGGCAGTGTCCTGCATATGGAAAAGTATGCAAAAAATGTGGCAAACAAAATCATTTTGCAAACGTTTGTCGATCATGAGAGACAAAGAAAATGCGTCAAATTGAAACCAACTGTGATTGACCAAGTGACGAACAATTTTTCAAGATTGGCTCCCTTTCCTCATCTGCTATGAAGTCGAGAATATTGGAACACTTGTTTGTTGAAACAACGACTCTGTGAAATATAGAACTGCTTTTACTCTTGATACAGGTGCAGAGGTTAATGTTTTACCGAAAACGTTTTTTGGCAAAATGTGTTTAACACTTGGTGGTGCTAATGTGACTTTAACTGGTTTTGGACGTAACATGGTCCAACCGTGTGGCAAAGTTGAGTTGAAATGCTTTGATAAAACTGGAATGTGTCATAATTTAACTTTTTATGTGTGCGATGCTATTAATCATGCTATTCTTAGGGAAAGTGCTTGTTTTGATTTCAATCTTCTCAAAAGAGCAAATTTATGTAGTGATACCAAATTTTAATTCTTCCTTTCTCTTTTCAAACATTTGTGATGATTATGCTCACTTGTTTACTGGTTATGTGTTGTATGAAAAAGAATATCGTATTGCTATTAAGCCAAATGTTTAAGGTGTTGTACAACCGTCTCACCAAGTGCTCTATGCGTTGCAACCTACTGACTGGGTTCATAATATTGTTGTGGTAGAAAAAAAGAACGGGCAATTGCGTATTTGCCTGATCCTAAACCCCGTATGCTGTGACTTTACGTGAACACTACAGTATTCCTACTCCTGGTGATGTTCAATCACAACTCAGTGGCAACACTGTGTTCACTATAATCGACATGAAAGATGCGTATTGGCACGCCAAGCTCACACTCGAATCGTCATTATTAACTTCATTTTATACTCTTATGGGGACGCAAGTGTTTTCTACGAATGCCTTTTGCTATAAAGTCCGCCAGTAAAATTGTGCAAAAATGGAAGACACGTTTCGAGATATTAATGGTGTCCACGTTATCGCTGATAATCTAACTATTGCAGCTCGAGATGAACAAGAACATGACAGAATCTTTCAAACTGTTCTGCAAAGAGCTCGTGAGAAAGGAGTAAATTAAAAAAAAAACAAGAATCACTTAAAGGTACCCACAATCACATACACGGGTAACGTTGTAATCGCGAATGGGCTGCAACCAGAAGAACAAAAAATGTGATTATAGTTGTATGCCTCCACCAATAGATGTAACTTCTCTTCAACGACTGCTAGGTATGCCCAGATACCTTTCACAATACATACCCAATGAGTCTACTATTACTGCTCCTCTCAGAGAACTGCTGAAAAAAAATGCTGATTGGAAGTGGACTAAGGCGCGCAGCTCAGCTCAAAACCACTCTAACCCATGCTCCCCTCTATTTTTTTTATGACGTTCACGAGCCGGTGACCATTCAATTCCATGCCTCTCAGTCTGGCTTGGGGGCACGTATTCTATAACAAGGAAAACCGATTGCGCATGCATCAAGAGCTTTGAGCAAAACTGAATTTAACTATGCCCAGATAGAAAAAGAAATGCTGTCAATTGTCTTTACGATTCGAAAATTTTACTAATACATTTACGGCAAAGAGCACGGTGTGACTGAGAATGATCACAAGCTACTGGAGACCATAGTGAAGAAAAAAATGAGCAAATGCCTCCCAGATCGCAGAGAATGATGTTAAGCCTGCATCCATATGATTTGCATGTCCATTATGTTCCAGGTAAATTTATGTATTTAGCTGATACGCTATCCCGAGCTTATCTGCTGATTAAAATGCTGATCACAAAGACCAAGTAATTGATTATGTTGTTCATTTCATAATTAAAAACTTGTCAATTATCACTTCAAAACTTGAAGAATTTCGAGAAGCCACTGCCCGTGATTCGTCACTACAGACAGCCGCGAAATACTGTAAAGATGGATTGCCGAGAGCCCAAAGAAATGTTCCGGCCATTGTCACAAAATACAGGGATATTCGCGATACGCTCCACTTTTCCAAAACTTTTACTAATTCTCGCATTGTCGTTCCTTTGAATTGCAAACTGAAATGCTTGCGCTTATTCAAGAAAGTCATTTTGGCATAGAAAAGTGTAAGACGCGTGCGCGTGAATTGCTGCATTGACCACGCATGTCACACGGCATTGAATCCTTAGTGGGTGCTAAGTTTCAAAATGAGCACCAACGAGAACCGTTAATTTCGCATGAACTATCGAATGCTCGCTTTTATAAAATTGATGTTGACATTATGACTTTTAAAAATGTCGACTATTTGGTTGTTGTGAATCATTTTTCTGAATTACCTGAAGTGATTGTTTTGCCAGACAAAACCGCAAAAACTTTCGTCGAATATTTAAAATGTGTTTTTGCGCGATTTGGTATTCCTTAATGAGGCAATGTCCGATAACATGCCATTTCAAAGCAAAGAATTTTAAGTTCTCTCACGAGTGGGGGTTGTAAAACTACATCTAGTCCCAATTACCCTCCAAGCAACGGCCAAGTTAAACGTACTATTCAAACGCTAAAGCGTTTTCTCAAAAAAGCTATGAAAACAAAGATACCTATTTGTCATTGCTTGAGTTTCGCTATACTCCTGTATCTGGTTTACCGTCCTCTCCTGCTCAAATATTACGCGATTGCGCAGCAAACTTCCTTATGCTCGCAAGTTGCTTGAACCTTGTGTTGTTGATGTTACTGATTCTGTAACTGCTGTGCAGTCCCGCCAACAATATTATTACAATCGAGGCACTAAGCCCTTATCACAAACAAAAAAAGGGGAGAAAGTGTATTGCAAACAGCGTAATCGCAGAGATCAATCAAACCGTAATCGTAAATCGTGATGCTAACCCTCGTTCAGATGTAGTGCAAAGCTAACATGGTCAAGTTCGGCGAAAGAACGCCATCTATTCAAAGCTAACCCTACTGCTAAATTTGAGGGTAATACTCAAATGTGTGGACGATGCTGATCACTATGCTAAGATTGTGTGTAATAATTTTCGAAACTTTGTCCGTGCTACTACGCCTAATATCAGAACATCGTGTTTTGGTCATCGTATTACCCATCCTCGAAGATTTGACGATTACGTTTCATTCAAAGATGTCTCGTACCTGCTTCGCTAAAAGAGGGATGTGACATAAGGATTTAGTATTCCCCTCTCGATCAATTACTGACGACTGCGTAGCGAAATAGCGACGCATAGTGTCGCTGAGGTTATTGTCATGACGCTGCTGCATGTGCGTTTCTTTTTCTTTGATTGAGAATAAGTGAAGCTGTATGTAAATAGTTCTATAAATAAATAAACTGTAAATACTTTCCAATCGTGCTCTATCTAAAAGAGTACAGCAGATAAAGCAATGTCGAATTATCAGCCCATTGCTAAGTGTTGACAAATCATGCAACAATAGTAACGCAGAGGGGGCAACTTCCACAACCTGTATCCACATTGACGACGATATTTCTTTTCAAATTCAGAGTCATCTGTTTTGAGAAAGTAGTCACGATAAAGATAAAAAAATTGAAGATTTAACAGATAAAATATGGCAGCTAGTAAAGCACAGTGTGTGTGTCATGCCCTAATGCACAAAAAAACTGAAGCAATACAGCAAGTAGGGAGTTTCAAAATTTCACCACTTTCGATTTTCAAAATCCCCGGGGTCCGATGTGATGAGTTTTTGCGTAAAAACTCAGCACCAAAATTTTTTTGCTTTATGACGTCATACAGATGCGGCTTACGGCGGTTGAAGTTTCGATTTTGTGACTTTTTGCCCATCTCGAAAACTACTCACCATTGAGTGACAAAACTGTCAAAAAATGCAGAAAACACGATGTTTCATAACCGTTCCAAAGGGTTAGAAGTCGTATCTGCGGTAGAAAAAAGTCATTTCAAAAAAACTACTTTTTTTCTCTACAACTTGGAACTTTCCAGCAATATTGTTGTATATACATTTCCCAGTGTTTTGCAATTGCATAATCTTAATTACAGTCGCGCCCAAAATTTTAAGACTATCCATGACTTTTCACTGTGTTTGCACTTTGTCTTTCCCTAACTCGTTTTATTTTGTCGTATGCGCTTGATTCCATGTCAATTTATTGAGACTTAACCTATCAAATGTAGAGAGCGCAAAGGTTTTATAGGAATAGATTAATTGTCTAACAATTATGTGTTTATGGATCAACAATGACGATTTGATGCATAATAAGTGCTATTTCCTTCTCAATTACCGCACGCATTTTTACCATTGCAACTATTTGAGAAGTTTAAAATCAAATAAAACTGCGCATAAAATTTTAATAGCAGCCCAAAAATTCAAAAAAATTTTTAAAAAATCTAAATTTGTTCGTTTTTGTAAGGAAATTTTTGATGAAGACAATTTTGACAAGTTTTGACTTTATGAAAAATTTTGACTTTATTTTGACTTATAAAATCTATCAAAACAGACTCCTGAACACCTGAAACGAACGTCAGTACACGTTTGATCATGTAGCAAGGTTCTGAAAAACTTTTGACTTTATTGACTTTAGCGGGCCCTAGTAATAACTGTCTATTTGTTGAAGTCTTTAGTTATTTTTTGGATTGCAGTAACGAAATATTTGATTTTTTTGCAAGCAATTCGTGATTTCTAAATTATTGTTAGTGGGAGTTCCATGACAAACGCGAAAGTAGATTAGGGGCTCCGCGATGACAAAAAGATTGAAAAGCACTGTTCTACATTCAACACGAGTTCTGATATCTAAGAGAAACAAACACAGAGTAGTTCCAAACAATAACCTTAAGCGAAGTAGGTAAAGTAATAGCAATAAATGAAGGTATTTGTTTTCTCAAAATGATAAAGTGTAGGAAAAGGCAGGCTACAGACCCACAAAAGTTAAAAAAAATTGTCAACGGTCGTTTTTTCGTTTTTTGTTGGTGGAAGCGGAAGCGGTGAAAGCGGAAGCGATAGGTGTGGAAGCGGAAGCGTTTGAAAAATAACCGCTTCCACATCCATGGTGACAACATCAGCAAGAGTTTTGTCATTTTCATACAAAATTCAAATTTTACGTAAGTGATCTCAAACTTTGGGCGCGACTGTACATACTAAATTTTATAGTTTATGACGAAATAAGGGCAAATTAAAAATCTAAACTAATACATTCTCTCGTTCCGATTTGAAATGTCGAGTTCAAGAATATTGAGTACAATTTAGTTCTTTAAAATTATTGCAATGGCTTGGAGGAACGATGTGAAAAATTTACTGAAGAAAATCAAAAAACTTAAAAACAATGAGCTGCTTTCAAATGCTGATGTTATAGGTCACTACAATTATTTGAAAAAAGAAATGATAAGACACAGATATTGTTGGACCATTGTGTAAGCACCCATAATCACGTGGTTCGTCTAGTGACTAGCTGGTACACGCATAGATGCCATTCTAGATTATTTTGATCTAGATGTTTATTGTACGAATCTAGATGAAAGATTATACAATCTACAGTGCCGTCCAAAATTAAAGAATATTAAATCTTTTAAATTTCAAAAAATTGTAAATCAATTTACCTGAAATTTTTCCTGAATGTAGACATTAAGTAGTTGAACTATTTCGTAAATTTTCAGGTAACTTGAAATAAAACAAAAACAGTTATTGGCCATTTTATTAATTTCAAGTGTCCAAAATTAATGGACAAAATAACGTTTTTAACTAAACGTGAATATAAAACAAAAAACAAAATACATATTTATTGACCATTTAATATTTGGTACAACAACTTTTGTTTTTAATTACTGCAGCACATCTACGACTGCAGGATTTTACCAAATCTTGATATTGAACTTGAAGTGCTATCGCGTTGAAGCGCGCAGTTTGTCTTCAGCGATGACCTTTTGCATTCTGCGCGTGCAATTGCAGTAACTGCGTTGCTGTTGAGACTTGTAGAGATTTGTTATCTAGTTTCTATAAGATTATGTTTTGTTAAGTAGCTTGTTAACTAAAGATTTGTTAATTTATGTTTTACAGACATATGCCTTATTTTTAGTTTAATAAGCATATATTGCGAAGTTTCGCTCAGAACTGTTTCACAATTTTCAGGTAACTTAAAATAAAACAACTACAGTTATTGGCCATTTTATTAATTTCATGTGTCCAAAATTAAGGAACATTAAGGAAATCTTTGTTCACAATTGAAATAACCGGCTTTCTCGTATTAAAAAAAATGAGGATAATGAATATAAACATTGCTTTTTATCACTGCAGAGAGTTATAATTTTTAAACCATGTCAAAACGAATTAAAGCTGATGTTGCTGACAAACAGGAAATTGTGAAATTACGAAAGGAAAATTTATCAGTTGAACAAATTAGCAAACATGTGAAGCGTTCTAAAAGTGTTAGTCGTGTTCTAAAACTGTACAATGAAACTGGTAGGTTAACAAATACAAAGAAATCTGGAAGACCAAGAAAAACTAGAGTAAGAGAGGACAGAGCTAAGCAACGCCTAGCATTAAAAGAGCGTTTCCTAACTGCGGGAAAAATTTCTAAACAAATTGAAGGTGTCACAAATGTTTCACGACAAACTATGTCCAGACAATTGCATGAAATAGACCTTGATGCAAGATCTCCTCGAAAAAAGCCACTGTTAAGTAAAAAAAACCAGGCAACAAGATTAGCATTTCCAAACAAGCATGTGACATGGTCAGAAGAAGATTGACACAAAGAATTTTTAGTGATGAATCTAAATTTAATGTATTTGGCAGTGATGGTAAACAGATTATAAGAAAAAGAAATGGAGAAAGTTTGAATTCTAACTGCATAAAAAAAACTGTGAAGTATGGTGGGGGCAGCGTGATGGTTTTCGATATGAAATCATGGCAGGGCACATCACCACTTGAACGTTTAAATACTAAAGTTAATGCTGCTGTGCACAAGAATGTGTTAGAACAACATCTTGTGCCAGTGTTGCAGAATTCTGGAATCGAAACTCGTGTATGTATGCAGGATAATGCTCCCTGCCTTAAGGCACAGCTCGTTAAGAATTATCTGGCTGATCAAGAAGTAAAGGTTATGGACTGGCCTGCTCAGAGTCCAGACTTGAATCAGATAGAAAACTTATGGAAGACTTGAGGACAAAGAGTTATGGCGAGAAATCAAGAAAACGTTGAAGACTTGTGGCTCAAATTGATAGATGAATGGGCCAGGATTACTGTTGCCCAATGTCAAGATTTGGTAAAATCCTGCAGTAATTAAAAACAAAGGTTGTTGTACCAAATATTAAATGGTCAATAAATATGTATTTTGTTTTTTGTTTTATATTCACGTTTAGTTAAAAACGTTATTTTGTCCATTAATTTTGGACACTTGAAATTAATAAAATGGCCAATAACTGTTTTTGTTTTATTTCAAGTTACCTGAAAATTTACGAAATAGTTCAACTACTTAATGTCTACATTCAGGAAAAATTTCAGGTAAATTGATTTACAATTTTTTGAAATTTAAAAGATTTAATATTTGTTCTTAAATTTTGGACGGCACTGTAGATGATAGATATTTTTATAATTACTATATAAAAAATCTTGATGCTTCTATTTATAGGTCTGTGGTCAGAGGAGAATTTACGGCAAGCAAAATTTTTAATCATTTGAAATAACTACGTAGTGACTAACAAGAGTATTTGTTTGTCTAGACCCGTGTTTTTTAACCGGGGTGCCGGGGCACACCGGTGTGCCGTAAAATATTGTCAGGGGTGCCGTGGGAAATTCTCCAATTTGGGTGCCTATGCGGTGTAGCGCCAGGCAGAGTAATCATGTAGTACTGTTCCATACCAGAAGGTGGCAGCAGCAGGTGGCGATTTGCCTTGTGCTTGCAGACGAGAAAATTGGCCACGCATGGATGCAGCGGCAGGTAGCATTGACGGCGATGTTGTCATTGTGGATAGAGAGATAGTGAAAGTGTTACATATTTTCGATAGCTTCTAAAAGCCAATTAAAGTAATCCCGCTGGGAGTACTAGTCGAAAGCTTTCGCAAAAAATTGATGGAGTTGTTTATACAGTTTTTTTATGACCGCCTCTGGTTAAGTGCTGATACCGCGTTTTAGTTTGTAACTGCAGTGCGTACCAGAGAAGACTTTTAACAAGGCATGGAGCATTAGCATTTGATTTGGTAGTTTCAGCGTCTATATTAATTTTTTGTTGTTTTATTTTTTATGTTTAATTTCTATTTGAATACGATAATGCAAATGATTATGTAATTGTTTGTTAATTACAACTAGTAAAAGAAAAGTTGTAAAAGAAAGTGATGGAGAAGTTTGTGAAAAGAAAAAATGCTGTTACTGTACTGGACCCTGGACAAAATCCGTGCCCAAATGAGGGCCCTAGTATGAATGGAGGTGAAAAGAAAGCAAAGAGAAGGCGATACAACGAAAACTATCTTTCATTTGGATTTACTTTTACCGGAGATGCAACGGCACCGACTCCATTGTGCTTGGTATGTGGTGAAATGCTCTCCAACGGTGCTATGGTTCCAAGCAAGCTTAAACGACATCTTGAAACTAAACACCCTTCACTTCAAAACAAAAACGTGGAGTATTTTGTTCGCCTGCGTGATCAGACAGAGAAACAGGCCAATTTCATGAGAAAAACCGCAAAGGTAAACGAGAGAGCCCTTAAAGCTAGCTACCGCGTAGCTGAACTTGTGGCTAAATCAAAAAAGTCCCACACTGTGGCAGAGCAATTAATACTTCCCGCCTGCAAAGCCATTGTAACTGAGATGCTTGGGCCCGAAGCAACTAAAGAAATAGCCAAAGTCCCTCTCTCAGATAACACAATTTCCAGACGAATCAATGAGATATCTGCAGACATAGAAAGTGTTGTTTTGGACAAGATCCGTATCGGTAATAAATTTGCTTTGCAACTTGATGAGTCTACTAATATTAGTGGACATGGTCAACTCTTGGCCAATGTGCGTTTTGTGGATGGAGACACAATCAGAGAAAACTTTCTATTTTGCAAGGCTTTGCCAGAAAAAACAACCGGAGAGGAAATTTTTCACGTCACATCAGAATATCTGGAAAAAGGAGGACTTAAGTGGGAAAACTGCACGAGTGTCTGCACTGATAGAGCTGCAGCCATGGTTGGGCGCACCAAAGGCTTTGTAAGCAGAGTGGAGAAAAACCCAGAGGTGATCATTACGCACTGTTTTTTACACGGCGAAGCCCTCGTAGCCAAGATTTTACCGGCAGACCTTGTTCCTGTGTTGAATGATGTTGTGCGCATGGTAAACTTTGTAAAGTCACGACCTGTGAAAACTCGCATATTTGCGGCTTTGTGTGAGGAAATGGGAGCGGAGCATAAAGCCTTGCTGTTTCATACGGAGGTCCGATGGTTGTCGCGCGGCAAGGTGCTGGCCCGTGTGTATGAGCTTCGAGAGGAACTTAAAGTGTTTCTGAAGAACGAGGGGACCGAGTACACGAAGCTGCTTGCAAATGATGAGTGTTGTGCAAGACTGGCTGGCATACCTGGCAGATATTTTTTATTATCTGAATGAACTGAACACACGAATGCAAGGCCGAAATGAAAACCTACTTACAAGCACAGATAAAATAAATGGATTCCGTTCCAAGGTGCAACTCTGGCAGCAACATATGGAAAGTGGCAATCTTGAAATGTTCCCACTCACCAATAAATGGCAAGGTGTTAATACTGCTGCACTGTGTGAGGTAATAGTTAAACATTTGAAAATTCTTGAGCAGATGATGTCATTTTATTTTTCTTCAGCCACCACAGAGTACCTTGACTGGGTTAGGGACCCATTCAGCTCAGCATCAGCTGTTGGAAAGGACATTACTTTAAAGGAGCAGGAGGAAATAACTGGACTGAAACAAGATCTTGATCTCTAGCTAAGCTTTGCTGATCTACCTTTGGACAGTTTCTGGTTGGCAGCTGCCAAGAAGCTCCCCATGCTGGCCACAAAGCTATTTTGACATTGCTCCCATTTTCCACAACATATCTGTGTGAGGTGAGCTTTTCAAGCCTGACTTCTATAAAAACTAAAAACAGAGAAAGACTGAGAGCTGTGGAGGAAGAGCTTCGTGTGTGTGTCTTTCATCGATTCCTGCCAGGATATCTGCTCTGTCTTCATCCACACAGCCCCAGGTTTCACACTGAGTGAGAATATGTATGAACGATTGTGAAATACTTTTTGTCTTTGTTTTTATTTGATTACTATTCAAGATGTCCAATTCAACATCTTTCTTCAATGTTAAAAAAGCTTATACTAACAATATAACACTCGTATTGTGAATATTCGGTCTTTTTCCCACATTTTCAGCTGGTGGTGTGCCGCGGGATTTTTTCAATGAAAAAAGTGTGCCTTGGCTCGAAAAAGGTTGAAAAACACTGGTCTAGACTTTATCTCTGAATTAGGGAAATATATGGCAGTCAAAGTTTGATGCAAGAACTTGTTACAATATATATTTTATTGCTTAACCCTTCAATATGCCAAAATTTTAAAGGTATAAACAGAAATCTAGAAAAGAATGAGAGGCCTTGGTAACGTTCCGTTACATATAGGGTCCAACCATTGCTAACCTCGTGCTACATATAGGGTCCGACCATTGGTAACCTCATGTTACATATAGGGTCAGACTGTTGGTAATCTCATGTTACAAATAGGGTCCAATTGTTGGTAACCTGATGTTACATTTAGGGTCCGACTATTGGCAACCACATGCTACACATAAGATCTGACCATTGGTAACCTCATGTTACATATAGAGCGGAACCATTGGTAATCTCAGGTCACATATAGGGCCTCGACCATTGTTAGCCTCATGTTAAATATAGGGTCTGAATGTTGGTAACCTCGTGTTACATATAGGGTCCAACTGTTGGTAACCTCATGTTACATTTAGGGTCCCAACCATTGGCAACCTCATGTTAAATATAGGGTCCGACCATTCGTAACAACATGTTACGCATAGGGTTCAACTGTTGGTAATCTCAAGTTACATAAAGGGTCTGACCATTGGTAACCTCATGTTGCATATAGGGTCTGACCATTGGTAACCTCATGTTATATATAGGGTCCGTATGTCGGTAACCTCATGTTACATATACGGTCCCAACAATTGGTAACCTCATGTTATATATAGGGTCCGTATGTTGGTAACCTCATGTTACATATACGGTTCCGACAATTGGTAACCTCATGTTGCATAAAGGGTCTGACCATTGGTAACCTCATGTTATATATAGGGTCCGCATGTCGGTAACCTCATGTTATATATAGGGTCGATATGTTGGTAACCTCATGTTACATATACGGTCCCAACAATTAGTAACCTCATGTTGCATAAAGGGTCCGACCATTGGTAATCTCATGTTATATATAGGGTCGATATGTTGGTAACCTCATGTTACATATAGGGTCCCGAGAGTTGGTAATCTTATGTTACATATAGGGTTTGATCATCGGTAACCTCAGGTCACATATAGGGTCCTACTGTTAGGAGTTAATTGAACGATAGATATGTTGTTTTACTGATGCTACGGAATGAATCTGAAGTTAAAGTAAGCTAAGAAATGTTAAGAAAACCTAGTTTTATGAGGTAAAGATGCATGTGTATTTGTAGCTAGCTTCTGGTAGGGTGTAAAATTCGATTAATCAGCTTACTTGGAAACGGTGAGTTTAAGTTAATTGTAATGTGCAACTTATACAGCATCGTAAGATGCATTAGCATATTGAGAAGTAAGAAGCCTAAATTATTCTGCAGCCTAGATGACAAGGTAGACTTCTGTTCCGTTTGCCATGTGTTGGATTAGATATTGATGGATGAAATCACCAGTCCTTTAAAACTTTTAGTCAATAATGCTAGCAGACTGGTTACTTTGATCTGTCAGATGCAATTTGCAAACTGAACTTTTCCTTAACAATTTTTTGGGCTATTGCCTCGGTTGCTGTATCAAGTAGGCTAAGTATAATCAAAAACTTATGGTACCGGTAGTAATGATCTAATAATGGCTGATTCTGCTGATGTACCTACATTTATTTAATTGGCATGGAGTTATTTTTAGCAGAGGAATAAATGATCTTTAGATGATTCTTCCCTTAAGGCTGATTTTTCTGCCAAATGGCACACCATACTAAGTTTATAGACAAGTCAACTGAAAGGCCTGATCACAACCAAATGACTTTTAATTAAACTTCTTTGTTTTCAAGGAACTAACTAGCAATAATTTATTCCAATTTTTAATTGATTTCTCATTAGTTTTCAAAATAACCTCCAAAGTTGGTGTTTACCCTGTACCTTTCCAGCATAAATTACAACTTTTAGTCAGCCACTTTTTTTTGGACACCAAATGTGTGACGTCATATGCAACCTTCCTAGTAGCCTAACCCTGCATTAAATTTAGTGTAATTAGTAAAAAAAAATTATTGTTGAATCAATTTTAACCATTGAATGATGGATGGTTTAAATAAGTGTGATATTCAGTCGCTGTTTCAGCAGTGCCCCGAAACGAAATGCAAATGCTGCCAAAAAAAAAACACTTTCATTGTACATACTGTAATTTTGTACATATTATGTCTTCTCGTCTGAAACGTCATATCTTGCAGTCTCATATTAGTTGCGTTGTGACTTTTGACGATCAAACGTGTTTTCCTAGCAAACTATCTCATTCTGCATTACATATTAATACTAAGCGATTTCAATACAACTGTCCAAAATGTGAAAAGACAATTGCTACCAGAAAGCGTTTTCTTTCTCCTCTTCATAAATATCAAATTTCAAAGAACGATCAAGCACAAAATATAACTCCTGATGATAAAAATATGACCGCAGCAAAATTGAACTTACCTAGAGATGAAGATGAAGACAATTTTAGTGGTAGAGCACAAACAAAAAGGCCTATCGTGCATTTGGTAAATTGTCCACTATGTAGTTTCACCATGCATTCAAAGAGTTTGAATTACCATTTGAAGAAAATGCATCACACAGAATTCACATTAAGTTGTATTTGTGTTGATGAATAAGAAGGAATACATCTTGTCAGAAAGTCGATAGGCAGTATTGTCTATAGAACACATGCCCAAACAAGCTTCCACGATTCTGCAGCTATGCTACGTGAGGAAGAAAGATGTGCGGATTATATGAATTTAGCAAAGAGATCCGGCATGCCTACAGTAGAATGCATTCATTTACATCTTTGGAGTAAATGCCCACAGTACTGCACATTGAGGAAGCAGATTTGACTTTAGGTACTTTAAAACATTTATCTGGCGAAGATAAAATCAAACTTCTTTCCAATCAAACCATTTGCAAATGCATAAAACTTTACTAACATGAGGTTACCAACAGTCGGACCCTATATGTAACATGAGATTACTAATGGTGAGACCCTTTATGTAACATGAGGTTGCCAATGGTCAGACCTTATATATAACATGAGGTCATTATTACTAACAATCAGACCCTATTTGTAACAGCAGGTTACCAACGGTCAAACCCTATATGTAACATGAGGTTACCAATGGTCGGATCCTATATCGAATATGAGGTTATTATTATTTACAATTGGACCCTATTTGAAACACGAGGTTACCAACAGTCGGACCCTACATGTGACATGAGGTTACCAATGGTCGGCACCCTATATGTAACATGAGGTTACCAACAGTCGAACCCTGTATGTTAACAATGGTTGGACCCTATTTGTAACATGAGGTTGCCAATGGTCGGGACCCTATATGTAACATGAGACTGCCAATGGTCGGGTCTTATATGTAACATGAGGTTTCCTACAGTCAAACCCTATATGTTACATGAAGTTACCAACAGTTGGACCCTATATGTAACATGAGGTTATCAATGGTCGGGGCCCTATATGTAACATGAGGTTACCAACAGTCAAACCCGATATGTCACATGAGGTTACCAACAGTGTGACCCTATATGTAACATGAGATTACCAATAGTCGGGGCCCTATAAGCAACGTGGGGTTACTAATGGTTGGGACTCTATATATAACATGAGGTTACCAATGGTCGGGATCCTATATGTAACATGGTTGTCAATGGTCGGACCCTACATGTAACATGAGGTTTGCAACAGTCGGACTGTATATGTAACATGAGGTTACCAGTAGTTGGGACTGTAAATTTAACATGAGGTGACCAACCGTCGGATCCTATATGTAACATGAGGTTACCAACAGTTGGACCTTATATGTAACATGAGGTTACCTATAGTCGGACTGTATATGTAACATGAGTGTTACGGATTGGCATCGTACTTTTCCTAGTTCCACTGCATGAATCGTTGTGTTATTTCTGCATAAATCTTTGTGTCTTATCGTCTAGACCAGGGGTTCTCGACCGGTGGCCTGCAGACCCTTCTCGAAATCCGAAGAATAGTAAAAATGTCTGAAATGCCAAGCTAATATCGATATATCAGAGATCTGTATCGAACCTTTAACGGTGCTCATTGTATGGAACCTTTAACGGTCGTTCTCATTGCCTTAGGAGAAACGCTCTGTGTTGCCAAAAATAATTCAATTGACGTAATTCAATTTTGACATCAAATAAACAGTTCTTCTTGGTCGCTGGTATAGTATAACACGAAAGTTAGTATTAAGTAAAATTTGATTTTGATATAAAAAGAAGTTCTTCATTCTCACAAACGATCTGCAAAAGATCGACAAACGATTCGCAACTATAACAAAACATAACCTATTGCTATCTTCAAACAATTACATGACTGACCGATCGCAAACGATGAACATAAGCCAAGAAAACGTGACAATCTTAAAAATAGAAGGAGAAAACCTACAACATTTCGACTCCAACAATTTTTTAGAACTATTCATGCAAGGCAATGCACTTGCTGAGTACAATGAGAAAGTTGACGGCATTGCCACCTTAAATTACATCCACAAAACCTTTAGTGTAAATTTTAACAACCCCAACGCCACTCTTCCGACCATATTTGCAATCTACGGAAGAGGAAATTCGATCAATAGCATCACGAAAAAAAACTGCATAATGCTCAACTTGTACTGTTGTGATTACTTAACTGCAAATATTCAAAATTTGTTTTACTACTTGTCAAATCAAAGTCTATTAAACGTTTAATAAAAAAAAAAAACCAGCTGGTTCATTCAGTAGTGTATCTTTTTAATATTAGAATGAGTAGGCTATCTTTGCAGAAAATGCAGTAGGCTACCCTTGTAGTGAACACAGCAGAAGTTTTAGCATTAAGACCAAATTAAGGAAATGGAGGCCAATAAAGCAAAGCTATCTTTGTAGTAATTTGTGTTGCTGAAATTGAGGTAACCTAGAACAGCTTCTCACTTAATATTGGAAATCGAGTTTAAATTGAAAGTTTAATTTTGCGATTTTTCTAGAGAGCAAGGAACCTAACTGAGTTGATTGAATTCAAATAAATTGATTGAGATTTTTGTAAAAACATATCTGCAGTGTATCTTTTTAATTTTAAAATGAGCTGCAAGAAGAAGCGAAAGTATGATGATTCGTACATAGAGTATGGGTTTACTTGCATAAATACTGCCGGAGATGAAAAGCCTCAATGCGTGATTGGTTACCAAGTTCTCTCTAATTGCTCTATGAAGCCTTCAAAGCTAAAATTACATTTACAAACCTATCACTCCAAGTACTCGCAAAAAGATCAAACTTTTTTTGAAAGACATAGAAGCTCCCTCAAAAGTATGAAACTTGATTCTGATGGAAGATTATATGAAACGAATGCAAAGATTCTCGAGGCTTCTTTTGCAGTATCTCTCTCGATCGCTAAAGCAAAGAAACCTCACACTATTGGAGAGACGCTGATAAAGCCATGATGTGCGAAACAAATGGTTGAAATCGTACTGGGAAAGGAGGCCGAAAAGAAAATAGCTGCTGTATCACTGTCGAACAATATAGTCCAAAGAAGAATAAAAGAGATGACCACAGACATAAAGGAACAAGTTGTAGAAGAGATTCGTTCAGCATCGTTTGGTCTATTCTCGATTCAGTTGGATGAATCAACAGACGTTGAATCTTGCTCTCAGCTTATGGCTTTTGTCAGATATATCCATTCTGGAAAGCTGAAAGAAGAATTTCTTTTCTGTGTAGCTCTGAAGAATACAACTAAAGCTTCAGACATCCTTGCAACAGTGTCTACTTTTTTTGAGAATAATTATCTTTCCTTGGTAAATCTTTGTGGCGTTTGCACAGATGGTGCACCCGCAATGATCGGGTCAAGGTCAGGTTTTCAAGCACTAGTTAAACATCGTGCTCCAGCTGTTAAAGGTGTTCATTGTATGATACATCGCCAAGCTTTGGCATCAAAAACTTTACCAGAACCATTATCAAATGTGCTTCAGCACTCCATCAGCTTGGTCAATTACGTCAAAGGTAATGCTTTAAACTCGCGACTTTTCAAGGAACTTAGTGAAGAAACAAAATCTGAATATAATGTTCTTCTTTTTCACACAAAGTACGCTGGCTATCAAAAGGAAACATGATAGCAAGAGTCTTTCAACTACGGAATGAGATCAAAAATTTTTGCGAAAAACACGGGAAAACCGATTTAGTGGCGATTCTCGATCATGAAGAATGGCAGTTGAGTTTGGCATATCTTGTTGATATTTTTGAGCAATTAAACAAACTTAACTTGCTCATGCAAGGGAGACACACTAATATTATTAAATTCGTTGATGCACTGAAGTCATTTCTATGCAAGCTACGAATTTGGAGCAAAAAGGTGTTTGAGGGGAATTACTCTATGTTTGGATCTATTTCAATGATGCTAGAAATGGGGAATAAACAGATGCCAGAGTTGCTTCAAGAAAACATCATCTCTCATCTGACAGCTCTAGAAGAATTTAAGCACTATTTTCCAGAAGTGAGTGACAAAGAGCTGAATTTCGTAAGAAATCCATTCAGATGTTCTGTTGACAGCATACCTGATGAGCAGCAGGATGAGTTGATTGATCTGCAAAATGATTCCACAGCTAAAGACCTTTTCGATGACAACACAGTTGAAGAATTTTGAATTCATATGATCGGCTCATATCCTAATGTTGCTAAAGTTGCACTCCGCTCTGTTTTGCCTTTTGTTTCGACATATTTGTGCGAGTCTGGCTTCTCAACAATGCTTCATATCAAAACTGCACAGAGAAACCGCCTTGAATTAGAGGATGATATGAGATGTGCTCTCTCAGAAACTTCTCCTTGAATGGATAAGCTACTCAAGAACAAACAGTGTCAAATGCCCCATTGAATGTGATTAAATGGCAACTTCAATACCCCTGTTGAAGTGAATAAACATGTTCCTTCATATGAGAGAGATTTTGTGTTTTACTGCAGCCTGGTTTCTAGAGTTGCTCGAATTGTCATGTTTTGTAAGCTAGACCACAATGGCAGGTAGTTTCATTTCGATGTTTTGCTTTCATCTTATCCATGCAAAGCTCATGGACCCCCAAAAATCTTTCTGTGGACCCCCAGGGGTCCATGGACCCCCGGTTGGGAACCACTGATCTAAGTCCTGTTGATATGTTTAAAATGTGCTTTGATGAGGATTTCATAGAACACATCTGCAGTGAATCACAGAAGTATGCTGCTCAAAAAGGTGAGTCACAATACGAAGTATCAGTTGAGGAATTGTACGAATGTTCTGGAATATTGCTCTTCTCTGGTTATGTAAAAATGCTCTTTCGACAAATGTATTGGGAAACAAAATTCCATGCCAATTGTTTTTTGGTTAAGTAAATCAATGAGCAGAAACAGATTTGCAAAGATTCATCAACACTTGCATTTTAATGACAATATGAATATTGATTCCAAAGACAAAGTTTATAAAGCCAGACCAATTTTGGATCATTTTAACAAAAAGTTTGCATTCTTCATGCCCTTGTGCAATACTTATTTATTGGATGAAGCCATGGAGCCATATTATGGTTATCATTCAATGAAGCAATTTATTCGAGGAAAACCAATTAGGTATGGTTTTAAATTTTGGTGCCTCACAAGCCCTAAAGGATATATGGTAAAATTTCATCCGTATACTGGCAGTAACAAAACATTGGGAAAGTCCTTGGGTGAATCAGTCACTGAAAATCTTTGTTTTGATTCTGTGCCAAATGGTTAGTGCATTTATAGTGATTTTCGATCTATTTTGACGTTGTTGCGACCAAGATTGACACTGTTGCAATCAAGATTGACAAGTTGCAATCAAGATTGACACTGTTGCAATCAAAATTGACACTGTTGCAATCAAGATTGACAGCTAATAAAAAAACTTTTTAAATAAAAATTTTTTCCTTGACATTACAGATCAGCCCATTTTTGAAATTTTTAAGCTTATTCTTGATTAGTAATAAAACAATAAAAAATATATCCCTATGTCTCAATCCCAAAGTTCAGGAGAAACTCAAGGTGATAACACGTAGAATACGATGGATGTCCACGTAGAAAACACAATGATGCAGGATACGACTCACGAGGGCAATGATGATGCAGCGAATGAAGCAAACGGTGAGGTGAATATAGTTCGCAGGAGAATGAACAATGTTGTGAATGGTGCATATGTTGTCGAATATGTCCACTTTATGATGAAGGTAACAATATATCATATATTGGCCAAATCACAGGTGTGAAGCGAA
Source organism: Trididemnum clinides (assembly GCA_963675345.1). Classification (NCBI taxonomy): domain Eukaryota; kingdom Metazoa; phylum Chordata; class Ascidiacea; order Aplousobranchia; family Didemnidae; genus Trididemnum; species Trididemnum clinides. The sequence goes on along the minus strand of OY776292.1, from coordinate 30,930,589 downwards.
CCACTGTGCACATGATTCTTAAGCGATATGCAAATACTGGCGATACCCCGGCTGCGTGGAGGGTGGTGATCAAAAATCAAAGCTTTCTGAAACTCAAAAAAGTGTTATTACACAATGGGTTGATGATGATTGTCTGCTAACACTTAATCAATTAAGAGCAAAGGTGGCCGATGTGTATAATATATATCCAGGTTTCAAATTCTTGTATTGACAAGGTGCTGAGAAACTTTCATTATGCAATAAAAAAGATTGATATGATACCCGATGCACGCAATAGGAGCAGTACGATTGAACAGTGCTTTGCATATTCAATCCGTTTTAGAGACCTCGAACAGGAAATTCCTATTGAGAATTTTATATTTGTTGATGAAGTGGGGTTCTCCGAAAGTACTCGGCCCAAGAGGAAGAGCAGTTGCCAGGCTAAGAGCAACCACGCCAGTACCATTCTCAAGATCGCACAATATTTTGGTAGTGGCTGCCATGACGAAAAATGGAATGCTATATAATAAGGTGCATGATACAGCAGCAACCGGTCAGGATTTCCAACTCTGCCTGGATGAATTCAAAAATATATGCATTGAAAAAGAAATATCAAACCCAGTAATCATTCTCGACAATGCGAGAATATACCACAGCCATATATTGAAGTGGGATGGATTTTTACCAGTGTTTCTACCACCCTATTGCCCATTCTTAAATCCAATAGAGAATTGTTTCTCGAAGTGAAAGAATGCTGTTAAAAGAGAATGTTGTACCTCGGAAATACAACTTAAGAATGCAATAAATACCAAGTTCTCAACAATTACTTCTGAAGACTGCAATGATTATTACAGAAATATGCTCAGATATTTGAATAGATCAGCCAATCGTGAAACAATAAATACTTAATTTATTCATTTAATATATTTTCCTTCTTTAATGCTTTTTTAATCATTGTTGCTATAACGTCAATCAAGGTTGCAAAAGTGTCAATCTTGATTGCAACTTGTCAACCTTGATTGCAACAGTGTCAATCTTGGTCGCAACAACGTTAAAATAGATCAAAAATCACTATATATGGACAATTACTTCACTTCTATACCGCTGATGGATAATTTATCTAAGAATGGATTCTACTGCATGGGAACAATCAAAAGTGACAGAATCGAAAAAGCTCCTCTTTAAGATCTCAAAAAAGCTCAAAGAGGAGCTTGCTGTTCTGTAGAAGACAAAGAAAACAATATCAGCTTGGTGAGGTGGAATGACAATAACCAAGTGACGCTGGTAACAAATCTGAAAGACAAAAACCTATTTGAGATGGGTACCTGCAAGTGATGGAAAAGAAAAGAAAGAAAAAGAGCTGATGTCCCACAGCCCAATCTGATCAAGCTCTATAATAAAAAGAATGGGAGGAGTTGACCTCTTTGATAAAATGAGAGGATTCTAACGAATTCGCATGAGGTTGATGAAATGGTATTGGCCATATTTTCGATTCTGTCTGAATGGTAGCATTGTCAATCTGTGGTTATTATACAGATTTGTGCACAAAAAAGTATCATTGTTGGGTTTTACAAGGCAAATTGTGCTTGCTCTCCTGGCAAGTGCAGACATGGCATCTAGAAACAGTGCATGTCCCAAAACAAAAAAGCAAGTGCTTGACGCCACAACACTTGATGGGAAAGACCACCTGGTGAACAAAAATGCAACAGATACCCAACGAAGATGTGCTGCTTGTGGTAAATGTATCAAATTTGTCTGTATCAAATGCAATGTGGGGCTGCACCCTGATAACTGTTTTGTTGCATATCATAAATAAATGTCATTTACTCTTACTGTAGAACTATTGTTAGTAAAAAACATTGTTTTTTTATACAGAAAAAAAAGTCAATTACTCACAGCAATACAATCGATCAACTCTTTAGTGCCCAGCGTATGATAAATTATACGCTAAAAAATAGGGGTCGGAAAAACAAAATATATAAAAAAACACTGAAAACATAATCAAGTGTACCTCATAACCACACAACTTCAACAGAATTAAGATTCATTTTTTTCTACTTCCGTGCATTAATGGGTAAAACAATTTTTGGAAATTACCAGAGTGCAAAAATGGACTTCTTTGCTTGTTTAAAATGCAAAAGCTTTACCAGTAAAAACTTAGACCAATGTAAAAGATGTAGACGGTGGTGGCAGGGCAAGTGTGCTGGATTTAACAATCAAGTGAAAAAAACAAGGATGACAACTTTGTTTGTTCATCATTGACCTTGTGTTTGTCCTGGTCTGCCTGAGTTGATTGGTTCTTTAAAACAATTTTTAAATATCACTGCTGTGACTATGTTTTTGTATTTTAGTGAAGGTTTTAACGAACATGTTTTTTTTCTTGCCTTTATACCAGTCTGACTCTAAGTGCATTTGATGAAACAGTCAAATTAGCTTTTACAAAGGGTCACATTATATTTAAAAATTTGGCTGAAATTTTTCATTCCCCTCACAAAAATAAGGAATTAGCCATAATCAGGAATATAAATTGCACAGTTAAGCCTTTGGAACCAGTGATCCTCCCAAAAAAATTTTCATGCTTGTTCTGATACCAAAACGAGCAAATGACTCTGCTACTTTGTATAAACTTAATTGCAGTAAATGCAACAAGCAATTTAGCCTTTTCAACATGGTAACCGTAGTCTATCACTAACAATGTTGGCATGTGATCCGCAAAAATGTGTTTAAGCTAGGGTGCCCAGACGTACCACTTTTTGGACTTCTGTACTGCTTAAAGCAGCATACTACTTTTTGTACTACTTTTTTGTGTTCACACACTTAAACTTTTTTTATTACACAAATGAGAGAAAAATATGATTCCAACTGACTGTGAATATTAAGGTTGCTAGTACAGTCAACTCCGGATGTAAGAGACACTTTGGGACCAGCTTAATCAGTCCCATATTTCCAAATATCCCTTAAAACCAAATGTACACAGTTTGATTCGATACCGTAAAATCACAAGTTTTAAATGCTCAAAACACCCTTTTTGAAACTTTTCATACATTCCCCGCATAAAATGTCGCAATGGGCATTAGACTGCTAATGTAGATGAAAGCCGAAAAGCAGCTACAGAAGCACAATTAGCCTATAAAGCTGAATTCGACATCTCGCAGACAGATATCCCTCAGCAGAATGGGTTACCCCTTACAACCGATTGAAATTACTGGGACTTTGAAATTTGTCCCTTATAAGCAAAAATCCCTTATATTCGCATCCCTTATAAGCAAATAATTTTTGTATTATTTCAAATTGAAAATCATTGGGACCACTTGAAACTGTCCCTTATAAGCAAAAATGCCTTATATGCACATCCTTTATATCCGAAGTTGACTGTAACTATTTTTTGAAGTAAACTCTAATTGAACTCTTTGAACCATATGCTTGCAAAGACACTTGGAATGGTGTTATTTCAGACAGCATTGTGACGAAATAATAAATTCGTAAAGCCAATCGGTTGTTTCATTTTTTGTGGTCGCCAACTATAAAATGTTTCTTTTTCAACAAAGCCGGGTTACAAAAAGAATCAGCAATAACACTCAATTACAAATTCCACAATTTTATTTTTCGGGTTTATTGCAAAGGATTGATAGCCACTATGGCAGCAAAGTGACAAAAGTGTCAAATTACTCATGATATATTGAAGGTAAGATTCATTTTTGCTTACTGTTTCCGTTTTCATATCAGCAAATTTTATATGAACCGTATTAATTTTAGGACTTATCTGCGTGACATTGAAAGTGATGGCAAGGTGTTCTGCAGTTTTTGCTCAACTACTTTCTCCATAACCTACAGTGCTAGAGCGCAGGTGAAAAGTCATGAAACCACAAGTAGACATAAATCTTCTGTCTCTGCAAGGGCTGGCTCGTCTTCAATGAACACTTTTTTAAAAGAAAAGAACAAACCAACACCGAATATGAATTGGCTGCACAAGAAGATAGCTTTGCATATCATACGATACACCACAATCACAGTTTTCATTCTATGGACTGTACTGGCTCAATGATACGTAATTTTTATCTGCAAAAGTTCACATGGGCCAGAACCAAATGTGAAGCGATTGTTTAAAATATATTTGCTCCTTGGGCTTTGAAGTTGGTGTCGCAAGACTTAATCAAGACCAAAGCAATAGCCTTGTCAATTGACCCATGTAATCACGGACATTTAAAGCTACTGCAATCCTGGCACGATTTTACAATAACAAAAGTAATGAAATTGCGACTAAGTAGCTAACTTTATGGACGTCAAAGGTAAAACTGCCGAAATAATATCTTCGGAAGTTCTAAAGGTAATTGAGAAGTTTGGTGTCAGTGATAAAATCGTTGCCATGTCTGTGGATAATACCAATTCAAACTTTGGTGGTTTAAACCGTGCAGGGAGAGTGAATGTGCACACTAAAGTGAAAACTGCTTTGCAAAGAGAAGTAATTGGCTTGGGATGCTCAGTGCACATTGTTCACAACACTTGTCGAACAGCTATGCACCCTATTCCAGTTGATGTTGAGCACTTACTGTGAAAAGTGTATGGATACTTCCACATTTATACCGTGAGAGTCGAAGCTCTGAAAGACTTTTGTGATTTTGTCGGAGAAGCGTACCAAACTATTTTGTCACACAGCACCATGCGGTGGTTATCCATGCTTCCCGCAGAGGAACAAATCTTACAAATGTATGCTCCATTAATATGGTACTTTCTCTCCCTTGAAAAATGCCCAGCAGTTCTAAGAAAACTGTTTGATGATCCTCTGACCAAGTTTTGGGTGACGTTTGCAAACGCCAATTTGATGCTGTTCAGTACGACTCGACAGCTTGAAAGTCAAGATTGCTGTGCTGTTGAAACCGGTGAAAAATTAAAGAGTTTAGGAATAGTGCTGAAAGGAAGACTCGCTGATGACTTCATTTCTGAATCGATATCAGTACTCTTGTTCAATCTTTCAAAAGAAGGACCTACAACTAAAGAAGATTTTTTAAAATATGTCGTATATTTTATTCTGGTCCAGTTGCTTATCTCAACGCTTGGGGCAAACATGTTGATGACCTGGAGGATTTGCAACGCTTTCTTTTGAAAAAGTTTCCAGAACGTTCCGAGTTTCAAAAGGCAGGATTGCTTCTCCAGGAAAAATGTCCTAATGTTTCTATCTCCATTGATAGCGTGTTTCACGAAGTTATGTATCTGCAACAGGTTTTGAATTCTGATATTCTCAATAACTGGCAAGACAATGGTACCTCACTAAGTGATTGATGAAAGAAAGTTTTTGATCTCTTGTCTGAACTTGAGATCAATACTCCAAACTTAAGAAAATTTAGTGCAGTTCTTATGTGCCTTCCCACAAGTAATGCTCCTGTGGAAAAATTTTTTCCCAGATAAACGCTTTATGGACTGATGAAAAAAATAGATTTCTTGTAGAAACTATCAAGGCCTTTACTCATGACAAAGTCAAATTTCAATCTGTCATGTGATGCTTTCGCAAAAAAATTGGCTAAAAATAAAGCAATACTTAAAAAGATACATGGGTCTGAAAAATATAGATTTTAGACTGAAGCTAACCATTGAGCTTTTTTCAAAAAAGTTACCGCAGTGTTATACTTGACTGTATAAACCAATTTGTGAGACGCTTTATGATCTCATGCATATTGCAACCAAGCTGGTATCCTATCTTGCTCATCAAAAATTGTCTGTTTTTCTGTTATTAAATAATAGCATTTCATGTATGTAGGTTTTAGTGTTTTTTTCTATTAGTTAATTTTGGCATCGTTGCCATTTGTGTGTGTATATCTATTCTTTATCCCTACTTTTTGTTTTGCAACTCTTGTTGATTCCTTTAAACTTGATGATCTAAAAACATGCTTTCTGAATATAGACAGACGCATTGAAGTGCTAACTATATTTTCGTTCAGTATCGATACGAAAATATTAATTTCTGGTCAAATAATGCCATTATCGTTGAGCGCAACTCATTAGATACAAAATATGATCCGTACTACTTTTTAAGGTCAAAATATAATTAAAACTAGAATTTTTGGCCCATGAACATGAAATATACTACTTTTTGTCAAAAAACTTCTGGTCACCCTAGTTTAAGGTGACCCGTTTACCGTTAAGTTGCATAGGCCTGGTCTACATGCAACATTGCAATCCAGTAAGTGCCAAGTTATGTCTCGAGCCTAAAAGTAAGTTGGAATTAATGAGCATGTCGACTGAAAGTGTGAAGCTTGGAATTCGGCATTTTGTTCTCCAATGTCATGTTCGGCTTTCAGACTACTCTTCTAGCACAAGAGTTTCTGATAATCCATCCATTTGTTTGGTGGTTTCAGCAGTGCAAGTTTTAATAGACTTGTATCAGGCTCTAATAATGTTTTGCTGCATTTAGTGAAATTGATCCAGATGTAATTGAAACAATAATAAAGTATTAGCTCGAACATGCTTCCCAATGGCTCTTTGTGGAAAAATGTAGCTCTAAGCGTTCACACAGAAGTATGTAGCGCCATATTTTAATGAAGCAGTCAAAACGTGTTCCTTGCCTCAACCTGAAGATGTCTGTTTTTTTTTTTAAGTGATTTGACATCACAGAACAAGGCAATTTTTCACGATAAAAAGTAAAGATGCATTTTGCATCTCTATTTCATATGTCCATCCTGCATTTTGAAAATCCATACACAACAATCAGGTCACTGAACGAAAAATCGTAAAATCAAAATATTTAAAGAAAAAATAAGCAAAAACTCTGCTCAATTGAACTGCTCTGCCATTTGTCTACGTGAATTTTTATGCAATATGAAAACTGATTTTTGTGTTTAAGTAAAAATGTAACGTTAGTATGCTGCCGTTTAATTGTTGACATTGTTACAAGTAAAATGCATGCTAAAAATGATAAAATAGTCGCTTTCATAAAAAAGTAGTTTCTTGAAATAATTTTTTTTGGCTGTAGATACGCCTTCTAACCTCTGAAACAGTTATAGGAAATCGTGTCTCCCGCATTTTTTGACATTAGTTTTGTCACTCTATGATGAGTAGTTATCGAGATAGGCAAAAAGTCCCAAAATCGCAACTTCAACAATCGTGAGCCACATCTGTATGATGTCATAAAGCAAAAAAATTTTGGGCACCAAATTTTTACCCAAAACCCTACCACATCAGACCCCAGAGATTTTGAAAATCAAAGGTGATGAAATTTTGAAACACCATAACAGCAAGACATTAACACTAGAATTACGGCTGTGTCCATTTCGACACACAGGGTTTCATAAAAGTTGCCTGGTTAGCTAATTTTAGCATGCAAACTTTTGAAACTCCTTGACTTTTCCTAAAATTTGATCTAGTTTTCAAATGCACTTTTGTAGGTTGTGCAATTTGCTTCGAAGTTGACCTTTGACCCCAAAATAATTATGTACTCCTCAAATACGAGCATGTCAATTTTGACATAGAGCGTGTGGTTAAGTTTGAAGCGTTTGTTTTGTTTATTCTGTACAGCAGATAATGCTACAACTGTTCTTTGATGTGGTTTGCTGTATCTACGGGGGTAAATCAAAAATTATTTGCACATTGCTCTATAGCGCACTCTTGCTTTAGCTTTTTCACAAATGTTTTTAACACGTGGCGACTACTGTGTCACGTGATCACGATCAAATAATCTAATTGTTTGTTCGTTTTTAACACATGCTATTTTTAGTTAATAAAAATGGATGCTCCACGTGCATAATGCACCAGAAAAGAACAATGTGCTCACCTTATCACGATCAGCTAATCTAATTGTTCGTTCAGTTTTAAAACGTGTTATTTTCAGTTAATAAAAATGGACGTTCCACTTGCACAATGCACCAGAGAAGGACAACGTGCTGTGGTCCGATTTTTGTGGCCAGAAGGTTCACCGCGGGCAGAAATTAAGACTTTTAGCTCAATATGGAGACAATGATTTATCAAAAAGAACGGTATATGAGGGGATTGAGAAGTTTAAAACTGCCCGGACCAGAGTGAAACATGCAGAAAAAGCAAAACATCCATCAACCTCCACCAGTGAAGAGAAGACTGTGCAAGTTCAATAAATGATATTGGCAAACCGACCCATAACCATCTCTCTCAGATAGGACAATCTTTGCCGATCAGTTTTGGCTCTGCTCAAGAAATCATTCATGAAATCCTTGGGTAGAATAAAGTTTCTGCAAGGTGAGTGCCAAAAAAGCTTACACAAGTGCACAAGCATAGACGTATCGAGATCTGCCAAACGTTACTGAACCACTACAATAATGATGGTGAAGAATTTTTGAGTTGAGTAGTCATTGGAAATGAATCATGGGTTCATCACTACATTCCTGAAACAAAGAGGCAAAGCTTGGAGTGGAAACAACCGTCTTCCCCAGTAAAGAAAAAACTTTAGAGTCAACTTTCTGCAGGAAAGCTTATGCTAACCATTTTTTGGGATTCCAAAGGGCCTATTTTGGAGGCTTTTCTGGAAAAGGGGAGTACAATCAACAGTGCAAGGTACTGTGATTTGCTAGCCAAGCGCCTGAAGCCTGCAATTTGCACCAAACGCCAAGGATTACTGCCATAGAAAGTTTTGCTACAGCATGACAATGCACACCCACATGTTGCCAAAGTAACCATTGAAACCATCAACAAACTGGGTTTTGAGGTGCTGGAGCATCCTGCATACAGCTCAGATCTTGCTCCTTCCGACTATCATCTCTTTGCTCCACTCAAAGGTACATTATGGGGTGGTAAATTTTCTTTTGTGCATAATTGGTTGTGTGACCTGTCAAAGACTTTCCTCTCGGATGGCATTCACAAGCTTGTTGACCACTGGAACAAGTGCATTGATATGGGTGGAGGATTTTCGTGTTTTTAAGATAAACAAAAAACATAAAAGAGCGGATAATTATTGATTTACCCCCGTACACTACGCAGCTTGCCTGGTAATTGATTTTGCAATCTTTTATCTGCTCTTACAGGAAATCCAACCAAATAACCACACCAATGTATCAGCTTTCTTCTTGGTTTGTTGCACTACAGTTCATTTACTAGCACAGACTGAGCGAGGGTCAATTTGAGAAGCATCATTGATAAACAGAAGCTTGTTTTGCAGCTTTATTTTTGTACCAACTAAATGCAGAGATTGATAATTGCAGAATTTCTACTTTTGCTTGTCATAGAGAAAAGTGTCGATCAATTGTAAAGTCATACTATAAATAATTTCCTATCAATAAGCATTGATATGGACAGACAAAGTATCGCTGAGGAAGTTGCAGATGTCATTTTGTCATGGGATACAGATGATGAGTGTTCTGATAAAGATGTATTCCTTTCCAATAACATTAATGATGGTAGTGATCATGCTCTCATAAATTCAGACACAGAAAATAGCGACAGTGATGATGGCAAAAACGACAGTGGCAGTGACTAGGAAGATTCTCCTGCTGCAGCAACGTCAGCTAATGAAATAATGGCCAAAAGTGGGGCCGTGTGTGAACGTTTTCAGTTAACCAGTGCTGGAAGGGTGAGGGCTCACAATGTTTTTACTGTTTCACCTTTTGTCCCAAGAGTGGTTGCCAGATGCATTGTGACTCCGTACGATGCCTGGAAAATTTTTATCCATACGAGTATTTTGCTAAAGATTATCCAGTACAGGGGTCGGCAACCTACGACATGTGTGCCACACTTGGCACGCCAAGAATTTCCAATGGCACGCAGAGCCTTCCCAAGTTGCACAAAATGTTTTTTATTATTTACACGGAAGTTGCACCAATCGGAGCTACTCGGTCTATACAAAATAGCCCAGTAGTTCTGATTGAATTTGTACACAATATTAGATACTAACGCCACCTACCACAAACAACCTTCTATGACGTCAAGCAGTGTTTTGAAACCTATTGTATTGTTCGTACGTATATCTAGAATGAGTTGAATGCAATCACTGCTGGTAGAACTTTTCAAGTGCTTGCGTATCGTTATCCACAACAGAACAAGATAGGTTTTTGGAAAAATAGCAGATAAAGTATTCGTTATGCAAAATCATACTAGAAAACATTTATAGAATGTGTACATTTTTTAGGCCTAGATCTATGACTTTCAGGCCACGTGCTGCAAATATACGGATCTATAGATCTAATGCTAGTAATGGCCGCATACCGTTAGGCTTAGAATAGATCTACTTGAATAACATAGTTCCTATTAAAAAAATAAATCCCCTGTATATTATAGTTTCTGGATCTACAAAAATTAATAAGTCCGTGTAAGTTGGGACTACGGTTCTAAATATGATGTGTACAGTAAAGCGATCGATATCTGCAGATCGGCATTGCAGTGTAACTACATTCATTTATGTACACAAAAATGTGATTACGATGGCTTATAGCTGCCATATAACTGACTCACTCATATTATGCATATTTTGATAATTACGTGTATACATGCATGTAATATCGGAAATTCGAAATTGATTTCTTTTAAACAACATTAATCATTCAAATAAATATGCAGATGATCCGAATCAGCGCATTCTTAAACAATTCATAACGCATATTAATATCATTGCTAACACTTTTGGTTTTTCTTAAAAATATTTTATATATAAATTTAAGCATTGATGTTTGCTGATTAATTTATATTTTCAGAATATAAATTTCGAAATATGGCAGCAAAGAAAAGAAAGCTTAAACTTTGACCATTTCAAGACAACCAAACAAAAGAATATGGATTTGTAGAGCAAAAAGATCGAGCAGTTTGTGCTTTCTGTTGTGAAAGTGTTGTGTGCCACACATCTAGTGTACAAAGACACTTTCAAACTAAACAGCAATATAAATTTAAAACCTCAGAAGAGATAAGTGAAGCCATTTCCGGTTTTAAAAAACAAACTGGTATTTTGAGCCAAGGAGTTGGAAGTAAGAATAAAGCTACTGAATGTAGTTACAAAATAGCTCAATGTGTGGCTTTGAAAGGTAAATTTTTTACAGATGGTGAATACATCAAAGAAACTTTTTTAAAAAGTGATGAAATTTTATTTGGTGATTTACCAAATAAGGAGATAATAGTTTCTCTAATTACAGCAATTCCAGTTTCTGCAAGATCAGTGGAGAGGCGCATAACTGATTTAGCTGAAAATGTAACAACTAAACAAATAACTGGATTAAAGTAAGCCAAGTATTTAGTGTTGCTTTTGACGAAAGCACGGATTTAAATGATTTGTCTTGCCTAGGCATAATTGCACGATATATCGAAAATAACCAAATTTACGAAGAGTTGTGTTGCTTATTACCCCCTTATGATACAACTAAAGCAGAAGATATTTTGAATGCATTTATTAGTTATTTTACTAAGCATGACATTGACTTGAGCAAGTTATTCTATTTGACAACCGATGGTGCTGCTGCAATGGTTGGCAACAAGAAAGGATTTGTAAAACTTCTTGAAAATCATGTCGGACGCAAACTGTTAAGTTTTCATTGTATCATACATCAGGAGAGCTTGTGTGCAAAGACTTCATCTCTGAATTTAGGCGCTGTGATGACAACTGTTGTTAAGATAGTCAACTATCTTGTTTCACATTCTTCACTGGTTCACAGGCAATTCAAGTCTCTTCTTGAAGAAATTGATTGTGAATATGGAGACCTTTTGTTACACAGCAATGTTCGCTGGCTAAGTCGAGGTAAAGTGCTAATTAGATTTGTATGTTGTCTGGAAACTATCAAGATGTTTCTAGATGAAAAACAAAAACACACACTTAAATGAGCTAAATCTGAAATTACAAGGGCGGTGCCAAACAGTACTTGATCTTTTTAGCTACTGGAAAGCATTTATAATGAAACTGGATATTTTTACTCGTGATATCAACATTAAAGCATTCAAGTATTTCCCAAATCTGAAAAATCATTCAGATCAATTTAGAGTAAATGTAGATGAGCTTCAGGAGTACCTTGAAGCACTGAAAGAAGAATTTAATAATAGAATTCAAGATTTTCACATTCATGGACCCACATTTGTTTATCTCATTATGCCCGACACACTTGACCTGACAACTGCACAGTTGGAACATTTTAGCTGGATGGACATTGATGAGTTTGAAATGCAACAGGTTGGATTTAGGTCTTCGGTAATATGGACATCATTGTAATCAGCCAAAGGAAGTTTCTTCTACTTCTTATTGAGAGACTAACTAACAGAGAGGCAACAGATAATGCCAACACTGCTGCTGCCTAATGCATCAGTGGAAGCATTCCGAAACAAAAACGTCGGCATTGTTTAAAGCTTTAGTCATCGACCATTTCATTGTACTCTTTTACAAAGAATAGGTGAAAACTCTAACATCTTCGTCTAGCTCTCTTCAGGAGTTATCGCTAGAATGAAGCCTGGTGTTGATGGCGAGGTATTTATAGCAAAAGCAGCTGGTGAAAATGTCAGAACATTCTGATTGGTAGACAACCAGATGTTTCATCGAGTTCAAATCAATGACATAATTTTAGTGTGTAGACGAATTCGAGTCCAAATCAAAGATTGAAGAGTTTAAATTACTGCCAAAAGAAGGACCGGAAAAATGTCCAGCTTACCTTAAACTACCATGGATTGGCAATATCTTCACAAAATTTGAAAATCAATGCAAAACTGCTGTCAGCTCTTGTTTTGGTGCAGTAAAACTTCGTGCAGTGTTTTCCACAAGAAAGATGTTTCCAACGGTCTGCAAAGATGTTGTGCCTACCAAGCAACAAAGTATAGTCGTTTATCAATATGTGTGCCGCTGTGATTGTCGGTACGTAGGCCGCACATCCCAAAGACTGCAGGATAGAATAAAACAGCACATACCAAAAGCAATAAGAAATCAAGCTCAACCAAATCACGATTTATTTCAATCCAACCATACCAGTACTTCGGCAATTGGACAACACCTCCTCAACAATGAAAAATGCACCTCTCACTATGATGACAACCAATTTTCTATTTTGACTAAAGAAAGAACACTTTTTCATTTATCTACCTTGTAAGCAACTTTCATCAAAATACTTCAACCCGAGCTTTGTCGCCTGAAAGAATTCGTCTACACACTAAAATTATGTCATTGATTTGAACTCAACGAAACGTCTGGTTGTCTACCAATCAGAACGTTCTGACATTTTCACCAGCTGCTTTCACTATAAATACCTCGCCATCAACACCAGGCTTCATTCTAGCGATAACTCCTGAAGAGAGCTAGACGAAAACGTTAGAGTTTTTACCTATTCTTTGTAAAAGAGTACAATGAAATGGTCGATGACTAAAGCTTTATTGAAATTTTGTACCACTTCTCATCTTGTCGGCATTGTTATGTAACAGGTTGTAATAACACCACGGTGACATTGCGCATGACTTGCAATTGGCCTGCTTGTGGAAGCTGCTCAGAGAACAACACAAGAATTGTGTATGTAAAATGCAACCAATGTGTTTAATCGCCACACTTGGTCGTGGGACTTTATATCATCGCTAGGAGACAAATGACCACTTTCAATACAATAAATACACTTCTTTTAACATTATCTGCGTTTTTAATTGGCATCTGCAGACAGAAAACTCGACTAGAATGCAATAGAAACGGTAAGTATGATGCTGTGTCGAAATTGACACAGCCATAAACTAAGGGGAGAAAAGAAATTCCGTAAACCTAGTGTCAAAAAATGAAAACAAAAGATTGAAATGTAAAAGAAGTAAACTTTGTAGATTTGGTTGTTATCCCTTCACTACAGAGAGCAAAGTCAAATTTAGTGTATTACAAAAACACTGTTATGGCACACGGTACTGGACAAATCCTAAACGAGCTGCTGTTTTTGGAATTAAAAATGTTCGAAAAAGGATTAAAAAAGCTAACAAAGTATTAACATTTACGGATAAACTTTTGATGATCTTTGATGAGACTGCAACTTTGACTGCTAGAAACTGATTTGCATGTTCAATTTGTAGTATCTGTAGTAACAGTTTCACTTATTACTACAGCTTAGATTAAACTTATCTCCAACTGTTTTAGATCACTATTATTTGTTCTACCGAAAAACAAATTGCACTATATTTTACCGATCTTTCCAAACTGCTCCACACAACAAAGTAAGTTTTATTATTGACTGAGCTGAGCTATTTATAGAAACTCCCAGAAATCTGCGTTTACAAAGCACATGGAGCGATTATCAATATCACGATACAGTGAAATTTTTGGTTAGCGTGCACACAAGCGGTCAATTCAAGTTTGTTTCCAAAGTTTGGGGTGGCCATGTCAGTGAAAAAGTTCAACTGATTGTTGAAGCAATGCCGAGAGATAGATTCTAATACAAAAAGCGCTGCCTTTTGAAATTAATGATGAAGTTCCCGACAAAAAAGACCAAGCACACAAGAGTTTGGAAACTTTATTCCTCGTTCAAACATTTCAATGTTGCCTTCCAAAATGCTATGAGTCAAACTTTTGAACAAGCAATTGGTGAACGAATGAAAAAATTCAAAAGCAATTACAAAATGAAACAGTAATCTCCCAGTTAAGTTCGCAACTTGAATCTGAACAGTTTGTGCGAACTTATCTGATAGGTGCGAACTTAGCATACGGGTACACCACTTTGTTACTACGTTTGCCTACATTACATCACAGAAGGCCTGCATCAACAAAACATCAGATTATACGTCACACAATGCCTCTATCAACAAACTCTGTAGTGCGTTCATTAGAGCTAATGTTTCCACACTAGCTGGTGCTTTGATTTCGGTTGTAACTGCAGTAGTTTTTAGCAAGACATTATACCCTACGACTTATACGGTTAGTTCTGCCCTGTAAAATGTCTGGGAAAGCCAAACGTTTGAACAAATCACAGAGATTGGAAGTACTCTCTAAATTAAGTTAGCCAAACCCTCCAAGTAAACGACAGTATGAAGTGAGTGAAACTGCCATTAGAAAAGTTTAGTCGAATCGTGATGATATTCGTAAATGCTCTGCTCTGATGTCTGATGAGGCAAAAAAGAAAAAAATTAGAGCATCTGTAGGCAGGTTTACAAAGCTTGAAGATGGGTTATACTTTCGGATTGATAGTTTGCGTTGTGCAAGTCTGTCTGTTCGAACTACACTCGCCATTTTGAAAGCAAAGAAAATTGTTCAACAGCTATCAATATCGCAGGATGACTTCAAAGCATCTTGGCAGTGGTTCAGCCGATTTAGAGAACGCCGTGAATTACAACAATTGCTTCTTCACGGTGAAGTAGCAGAGGTGGACAAAGAAAATCCGAATCTTTTGGAAGCTTTAGATATGTTATATGGAATTACTTCAGAGTATGATCCACAAAACGTATATAACATAGATGAAACAGGCTTATTTTTTCGGTTGCTGCCCAAATACACTTTCCTAATGCTATTTGAGAATGTTGGGAGCACACGAAGGAATAAAAAAGCCAAAGAAAGTGGGTCACTTGTGGTTTGTGCAAACGCCACAGGAACCCATAAAATCCCATGCACACTGATCGGAAAACATGAGTTTCCAGCTAGCATAAAGAATCGTGAATGGCCTGTCAAGTACATTAATCAAAATAAAGCATGTATGGATGTTGCAACTTGCTAGAAATGGCTTAAAGAAGTTTTTATCCTCAAGTGAGAAAGAGAACAGGTCGCCCAGTTCTTCTATTAATGGACAATGCTCCTGGTCACTTTCCAGCTTTTGAGAAAGATAACATCAAAGTGGCGTTTTTTCCACCCAACTGCAGTAGCTGAAAACTGCTTTGTGATATGGGTATTGTTGCAGCATCAAAAAAAAAAGATATAAATAATTGTATCTCAAAGATGTTTTGGATTTCTACGAGCTAGATGAAAATTTGAAGGCCCACAAAAAAGAACAAGCAAAAAGACTTCCTAGGTGTAGCATTTGGAAACCCTGCTCATTTGCTAGATGTGGCTGAATATATTAAGCTTGCTTGGGATGCTATATCGGATGCAACAATAAAGAACGCCTTCAACAAGGCTGTGTTAGTAACTTTGCCAGGTGGAGCTGATGAGGAAGTCGTTGAGATGGCGGACCTATTGCGCCACTGCAATGCTTTAAATATTCCAATAGATGAAAGTACTACGGATGAGTTTGTGCGTCTTGATGATGAAAACAGTGAAGAGTTCACACACAAAATTATAAACGATGTCAATAAGGTGCTAAAAAGAATGCAAGAAACATATAATAACGAAGATGAAAGTACTCTTACGATGGTTGAAGCTTCTGCACAAAGTCCAGAAACAACAGAGAACAATGTCACTTTTGGTGAATTTGAACACATGTACAATAAAGTCCTTGAAGTTGAGGATCAGTTGTTATGTCCTGATGTGCAAGCTCAAGCAAGACATGATTATAATGAACTGAAAAACTCCATCAGAGTCTTTCAGCGAAAATTAAGACAAGTGACTTTAGAGTTAAAACGCAAAAGAGAGCATAACATGCATCAGTTGACGATTTATGATGTGTCTAAATCATGAAATTTTTTATGACCTGCTTGATTAACAGTAAATATAAATAAATTTATATTTAGTATCTAGTTTTATGAATCTAGTTTTTTTGATCATTTATTGCAAACTTAAATGGGAGCAAACTTAACCAGGAGATTACTGTATATGAAGCAAAAACCAATCCATAGAGGTTTTAAACATTGGTGAGGTAATGATTTAATGACAGGATACCTCTACTAATTCAACATCTACGTTGGAAAAACTGCATCAACAAAGTTGGGACCATCAGAAAGTGTTGCAATGGAATTTACAAAATCCATTCCAAGATTCATGCAGCAGAATCTTTTACAATTTTTAGACTTCTTTTCAACAAGTTTACGGACTGATAAAGAAAAGAAAAATGTATTCCTGTGAAACAGTCAGAGAACATAGACGGGGACTTCCAAAAGACAAGAAACTAACAAAAGATCTGAAAAAGGGGGAAATGGATTGAAGATTTTATGATGAAATGTCAGTTGTGAAGTGATTGGATACCAATTCAGTGATGATGATTTCAACAATTGATAATGGGAATCCTACAAATACAGTCAACGTCAAGAGAAGAAAGAAAGCCCAACAAGGGAAGTCAGATGTATAAGTTCATGAAATGGTGCAAAGGTACAACAATTACATGGAATGAACTTATCTGTTAGATCAGAAGACAACGGTATATGCATTTGATAGGAAGAGCCCTAAAAAATTTTATCGCAGGCCTTTTTGAGATATTGACATGGGACTCTGGCAAACCCGTTTATAGTATATGACAAGACAGTTTTAAAATTTCTTAGTGGAAGTAAAGATAACATTGCAAAAACGCATAGAGATTTCAGAGCAATGGTTGTAGTTGAGATGATTGGTGACTTCACCGGGAAAAAAGTGCCTTTTAACGCCAAGCAATACCGCAGCTAAGCTCGACAACGAATTGAATATGCCTAAAGCGCAGACGATGCAAAAGACGCTTTCAGCAAGAGAGACAAAAAAGGCTTTATAAAGTGCAGTGACTGCGATGTTTACCTATACCTAAACAAAAGCAGGAACTGCTGGTAGCAGCTCCATCATGAATAAAATGAAGGTTACAAAATTATGGTTTTAGCGTTGTCAATGATCAAAGTGAGAAACAATTAAGTTTATTTTTTGTGTACAGCGTTTCTGCAATAAAATGTAGGCTACAAAATTATGGTTTTGGCGTCATCAACTTGACAAGACCAAAGTAAGAACATGTGGTAGAAACTTCAAGAACTCTAGTTCATATCCATGACACACTATTTTAGTGCGTGAATAATGCACAATTAATACACATGCAAAATACACAACTGAAAGGTGTGAAGTATACACAAATAATACAGGTGTAAAACTGGGTAGGAGTAGACGTGTTACAGCACTGGTAAGAGTTTTGCAAATACCCGAGTATTTTACAAGTTTTGACAACGCGAAATCCACGACAAGCAAACGTAAAAGCACATGAGGTTTTCTCTACTTTTTTACAGGTTATTGTTTGTTGAATTTACACGTATAGATTTTACATGAAATGTTCTGAGTTTTAAACCTGCAGTCTTTCGATTTAAACCTGACACTTAATTCATTACGTCGTGCTGCTACTAATAACATTTGAGCTTTTTGCCCGGAGCATTCCTAAATTTACGTGTGCTTGTATGTGAACCAGTATAGTTGAGAATTGACTATGGGGAGAACGGTCGGAAGATTTGTAACTGTCAGAAGATTCGTGTGATATAATTGTTGGAAATTGTTACTGCTGTTTTTGGATCACAAGTATACTGTACGTTCTTGCATATATATTTGGAACAGTTTCGCCATAGTTCGGTAACCCCAATTGTAATATTTGCTTTTGTTACCTATTTTCCCGCTGGATTTTCCTTTATATCAACTGTTTTATATCTAAATTATTAATCCGAAATTCGAGCATAACTTGTAGTAGTCTGATCCCGTTTTTGTGTATATGAACTTGTGTGTAATCGAACCTGCATTTACAATCTTCTGCATTTACAATCTTATTTGTGTGTGTTTCACTTGCTAATTCGTCTCCGTATTTCAGATAACTGTACTCTAACACTCCCCACCATTGATACCGCATCAATATACAAATATTTATAACATTGGGTGGAAGTGAATTCTGGAATATGCGTAAAATTCGGCTATATACACCTGTCTCAGCAGCCTCAGTCTTCCAAAGCTGATTAAAAAGGCTGCTGTTACATTGTTTTTGGGAATGGTGGCCGCTAGTATGTACAGTAAAAAACCTCCGCTTCCGGTCTTTGGAAAGCCGAACAACCCTAGATGCTTCAGGCACAATATGAAAGAAACAAAAAGGCTTGGATGAGCAGAGCAATTTTGGAGGTTGGTTCAGAAAATTAGAAAAGGAAATGAAAAAACAGAATCGAAACAAAGTATTGATTGTTGACAAATGTACAGCTCATCCACAGCTACTTGGAGTGCAGAACGTCAAGCTTGCCTTTCTGCCACTCACAACCACTGCAAGAGCACAACTTACGGATTTGCAACGATTTGCAATGAAGATGATCAGAAAGAGTTGGTTAGCAGTGACGGAGAACACAATAAAGAATTGTTTTAAGAAGGTTGGATTTGTCACTACTGGAGAAGACACGGAAGACGAACCAATGTAGAAATGACAAAAGTTTGAAGAAGAAGATATAGAAACATGGCGAAGATAAGTAGAATGTGGAGTGGTTGATTCTGAAACAAATTTGATGGCCTACGTGTCTACTGATGAGGATTTAATCACAAGAGAAACCATTACTAAAGATACCACTATGGAAAAAAATTAGAGACGTGGTTGATGAAGATGTCGCCACAGATGGGAAACACAATGGTAACGAGCCAGAGCCACCATCAACTCTCAAAGCCCTAGCTGTGCTGAAAATGTTGCAGCATTTCTAAAAAAGTGACAGCAGCATCGATTCTATTCATTTACGGCATTGATTAACATGGTTCACCTGCAATTTCTAGGGCTCCATAGACAGTTCCATAAATCATTGATAAGATTTATCAGAAACTTGTAACATTGTAAGCTGTACAGTAAATTAGGCAAGAACTGCATATTAAATATATAGAAAAAAAATATCGTTTTCTTTGTTAAGACAATAGTTATTGGCTTTCTGAAAGTCTTTGTAACATGTGATCATAATTGATTACAACTATTAGGATGTTGCATCTTATTTTATTAAGGCATGGCAAGATTAATGTTAATCAATATTGGTAAATTGAGTAGTCAAATTGTAGCTCATTTCTTTGTGCATTTAATTATTTGATAATTTGTATGGTTAAGTTTAATTAATGCTTTGTGTTTAAAACGATTAAGTCTTAATTCAGTTTGACTGGTAATTGTTGTATTGAACTGCTTTTCTTTATTAGTTAACTGTGTTCTTTATTACTCAATTGATTAGCTTAATTGCCTTTCTTAGTCATAATTAGCTGTTATCTCCTCGTGCTGTGCCTATATAAATCCTTGGTGGGTTGTGGCAATCTTCTCAGTTTTGAAAGTCTTTAGAAAATAGGAGCCTTTGAGATAGGAAGCTAAAAATTTCAGAACTTCTTTTTTTTTCTATATTATTTGAATAAGATTTGTACTTGCTTAGTGTGTCATTTGCAACAAGATATCAAGACATAACTGTTGTACTTTGTTGATTATTGTAAGAAAGAAGTTTAGTTCTGTTAGGCAAGCAAGTTAGTTAAGATCAGAACTCAGTAGGTAAGAAAATATATGATTCCCATAACATATATCCGGAGAGGTGTCAAAACATATACTATTCCTACTAGATTTCATAGAAGTCTAAGATATAATTTTGTTTCAGAGGTATAGGATTGTTGTGTATAAATATTCAGAGATACACAATAATGGCCAAGAGACAATTTAACGATTCCTATCTTATTTACGGATTTACGTTTGTTGAGAGACGCGATGAGCTGTTGCCGCAACGTGATGTTTGTCATAAAACACTCTCCAATGCTCCTATGAAACCCAGTTAACTGAAGCAACATCTTTTAAACGTTTGCTCGTACCTTGCTGGAAAGGAAAGGGGTTTCTTTGTGCTCAAATCTATCAATTAAAGAAAATAAGATTGGACAGGACAGGACAATTTCGAACCGATTCAAAGGCGATAGTGACTGCATCTTACCAAGTTTCCCTGCAAGTGGCTAAGGCCAAAAAGCCACCCAACATCTGTGAAACACTGATAAAGCGATGTGTGGTTGCATGCGCTGATATTTTGCTGGGTGAGTCTGCAGTAGCAAAGATGAAACAGGTCTCCTTGTTCAATAACACTGTCAAGAACCGCATTGATGATATGGCCAATGATATCAAATCTCAACTCATCGCAAACATCAAAGCTTTACCTGTCTTTGAAATACAGTTGGATGAGTCAGTTGATATTGCAAACCTCTCCCAATTAATGGTGTTTGTGCGGTACATCCACAGTCAAGTTATAGAGGAAGATTTCCTTTTTTTGCCGCACATTAGAAACAACTACGAAGGCTGCTGATGTGCTAAAGCTGATAGAAGACCTTTTTGATGAAGAAGAACTAGACTGGGATAAACTTGGCAGTATTTGCACTGATGGGGCACCTGCTATGCTAGGTGCACGATCTGGTTTTCTGGAATTAGTCAAGCAAAAGAATTCTAAAGTTATTAGTACGCACTGTATCATTCATAGAGAAGCACTGGCCTCAAGAACGATGTCCCACCCACTCAAGCAAACACTGGATTCTTTAGAGCAGTGATTCTCAACCTGTGTGCCGCGGCACACTAGTGTGCCGCGAGGAATTTTTTAGTGTGCCGCGTATATTTTTGTCTTTGATCGCTTATTTTTCCGCAAAACCAAATTGATCAATTCTTTGATCGCATTTTCGATTCTTAATTCTTTAAATTGCTGTTCGTTTGAAACCTTCGAGCGTAGCCAGTACAAGCCTAATCGTGAAGCAGCTTATCGAAGGATGCAACAGCGTGACTTGTGTGACAAAAAAAAGGGTGAAAGAAGAGAGTCTGATAATCTTGGTCGCAGATCTAGCTCAGCTTAATGCCAAAATACAAGATAACTTTTTAAAAGTCAAAATACAATACAGTGAGCCCTGAAATAGTCTCGAGAGCTGCTTAAAGCCTAAGTAGGCAAACTAAAGCTATGCCTGATGAGAGCGGTTTCTCAGAGATAAAAGCAGTTGTTTTATAAGCTACAACTGCATTAAGAAAAAAATCTAATCTTAATAAAAATAGCAGAGCCAAGTTTACGGTATTTGATCATATTTATTAAAGTAGACGTTTAGAATAAATTATAATTCTATGCCACTGTTATTCAAATAGTATCCGTATTAAATATATTTAAAATAACTTTGGCTCTGCTATTTTTAGTGAAACAGATTAATTCAAGTTTAAATAATGCATGGACTTAGTTTTAGTGACAAAATTTAGTCATTAGTTTAGTAGTCAAACCATGGAAAAGTATTTAAAAATAAGCAGTACCAGTAACAAAAGTGGTGCATTGCAACAGAAAGTACCTGCAAAAAAAGGAGTCAAGCGTAAATATAAAGAAGACTACATAAAGTACGGTTTTGTTGCTTCTGGATCCTACGATCACCAACTTCCTTTGTGTATTATTTGCAATCTTTCCTTGTCAAATGAGGCCCTCGTTCCTAGCAAACTAAGCAGACACTTAGAAACCAATCACGAATCTTTAAAAGATAAACCAAAAGCATACTTTGAGAATCTCTTGTTACAAAAAGATATAGAAGCCAAACGATTTAACAAGTACATGAAGTTGCCAGAAAAGGGGTTAGTTGCCAGCTACAAAGTGGCTCATTTGTTGGCTAAACGCAAAAAAGCTCACACTGACGCCGAATCTGTTATTGCACCATCAGTATCCATTATTGTAGAAACTATGCTTGGAAGTGATGCTGCAGATACGGTAAGCAAAGTTCCATTATCAAATGACACAATTTCAAGAAGAATTGAAGACCTATCTTCGGATATAAATGATCAAATTCGTGAGCATTTTGATGTGCAAGGACAAGATGACGAGTTATCTCAACTTTGGGCACTGCAAGTTGATGAATCTACTGATAGTACAGGAAAAGCGCACCTTTTAGCTTTTATTAGATTCGTAAAAAACGGGTCGTTTGTAAACCAATGCCTATTTTGCAAAGAGTTAAAAACCACTGCTAGAGGGGAAGACATATTTACACTGGTCGACGAAAACATTTTGTCGTTGAACTTACAGTGGAAAAACTGTGTTAGCATTTGCACTGATGGCTGCCCATCCATGCAAGGGAAAAACAGGGGATTTGTTGCTTATGTTCGCCACCAAAATCCAAACGTGTTTGTAGTGCATTGTATGATACATAGAGAAGCTCTCGTCTTTAAAACATTGCCAACAAATTTACATTCAGTTATGAAGCAAGTTATTGAAGTCGTAAATTTCATAAAAACTCGTCCCCTCCAAAGCCGACTTTTTACGCAACTTTGTCAAGAAATGGATTCAAAATTTAAATGCTTGCTGTTTCACACAGAGGTCCGATGGCTCTCGAGAGGAAAGGTACTGAAACGTGTATGCCAACTAAAGGCTGAAATTTGTTCTTTCCTGGACGCTCAAAAAAAAGACTTCGGGTTTTCTGTACATGACGAACTGTGGTGGTTACGAGTGCAATTTATAGCAGATTTATTTGAAAAAGTGAATGTTTTGAATTCAAGCTTACAAGGGCCATCCGAAAATACAATAACAGCTACATCAACATTGATTTCTTTTGACGAAAAACTGTCTTTATGGAAGAGAAAAGTATCTGAGGAAAATGTAGATGCTTTTCCTACAGTCAACAAGTCTTCTTTAAAAAAAAGAATAATTCCGGAAATTTTAAACACTTTGTCAGATCTCCAGTTTTCACTCCGAAACTACTTTCCAGAATTCAGTGTTAAAGATTACGGGTGGGTAATCAATCCATTTGGAAAAAATAACGACACAACGAATCTATCTACCGAAGAAGAGGAGCAGCTTATTGAGCTACAAAACAATTGTTTTTATCGGTCCAGTTTTTCCGAAGAAAACCTACATGACTTTTGGTTGTCCATCGTAAAAACATATCCTTTGCTAAGAATAAAAGCAATCAAAATTCTTCTTCCATTTGCATCATCTTGGCTTTGCGAATTTGGATTTTCCGCACTCACTGAAATCAAAAGTAAAAAAAGACAACGCCTTCTTGCTATTGACGATGAAATGAGAGTATGTCTTACGTCATTAGAGCCTCGATTCGAATTGATTTGCTCGAAAAAGCAAGCACAACCGTCCCATTAAACATGTATGTTTGGAGTATTTTCATTTTATTTATGTATTCATTTCAATTCAGTATTTCATTTCAATCTCATTTCATTTATGTTTGGAGTATGTTTGAGTTTTAAATTTTGTAATGTGAAAGTGTGCCGCGGATGAATTTTTGATTCTTTAGTGTGCCTCAAGCACAAAAAGGTTGAGAATCACTGCTTTAGAGTCATCAATTACATAAAAGCGAGTGTCCTGAATACTCGACTTTCCAAAAAACTGTGCCAAGATATGGGAGCTGAGTATGACTCTCTGTTGTTTCACACTTCTGTGCGCTGGCTCTCAAAAGGCAACATGTTGATTCGGCTTGTGCGTTTACTTTCAGAGGTCATTGAATTTATTGAAATCCAACACAGGAACTCAAGGCGGTTATTTCAGATTTGAAGTTTCAAAACAGATTGGCATTCCTAGCAGACATGTTTTGTCAATTAAACAAGCTGAACCGCAAGTTGCAAGATGTACACTCGAACCTGCTGGGACAACAAAACAAGATTGCTGCTTTTATTGCCAAGCTTGAACTCTGAAAAAAGAAAGTACAAACTAGTCGGAGTGGAGCAGCATTTCCAATGTTAGAAAAAACGAGTGAGACAAACAGCATTAACAACGTTGTTTAAAGTGAGGCTGTCGACCACATTAGCAGGTTAATAGAGGAATTTCACTGCTTTTTCCCGGTTTTGAACAGAACACTCCTGTAATGGCGTTCACACAAAATCCGCTTAAATATTCTGTTAAAGATATGCCAGAAGATGAACAAGCCATCCAAGAGGAGTTTTTGGATTGATTTATGACTCATCTGCTAAGGCTTCTTTTGACCATGAAACCC
Organism: Trididemnum clinides; assembly: GCA_963675345.1. NCBI lineage: Eukaryota > Metazoa > Chordata > Ascidiacea > Aplousobranchia > Didemnidae > Trididemnum > Trididemnum clinides. The sequence continues at coordinate 30,905,958 of OY776292.1, read as the reverse complement.
TGGATAAATTCTGGGCAATGATGCAGAATACGTATCCTAAAGTTGTTGCAAAACCACTGACATTGCTTACTGCATTTCCTTCAACTTACCTTTGCGAGTTAGCTTCTTCAAGCATTGTTACCATCAAAACAAAAGCTCGGAACAAGTTGTTAGATGTGGAGTCAGATCTTTGATGTGCAGTTTCAAAAGTCAAACGTGACATCGCATCGATTGTTGACAAAACATAAAAGAAAAAATCGCATTGACAAAATGACAATGTTGTATTAAATTTTTGATCATGTTTAATGTTTTAATGTTCGTTTTTTCAATTTTCACAAAAAAAAACACTAAAGTTACTTTGAGATGTGCTATTGTGTCTAGTTGTTAACCTGTTAACCGTTCTTGGTGTAAATTTACACCCAGCCCATGTCCAACTAAAATGACAGCAGTGTATTTTTACATTTGCTTACTAGCGTGCTAAACCACAAATGCTTTGAGTGTAATTTTACACCCATTTTATTGTAGCAAATAAATAGCAGTAAATGGCATCTAATGAGTTTCCAAATTACATGTAGTCGCTAATTTATTACTGACAAATTTAGTGTGCCCTAAAAATTGATGAGTAGTGGTATTTGTGTGTCCAAACTCTGGAAGCTATTTCTCGTGAATATCGTGTCACATATACTTTTTGTTAACCCTTCAAAATGAGTGCTAGAAAAAAACAAAAGTTGAGTGACAGTTGTATTTCTGATCTTGTAATTGCAAGTGATTCTGATTCGGATATTAGTATGAGTGAATTATCTGAAAGCAGTGTAGAATCATTCAATGATGAAAGTGATGACAATCAAATTGTTTTGACTAGTGACTGGACAAATACAGAGTGTACACGCTTGCCATTCGTATTTCAAAATAATAGTGGTGTCTAATTTACAGTTGATGACAATAACAATCCCATGCAATTTTTTAAAAAATTTTTTGATGAAATTGTTTTTGAGCACATTGTAAATGAAACAAATCTATTTGCAAAACAGTTTTTTGATGAAAATGTTGAGAGCCTTCCACAGCATTCACGTGCACACCAATGGTATGATACATGCATAGATGAAATAAAAATGTTTGTTGCTTTGCTAATTTTACAAGGGGTTGACTCAAAGGCATGGAGCTGTATGTATTTTACTAAACGAGAAAGTGTATGTTCACCATTTTATTCCAAAGTAATGAGTGGAAGAAGATTTGAACTTCTGCAACGATTTATGCATTTTGCTGATAATACATCCATCAACAATGAAAGTCCAGGAAGGAAACTAGCAAAAATACAACCCTTGCTTGATATTCTTATTCCTATATTTATGAAAAATTACATTCCTAGTAAGTCAATTAGTATAGATGAGTCATTATTAGGATGGAAGGGTCACCTAGGCTTGATCACATATATGCCTAACAAAAGAAAACGCTTTGGAATAAAGTTTTACGAACTTTGTGAAAGTACCACAGGCTATGTATGGAACTCTTTCATATATACTGGTAAAGATACTGTATATAACTCTGCTTATAATGAAATGCCAGTCACATCACGAATTGTTTTTACATTGATTGATGCACTTTTAGATAAGGGCTATTGTCTGTACACTGACAATTTTTATACAAGCCCTACTCTTGGAGATGCATTGAATGAAAGACAAACTGATATAGTAGGTACAGTGCGACAAAATCGTAAAGGACTGCCAGAATCTGTGACAAATAAAACATTACAAAATGGAGAATTTGTTGCATCGTATCGAAAAAAATTGATGGTACTAAAATGGAAGGACAGGAAAGATGTGACTCTTTTGAGTAGCATTCATAGTTCAGCTACGGAAACAACTACTTCAAAATATGGAAAAGTACTTGTAAAGCCTAAAGTTGTCAATGATTACAATAAGCATATGGGTGGAGTTGATTTGTCTGACAGCTTGCTACATCATTTCACTACGGCGAGAAACAGAATGAAGAAATTTTACAGAAAAATGTTTAGGCACATACTGGATATAGCAGTGTTGAATTCATTTATTTGCTATAGACAACTTGGAGGCAAACTAGATAGAGTCAACTTTATTATCACTCTGGCTGAAAACCTAGTAGCTACATATGCAACAAATTTGCCTGGTCCAAGTACAAGTAGAGGAAGACCTGCCAAAATTATTGCAAAGCCTTCTAGGCTTATTGGGAGACATTTTCCTGATAAGTGTCCACCTTCAGCAAAGAAAAAGGTCGGACAAAGAAAATGTGTACAGTGTGCAAAAAGGAAAGAGACCCGTCAATCATGTTACTGGTGTGATAAATGTCAAGTGGGACTTTGCATAGTGCCATGTTTCAAGGAATGGCACACTAAACAATAAAGAAAAGTAAGTACAACAATTAAAATTATAATATAAATTGCATTATATTCACAAATTAATACTTTTGTATAGTGTAAAATATTGGTATTTTGGGAAAAAAATCTTGTCATTTTGAGTTGCCCATAGATTTGGAAACCTGACGCTTAACAGGTTAAGTATCACTGTTTTTTAGAGCATCAGAGCTGGTGAAAATAGTCATTTCAATTTAGTTCAATTTAAAACATTTATGTTGTGGGTAATAGAGGGTCAGTCACATCAAAAGTGGGTATTGAAGAAAAAAGGTTGGGAACCCCTGGTCTAAAAGCTAGAAGTGTATTTGCGTGTAGTGATTTTGTAATGTCACTCTGACGGAACAATCATATTTACTTTGTGATTTCTACTAGGTTTTTCTGGAAAACCAAATTCATTATATGAGGAGGCGAATTGTGAATTTTCCAGATTTATCTGAATTAGTTTTAAAAGCAATTTGCTGTTCGTTTGGCAGGAGAAAATTTAAGCTGTGTTAGTTAGTATATTTAATAAAATTGCTTTAAGTGCTTTCAAACTAACAAAATGTCAGAGGCTCCTGTTGCTAAGAAGGCAAAACTGAGACATTACAATGATGCTTTGATCATGTTTGGTTTTGTATCTGTTGACACAAAACTTATGTGCCTTGAGTGTGGTGTCATGCTGACAAATGATTCCATGAAAAAAGTCAAGCTGCCGCATCATCAAAAATCCAAGCATCCATCATCTGTTGGTAAAGATGATGGCCAGTGAAAGTGGGTTTCCGGTATACACTGGTCTCCAAGCCAACATCTGTTCTTTCGATGTAGACTAGTTCTTTCGACACGATAAGCAGTTTTCAATCCTCGCCACAGCATGCAGCTCTTTCCATCTTAATCTTTTAAAGGCTACTTATATCAAGACCCGACGCCCAGTGTTATGCAGACAGAAAGAGTTTGTTTACACTCTCAAACTCTTTCGATAATCGTGACATTTGGCCTCCTGCTGCGCCTTCTCTTACTTTTGCAATTGCAAAATCTTTCTTTCATGCACTTTGCAATACAAACGCTATCATTGGCCTGTCTTGACTGCATAACGTCCAAATTATTCACATGAAAGACTTATTCACTCTAGATCTTCCCTTTTGATGCAATACCGCCACTGATAAGAGCGTCGCGAAAAGCTTATGGCTCAAACAGCTTTTTTCAAAGCTATATTAAAATTCTGCACCACCAACAAGATTTTTGTGTACAATGTTTTGTTGAAACAAGATTTAAAATTCGAAGTGTGAGTGCTCACAAATATTTCAAGGTTGAGTGAGCAAAATTTGAGAGATTGTTAGATTAGTTTATTATTTATTGTTTTATTGACCACTAAGCTTGAATACACAGTTAAAATCTTTGACCTATGTGCAATACAGTTTAGACTAGTGGCGTTCATGAGGTATCAACATAGCAAAATGATCCATCAGATATTTTTAAAAAAAAGATGATCATGGGATGAAAAAGGTTGAGAAACACTGATTTACGGTACCTGGAACTTTTGGATTCAAAACTGGTTGAAAAATGTATACAAAAAGCAAAGCAAACAATGGTCCTGAATTTTTCAAAAAATAATGACTTAAAGTGAATAAATGTACTGTACAGGGTTGTGGTGTTTGCTTAATTAGGTTGTTGTGTTTGTTAGTTCGTCATTGCTTTGTGGGTTAGCATGTGTTATCTCTAACCACAAGTAACTTTTTACAGGCTTGTAGCCTACATCTGACAACATTTCATAGCCTTTGCAATGAACTGCAGTAGCCTATTCAATTAATCCCTATGTACATTGTCTACAGTTATGTTTTCTTGACTTTGCCTAAAATGACACTTTTTCAAAGGTCCTTTCAGGTGTCACTGTAGGCAAATTCAACTGCAAAATATTTGCTGACACTCCAATGATAAAAAAAAATTTTACACAAAATCCTGCTGGCAGTTTAACTGCATCTATAACAGCAGTTTATAACTTCATACCAGTACTATCTTCATTTACTCTCTTTGCAAAAGCAAAGAAAAAGCTTTGTGCTAAAACAAATAAACTAATTTCAACGTCAGCAAAAACCAATACGCTTTATCAAATAAAACTCGTAAAAAATATCCTTTTTCTGAAACAATAAAAAGTCACACCATTTTCTCCCAGTAACGCCCATTGGTCCTTGAATCTGAGCATAGTATGAACGAGAAGTTTTAAGCCTCATAGCATTATTAACTTCTAAAAATGAAGGAGGCTTTATGAGTGTAGATACACCTCTGCAGATATATGGACACTTAATTTCCATAACGCCTTCCCTGCAGCATGAGCATGAAGCTAACAAATCTGGTGAGGCCCCCCAAAACTTGTTGCAGCGCCCAACAAACATGCCGCAATTCTTTCTTTTGCCATCTACATGCTTGCTAGAAAGATTTTTGTAAGCACTATTTGTCATTTCTTCCATTACAAGCCTATACAATATAGCTGAAATGTGAAAAATGTCTTGTGGAACCTCAAGTATGTTATTGAAGGTTGAATTACTTACAATGTCTTTGCAACCTGAAGTTGAAACTAATTGCCACCTTGAGAAACTGAGAAAAAGTAATTCTGCCTTTGCAGGCCAAATTCCATAAATCATTGTTGCTTTGTCCCATGGTCAGATTTTGAATGGTATTTACTTTATTTGCAGAAATTCTGTTTAGTGGAAAAGTAGCTGACGTTGTACATATTTTTTGCAAATTCAGATACTTGCTCATGCTTGCAGAGCTGCTCTTCATGTTGACATTGGCTAGGGTCAGTGCCTTGTGTGCTGTTCCCAAACATGAGTATGAAAGTTTACTTTGCATGCTGTCTACTTGAGCAGAAAAATCCAGCAACGTTGCCAACGAGACAAATGTTATCAAAGTGGTGTGGATAATTGGTGGCAAAGAATCTAATAAAAATACAATTATTGAATGCAATATTGTGATTTGAGTAAAGCAAAACACACACCGTATCAAAAACCTAAAGAGGAAACTTTTAAAATGTAGTAATTAATGCAATATAATCTTCAGTCAACAAATAGCACAAAAGGTATTTGGGAAAGACTGCAAAGTAAGCAATCAGTGCAAGTCGTATTTTGAATCCCTAAAGTTGACTTAAACATAAAGATCGGTTGCGCTTAGCCATATTGCAAGCAACATAATGCTTTGAGCATTTAACTCTTAAGGCTGGTTTTCATTGGCGTAGATTGCAAGTACTTGGCCTGCAAACTACGCCTAATGGAAACCAGCCTTTAATCATTCTGCTACAACTGTTTATAACACTGAGTCATGCTGTTGACCAAAGTTCAGCTTCTTATTACTTAAATTCATATCAAAGGAAAAAAACTAGATCAACATTTATTATGCTAGTTAAATTAGATAGACATATAACCTCTTCCATAATGTGACTTTTCAAAAACCATATTTCCAATGAGCATGGAGGCAATATCATCTTTTTGCGATGGCTGATTCCACTTGAATGGAATTAATGAACAAGAAAGCCATTAACACGGAGTTTCATTCTTGACAACTCCCACTTTAATAAGTACTGCAATAATGTGTTTGCAAGCATGATAAAGTCTGGAAAATGTAAAAAGTTGTTTTAATATTTAGCGCAACAAAAGTCAATATGGTTAGCATGCAAAATACAGTCCTATGTTGGAACAAAATCAGCATGCGCTCATGTTTCTTGTTCTAAAGTATTTGAATACTTTGGTAAACAAATTCAAAATTAAAGCAAATCATAAAATCGCAGCATTAAAATACACAGATAGTAAGAATAGGTATTTCCTAGAGAATGACTGGGGCAAAAAATGCGGCTGGGGCTGGGTTTCCATGCCAACCCCAAATGGAACCAAGGCTCAATAAGCACGTGAGTGTGGATGCTGTGTGATGAATCAAGAACTTTGCTTGAACCTAAGAATGTTTGACATGCCACCCCGCAAAATAGAACTCAGTGTCATGTTACCATTTCTGTTGGGCAAAGTGACTGTTCCCATGATTCACCAGCTTTCAAGCAGTTGCTGCCACATGGCATGCCTACATCATCAGATACACACATTGCTTATACATCAGAAGCACTTAATGTTGTTGCAACAAAGGCAGCAAGCAATGCCCCTGATTCAGCCATCCTTTAAGTTTGCTCAGGCTGGGGCTGGTCCAGGCAAAAAACGGCATTGCAGGCTGGAGCTGACTCAAGACCCCAGTTGATCTTTGGTATTTGCCCAGCAGTGCAGCTGCACTGAGCTTTCATTATCAATCCAGAAGATTCATCAATGCAAATCCATACTAAATGGGGATTGTTTTTAATTCAGTGAGGTTTGCATTTAGCTTAAAATATATTCTGCTGCCGGAGCATCTTCAAAGTAATAAAGCCAAATGCCGCCAATCCAATTTGATTTAAAGTATTTATCACCTTTTTTTGAATCAACATTATTAATACTATGATATTTGACAAATGTTGACATGTTCTCAAATGATATTGCAGGCCAAATTTGATAGCTGTTTAGGGCAATTTTCTATAATTCTGTTTCTGGTACTTCTAGCAGATCTCAAATTGCAAAATTTCCAAAGCACAATAGTTGCTGATACCCTGAAGCAGATTGTAAAAGTGATTGCTATTTGGTTTTTAAAGATTGCTAGCCTACAATTGAATAGAATACTTTCCAAATCAAAAGAGTAAATATCATCACAGCCCAATTGCACTGTGAATGCACAACTTTTCATTTTAAAAACTAAGTTTGTCAGCACCTTACAGCAGGGGTGTCAAACTCGTGGGCTTCTGGGGACCACAATGTATTTTGGGAATTGTGCAGAGGGCTGCATAAAATTTTCGATTTGGAGATAACCACTTCTCTGGGCAATGATCTCAGCAATGTAGCCCAAAGTCAAGTCAATCTCAAAAAAAACGTTTTGACTTCGCAAGTATTCCACACTAGGTATCATTCTCCAGAAATCAAGTAAAGTTCGCACAAAGTGGAATTCATCTGAAAAAAAAAGGATCTGTACCTCTCAAGTAAGCCCGCACCTTCTTGCCTGTGCTCAGGGTGTCAAAAATTTTCTCAAGGATGAAATGTTACAATGCTGCCGAAACTCATTAAGAATTTTAGAATCATCTCATGGGCCACATGCAGCTCACAGTCCACAAGTTTGACACTCCTAGCTAATAGCATTGGCTGATTTCAGTCAACTGACTGGTCAACTTTTGACCATTCACAATGTTTTTTACCTATCTCACAACCACTCCTTCACCATTCCATGAATTAACAATTTCTTGCACTTGTGGAAGTTTGTCAGCTTAGTAGTAAGCAGCATCCAACCAACTCCCCCAACAAATAACTATTGGCTGCAGAAGTCTTCCACAGACGTCAAAATCAGCAGTTCTGCTTCTATTCTTGACAATATTTGCTTTAATGTAGCAATCAAATTCTCTACTTCATTATAAAAACTTTCTTTAGAGCACAGCTATGCATTAAATGAGCAAGATAACCTGCAGTAGGTTTGGGTAATTTCTTTCAAAACTTGACCTGCATGGCACATATTGGCTGCAGCATCAGGTATCAACAAATTGATGGGGCCCCTCCTTACCCTCTTATGACATCATCTAGTTCATGAATTATTTTTTGACTATCAGGCAAGCCATCAATCACAGAGCATTTAACCAAAAACAGTAGTTAGGTTTATCCAATGTACCACATAGTCTGTGCAAAAAGTTCTTACCTCTTAATTCCGTTTCATCTATAACAAAAACAACAGATTCTCACTCAAGTTTTTTGCCAGCTTTTGATCATTTGTTTCTGTGTTTCACTAAGTTCTTTAACTTTTAAACGACACAGAGTTTCAGAAGGTACGCATTGTCCCAAATCTCAAAAAATCTTTTAAATTGGTGGGTGATTTAATTGTACCAAGAGTATATCACTTGATGCAAAAGCTTGAACAAGTTTGGGAAAAAACTTTCCCGTTAACTAATGTTGGTGTCTGTCGTGTATCCAAGGTTCCAGCACTATTTGTCTTTTTGATGTCTTTCTTGTGCTTGAGAGTAGCAACAATCTGCTCAACAAAAAAGTGCTTCTCATGATTAACTATGCAGCAGCATAGCAGATAGTACAGCTAATTCTTTGGGTGATAGTAAACTCCTCTAAGTCTTTCAGAATTGATAGGATCTTTTTTGCATTGGAAACTTTTACTTTTGGCATGTGTAACAGTGTAAATGTTAAAAAAATTGCCTTCCTACAGGTTTTAACTAAATAAATACAACAGAGTTGCAATTTTGTCAGTCTTGGTTCTTACGTGCTTATTGATCATTTATCTGCAATTCATATGAGGCATTTGCAGGGTATAAACCCTATACAGTGCTAAGCACTGTCAATGCTTACTTTACAAGAAATATCACGGTTTTACTAAAGCTATCTTTTGACAGATATTTGCAGTAATTTAGAAACGTGCATTACAAGCCTAGTTTTAAACCAAAAGAATAGCTTTCATTGGTCACTACTAGCTATGATGTAGTAAGAGTTGAAGCTCTGAGCTTTAAAAGTAAATTATCCTTGGGTCTTTAGATCTCAGCACTGGCTGACCTACTGCAAGTGTTTACAATACTCGCAGACCAGATTGTGTGTTGCAAAATATTGTGTCAATATGACATCACAATGCAAGTTGATATCAAACCGAAAACGCTGTTTGGCTATAGAAAATAATGAAAATATAGCTTCTAATGCTTTGTAAACTCAGCATGAAAACTCTCACTGTCTCACTTATCTATAAATTATCAAATTTTGATGGTTACAAACGCTGTTTCAACTGTTTCTACGAAGTAACTAGAGTACAATATTTGCATTTTAAAGTAAAGGAAGTTGCTATTTTGACATTGATGGTATTTTACCTTTGTAGACTATTTTGTCATAATCATTCATGTGTGTTTGCAATTCTGCCAGTGATGCTGTGGTGCATGGATAGTTCACTGGACTTGAAATCCGATAATCATGGGTTGGAATCTTGGCAGGGCTCTGAGAGAAAGGCAGTGTACACTGAAGGGGGAGGCTCGATATGTAAATGTGCAGGGTAGTGTACAGTAAGGGTGTAACTTGACCTATCAGAAACGACCAAAAGTCACAAGTTTAATATGTCATATAATCACACACAACTCATGGCAAAATAGCCTCTAACAGTAAAATGACTTTTAATTGGCCCCAGTGTCAACTATAATGAACCTGGATTTAATGAGATACCCTAGAACTGATATTTACCTACCTTCTAGACCAGTTGACTGTACTAATAGACCAACAGCAATCCGAATACGTGCATATAAACCAAAAGACATCTTACTAGCCAGCAAATGCTTTATTTACCAATTTCGAATGCTAAGAGAACCGCTGTTTATGACTGGCGCAATGCAAGTCAACAAATCTTGGTTGATGGCAACTTCATCTTTGACCTGCCAGACGTAAAACTTGCTGACGCGATTGTGCGTAGACCATCTTCGCTGAATTACATTTCCCGCCAAATCATCAAAACCATACTAGGATAGGAGCGGACATACGGAGTTGGAAATTTGAATTGAATAATTGGAGTTTTATCTTGTCTAGATCAAGGCTTAGGCTATTCTATTTCACCTTTTTCCTTTGGATGATTAGTCAGGATATTCAGAAGTTGTTATAGTAGTTTGGCTGTGCTGTGTTGTCGAATAGAATGCATCTCATGCTATTAAGACAATAGATGTTTGCAGAATTGGCGATATTAGTGTTAACGACAAAGCAAAACACAACCGTACTGCCAGGTACTCATGCTCATACCAATTAATCTTCAGTAGGGTGCATAGTCTGAAGCGTAGCTAAATGATGTTTTTGCTTAGGTCCGGTGGGTTCAGTTTTCATGAGAGTTAGCATATTCAGTTAAGCCTGTAGAAATTTTGCCATAAACTTAGTGGAATTTTTTTGATGATTTGTAAGTGCTTTTGCTTTTTAAAAAGAACTGGATGCTTTCATGCAAAATCACATAAGTATTTATTGCGACAAAGTTTTTGAAAACTTATGTGAAAAAAACCGTGGTTATATGCTAAAGCTTCAACTACATATAAGGGTGGTTATAAATAGGCATAGTACAGGCATAATAGACATAGTACAAGCATAGTAGACATAGTACTGGCACAAAGATAGTTAGGGAGCAGGGGTGTATCCACAAATTTCAAAGGGGGGGGGGGCCGCAATTTAAAACTTAGACAGTTGAAACTTTTTTGGTGGGACAAGCTTTTTTGCTTGTATCAGCTTATGCAGGGCTTTGCCATCCAACTTGGGCGTTTCGCTACATTTTACCATTTAATACTTTGATTTTCTTTATATTGGTGTATCTTGGCCTTTGGTAGTTTTCTACGCTTGCTCAGTGCTACAGTTTACGCTACACTTTATACATCTCGGATTCTAATAGTCCATTTGTACACTGGCATTTTATCATAACTCTTAACAAACATATGAAAAAAGAATTGAAAGATGTGATATATGCCTAGAAATTTTGAGATATTACATTGGAGATGAGGGACTGTAGGCAGTAGCCACAGGTATACTTGACGAGCATTCTAAAAAAAATGCAACGAATCATGAAGCAAAGAATCAGGCACTTGCTCCGTCAGCTTTTTAAAAAGGTATTAGCATAGACTGTCGTTTTGCTATAGCACGGCAGCGAGAGCAATGACACAAAACTCCTTTAGGCCCAAATCCTTTTAATACTACAGTAGAGTGATCACTAAATCACTATTAACTTAAAAGCAACTTAAAGAAACATGCATGTTTCTTATAAATATGAATAAAATAATGAACTAAAACTGCGAAGCTACGCCTACAATTTTACATTTTGGTGACCTTTCAATGCGCTTGTGCTTTTAGTTTAGTCAACTATAGGCTGCTGAAGCGACACAATCTTCAGATTAAAGTTTTTTATATGAATTATGATGCTGTATGTAACTTGTGTATGAAACAGGGTTGTGAAGGCGCAGCCAAAATCGTGCGACTCCAATTCCGCCCTTTTCAAAAAATGGTTAACCAAACGGCCTATGAAAATACAGGGTGTCCAAAAAGTTACAGCGCAGTAGAAAATATCTTTAACAATGGCTATTTTTGTGACGCAATATTTAGGTGCTAATATGAAAACAAGTTAATCATTATATTGGTAAATTGAAGGAAGTATAGCCGTGTCGACTTATAAATCAGAATATAAAAATTTGTGAATTTTTATATTATATTGGTAGTCCTTTATTATATGTCCAAATCAATACCCAAGGTTAGAGCTGTACGTACCAGTACATAATTGAAAACACTACATGTCGGGATAAAATAATAAAACCACTACAGCTATTTCGCCAAGTTGGCAACTGGCTATAACTTTATCATTATCTTTATCTAGTCAAGAACGAAAATATTTTTCGTATGCTCTTCGACGCTGATTAGGTTTTAAATAAGCCTTAACGTTTCTTTTAAAAATTCTACAGTCCCCTTAAAGCATGTAAACAACCTGTTTCTTGCGCTTTTACAACTTGCAAAGAAAAATATTTTTAGATTTTGTAGGGAACTTGTTTCACTTTGCTTCACTTTGCTTCCTCACCAATCTGATACCAGTATCCTTGGCTAAATACTGGTCTGGTATCTTAGTAGGCTACACCGGCTTGTCGGCTATAAATTTGATTGCTAGCAGCTAAGTTATAGCTTCTAGCCAAAGCTAACGCCCTTCTTCGTCGTATGAGCTGTTTTTGTGAGCATTGTGCAGAAAGATGTATATATAGGTTACACTGCGTTAGCGCTCACGTTCGGTTTGCAAGTCTTCAGTTAGACTGGGGCCACCACGACGAGTAGACTGCTTGGCTCCACCACCTATCTGCCACATAAAAACGGAGACACTTGTTAAGTGCCTTGCCCAAGGACACAACAAGCGAACTGGCCGGCTTGTTCTCCACACTATCCCTATTTGCTGAGTGCCAAGCAGCGAAGCTGTGATTACCATTTTTAAAGTCTTTTGGTATGACTCGACTTACGAAATGAACCCCAGGCCTGTCGACTGCGAAGCGGACGCTCTATCCACTATGCCATCGCGCCGGTAGACTACGCTCGGTTATACAGTAGTTTATGTCCTCTGTACTTTCTATTGAAGTTCCCGTGATAAACCACTTGTCTGAAGTCCTTTCTTGAACAACTGGCTTGAACTGTCATCTAATTATTCCATCTTGGTGCAACTGGGTTGTACGCTAAGTTTTTATATTAACTTCGGTAAATCAATACCAAGACTACAAACTTGCAACCGTGACTGGTTTGTTCACTTATTTCTCTCCTAGCATGTTTCTTTTCGTTAGTTACTTTGGGTTCATTTCGTAGAAGAAAACGAGTTGTTTAAAATAGCAAAGCAGAGAAACAGACAAAGCAAGGATATACAACAAGTAAGAGTAATCAAGAGTAAAACTGGGGAGATACTGATGGAAGAAGAGAAAGTGAAACAGTGATGGAAGAAGTATTTTGACAACTTACTCAACCAGGAAAACCCTAAAGAGAGAAAAGGAATGAAAACGGAAGAGACAAAAAGTGACATGGAAGATATCTCTGGAGAAGAAGTCAGGACTGGATTGAGGAAGATGAAGAAGGGAAAGGTGCAAGGACCTGATGACATACCAGTGGAAGTATGGATCGCTCTAGGGAATAAAGGTGTGGAGTTTCTAGTGAACTTCTTTAATAGACTTCTACAAGGAGAGAGGATGCCAGATGAATGGAGGAGGAGCGTGCTTGTACCTTTGTACAAAGGCAAAGCAGACATCAAAGAATGTGGAAATTACCGGGGGATCAAGTTGATGAGGCACTCTATGAAACTGTGGGAGAGGGTAATAGAAACAAGGATAAGGAAGGAGGTGACGATCGGTGAGCAACGATTTGGGTTTATGCTTGGAAGGAGTACCACTGACGCAATCTTCTGTTTGAGGATGCTGTTGGAAAAGTGGACTGAAGGGCAGAAGGCGGTGCACTGTGCTTTTATTGATTTGGAGAAGGCATACGACAGGGTGGCCAGAGAGGAACTGTGGGAAAGCTTGCGGTTAGCTGAAACATCAGAGTGCTATATAACGATTATTAAGGATTGTATGACGGATTGACAACAACTGTGAGAAGTGCAGCAGGGTTGACTGAGGAATTCAAGGTAAGTGTTGGACTTCACCAAAGCTCAGCACTCAGCCCATTCCTTTTTGCTATCATCATGGACAAGCTGACGGAGGACATCAGGAAGGACGCACCATGAGATACGCTGTTTGCAGATGACATAGTGCTGTCTAGGCAAAATTGCAGGGAGCTAGAGGATGATCTAGAGATGAGAAGAAATGCACTGGAGAGAAGAGGCTTGAAAGTGAGCCGGAGCAAGACCGAGTATTTGAAGGGTGGGGATGTGGATGATGGAGAGGAGTTAAAGCTGCAAGGAGAAAAGACAAAGAGAGCGAAAAACTTCAAATATCTGGGCTCAACAGTTAGTAGCGATGGAAGATGTGAGGAAGAAGTGAGAAGCATCCAAGCAGGCTGGATGAGTTAGAAGAAGGTGTCTTGAGTTCTTTGCCACCGGAAGTTATCAGCAAGGGTTAAGGGTAAAATGTGCAAGAGTATTGTCAGACCAGCCTTGCTTTATAAAATGGAAACGGTGGCAGTGACGGAAAGACAGGTGGGAAAAATGGAAGTTGCAGAGTTGAAAATGGTGAGATGGGCACTGGGAGTGACAAGAAAGGACAAAACAAGATACGAGTACGTGAGAGCGATTGCGAAAATCGCAAAGATAGGAGACAAACTTCGGAATGCAAGGCTACGCTGGTATGGCTACGTGAAAAGGAGAGAAAAAAGCTATGTGGGAAAAACCATGATGGAGATGGCAGTGCCAGATAGAACGAAAAAAGGAAGGCCAAGGAGAAGGTGGATAGATGCTGCAAGTGAAGACATAGAAAGGGTTGGAGCTAAGGAAGAAGACGAAGTCGATCGGGAGAAATGGAAAATACTTTCGCGCTGTGGTGACTCGAATAGGGAGAAGCCGAAAGAAGAAGCAGACAGTACCGGTACGTCAAACTCATAAATTTGAGTAAATGAGTCTCACAAAATGTTGAAGTTAACGACAACTCGTGAGCTATGAAAAGTTTAAAAGTTTTTCACAAAGAAATTTATTTTACACTTACTCAGCGGGGGGGTGGGCCGCGGTCCCACCGCTCCTTTGGACATGCCCCTGGGGAGGTGTTGTGACCAAAAACCAATCGCACCATTATAAAGAAGCTTTATTGTAGCTCTTTCCCTTCAAAAAAATTAATTTTTAGATTTATGAGTTTAGATTGAAGCATTGAGTGGATGCAATGAGATTTCACATTAAAAATTTTGTTATCATCACTGTGCCTATTTATAACTACCGTTACGGTAAAATAGAAAAAAATTGCTCAGAAATGATTACCAACATTACACAGTACCATACAGCAATCTATTACATCATGTCAATAACCCGCCACCGGTTTTGACCTTATTGGGTCTCATCAGGCAGGTGTAAAAAACACTCAATAATAAAACGTGCTGAAAAAAAACAAATTTGCCATTGGGTGCAAAAAAAGATGCAATACAAAACAATATGATACAGCTTAAGAACACACACACATGACATGGACAACAAGTCACATAGGTAAGCCTTAATAGGAGTGTAGGATCATTGTCAAGACTTATCATTCTATAAAATATAGAACTTGCTAGTTGCTGATTAGCAATTTTCAAGCCGATCTTCTATTAAGAGGGATCCGCCTCCAGCATCACTGTATGATGTTCTTGATCATTTTTGAGCAAATTTTTTCTATTTTACCTAATTAGCAACTAGCAAGTTCTTTACTTTAACTACGCTACATGTAACAGTCAACTGTAGTGCCAATTAGTGCATGTTTGCAATGTCTGTTTTATTTAGCGTTAAATGACATTGCAAAACATTGGCAGAGACATTGCAGACATGTACTATTTTGAAAAACTGCCCAATATTCAATTCTCGACAGTTTTAGGCATAGTACAGGCATAGTAATGATAACAAAATTTTAACTACAGGCATAGCAGGCATGGAACAGACATAGTAGACACAGTATAGGCATAGTACAGACATAATACAGGCGTAGTAGACATAGTACAGGCATAGAAGGCATGGTGCAGACATAGTATCCATAGTACAGACATGTTAGGTATACCGTAGTAGGCTTAGTACAGGTATAGTGGGCATAGTGCAGACATAGTGGACATAGTACAGGCATAGTACAGACATAGTACAGGCATAGTACAGACATGGTACAGGCATAGTAGGCATAGTGCAGGCATAGTAGGCATAGTACAGGTATAGTATCCATAGTACAGGCATAGTAGGCACAGTACAAGGTATAGTAGGCATAGTACAGGTACCGTATAGTAAGAATAGTGCAGGCATAGAAGGTATAGTACAGGCATAGTAAGTGTAGTGTATTGAATCAATGGAACAACATTGTAATATACCATATAAGCTAAATTTGACATTATTTTGTAGGAATTTTGTATTTGCAGTCAGAAACAAAATATTTGTTTAGTAACCTGAGTCACATCCCCTGGGACTGAATAATGATGAGTAATGGTAGTGATAAATAAGTTTTCTCGCGTGTGAAAATTGTTGCTCAGTAGTATGTTTGTCAGAGGAATGAAAAGCCTGTAAATAAAATTGTAAATAGTATCAACAATATATAGTGCTCCATGGTAAGACCTAATTAGGGTAGGTGCAACAGAAAACACTACAGTAGGCATAGTACAAGCATAGTGCATGCATAGTAGGCACAGTACAAGCATAGTAGACATAGTACAGGCATGGTAGGCATAGTACAGGCATAGTACAGGTATAGTAGGCATAGTAGTTATAGTACAGGCATAGTAGGCATAGTACAGCCATAGTAGACATAGTACAGGCATGGTAGGCATAGTGGTGGTAACTTCAGCTTTTTATGTGAAATCTCAATGTACCCACTCAATGCTTAAATCTAAACCCATAAAATTAATTTTTTTGAAGGAAAAGAGGTAAGGCTTCTTTGTATTGGTGTCACTGGCTTTTGGTTGCACACCTCCCCTACTGTCTTTGTACTGGCGCTATGTCTGCTAAGCCTGTACCTGTGTACTATGCCTACTATGTTTATTCATGGCATCCCTTCAAATCTAGCATGTTTCCTATAAATAGACTGGGTATAGCTTCAGGGCCTATTTTGTCAAAGTGTAAAATCTGTAATTCTTAAGTAAAAAAAATATAGCTAAAATGCTGGTAAACATTTAATTAAAACGTTTCATTTTAGCACTAAAAGTATCATCAGTTCAATAATTACATGCCTAAGGCTAGGCTAACATATATACTCATTGAAAGGTATTTGCTGTACAACTAAATTTAGTAAGGTTATCAGAATTATGTCATCAAAAAGTGATAAAACAAACAACTGCCATTAATGTAATTACTAATGAGCAATTACAAGGCTAAGTTAAGAAGTGCACTGCAGAGGTATACTGTCCATGACTGTTATGTATTAAACAAATAGATTGGTTATGAAGCTCCATCCAGGTATATTTTTGGTTAAACTTTTTGAGTAAGTAAGGTTTCTTTGATTTGTAGCTTTCTGAGGTTGTTGCTGTGACCATATATTTCAAAGGAATTGAATTTTATCTTATGATTAGGATTTTATCAAGGTTCTTTGCTACATCTTATTCTTGATTTGGTTTTCCATTTGGTACATGGTCTTGAATTTGCGTGACTAGATTACAGCAATTTTGGCCAATGTAAGATTGTTCACACAAGCAATTCTGTTTATACACAACTCCAGCATTGCACAATAGGGCTTGACAATCTTTAAATTTGAAGGATTTGCCAATATTGTGAGTGTAGTGTACCAAAGTGAATTGAAATTTTGTAGAAAGATTTTTAATTAAAAACTGCATTTTTTTCAATTTGAAATGATATATTGCCAAGGTAAGGTAATTGCATAAAAAAAGAAATTTTTTTGCTTTCTGAAGTTTTCAGACTTTTACAGTTGTCTCCTGTATGATATTTCTGTGTGATTGGTGATTCATGTTGCTTGTTTAAGAATAAACGCATTTGTTTGTCTATGCACTAGAGAGGATAGCCATTTTGCTTCAATGTAGAAAATATGCCTTGAAAATCTTTATGGACTCAACTATATGAATTGGATATGCTCTATGCTCTGAGTAGTAAAGTTTATATTTTTAACTGATGATGCTTTTAGTGTAAAAATGAAACATTTTAACAAAAAAGGATTACCAGCATCTTGGCTTTACTCCTTTTACTAAGAATTTTGAATAAATCCCATTTTTATGCTTGTGTAAAATCTGTGTTTTTGATTGCAAGTGCATCCGAAATCCAGATAAAATTGCATTTGCGGCTGTTTAAAAATATGTGCTTTCAGATTAAGTTAAAGAAGTGGCTATTTTGCTGTGAATGTCTTTTTACTCTTGAATCTGTTTTGTTTTCACAATTCTCTAATTCCTTTGTCTTTAAATAAGCACATTTGCTATTAAACTTGTAGTAATGCTGTGGTGTAACAGATAGTGATGCTGCTTTCAAATAAGATGGTTTATGGGTTTAAGACATTGGAGGCAGAAGCAGTGTACACTGAAAGTGAAGCATTGTGAGTATATGTAAAGGAAAGTGTTCAATGGGGTAAAATTTTTTTGTTTAGGATGTCATAGAAATTGACCAATTGGAAGCAACCAAAAGCAATGACTAATCATGAATGTTTAACAGCAAAATTAATTCAGAGGGTAAAATACTGATGGCAGCAAAATTGCCAATGCCTTAGGTTGATGTATAGGCAGAGGCTCTTTTGCTTTCAATGGCTAAACAGACTTCCAGGCTATTTTGCCATTAGTTTTTTGTGATTAGTTAATTTTTAAAATGTATCAAAAGCTGGACTTTTATTTATTTTTGAATGGTCTGTATCTATAATGTAGGTCTATTAAAATCGTGACCTGACAAAAATTTGATTTTTAGTCACCCCCTTATGTTTTGAATACCGTATTTGCCGGTGTATAAGTTGACTCGTTGTATAAGTCGACCCCCTAAAATTTGACGAAAATTTACGATTTTATGATATATCCTTTGTATAAGTCGAGCTCAATTGTTTCATTATCTTAAACTTTAAAATTCAAAACGGTAATCACGCACAACGAGATGCCGAACAAAGTATTGAGCGACTTCCACGTACGAGAACACATAATGTGTCCTTTTAAGGGCAGTGAACGCATTATCTGCCCTTGTAAGGGCAACCACATTATTCTGCTTTTACTGGCTTATAACTTTTTGTGAAGTGTAGTAATTACCATCACATTTGAAGCGATGAATACAAAGTTGAATTTCATGACTCGGTGTATAAGTCGAGGTCGATTTTTTAGGTCGATTTTTGATCGAAAAAGGTCGACTTATACACCGGCAAATACGGTAGGATGTGGCTATTTTGCTGATAACAGCATTTTACCCTTGGAATCTATTTTGCTGTTGAACATTTGCGATTAGCCAATTTTAATGATGTTTTAAAAATCTGACTCTTGTTCGTTTCAAATTGATCAATTTTTGTATGATATATTAAACAGGTGACTTGACTACAGTTTTGTGTCCAAAGTACACTCTCCCCTAACCAGCGTACCCTGCCTTTGTTGAGATACCCTGTCAGAAAATACTAACCTGTAGTTTTTGCATTTAAAGGCAGCACCACTATCCACTTCATTAACGCATCACTTTGTGCATTATAGCACATGTGCTTATTCAAAAACAAGAAAACATTCAACAGCAAAATATGAGAGGCATTCAGAACGTACTGCAACTGATTTAATTTTTTGGGACAATCATTTAACGACCATCTGATTCTTTTACAAATTACAAATTGGTAACTACGGTTTTGATATTTTTTTCAAAAAAGTAGGCTAAATTTCGAATTATTGCAAGCTGCAATTCAAAGTTTAAGCAACCGTTTCATGTCTTCTTTCTTAGAAGGCAAAACAAACACGACTGCCATGCAATAATTGTGGCAAAGGTAAAGAGTTGTTACTTGATTTTTATGGTTGGAGGGAGAAACAGCTTATAACATATGCAGAAGGCTAAGCAAGTGTATAGTGCCGATGCTGTGGACTACAGTGCAGAGTTGAGGTGGGTCAAGCACTTCACTGATAAACAGGAAGAACCTGGTGAAAGTGGTCTTAGTTAAAAATACATTCTCTAGAATTTTACAACAAGGAATATGTGCACTTGTTAAAAAGTAGGAAAAGCCAATTTGTAAAGCAGGGGATTACATGTAGAAGTAACTACGAAATGTTAATGTTATATACATTCTTTTGACATACAATTTGCATACCTTTAAAACTAAATCCTGTAAAAACAAACCTGGTTGCACTATTTTTTGAATGCCCCTTGCAGATTCTAAAGATAAATTGCTGTCAACAGAAAATTAGCTGCTTTCTTTTAAATATGCACCCCCTCCTCTATGGTGTATACTGATGCTACGTAAATCAAGAAAAAAAGTTACTGCAATACACCCTCCAGAAAATCTAACTCCAAATTAAGAAAAAAGTTGCCTCGCAATTGTTTAACTTCTCACCATGGCATTCTAATGCAGCAATACTAACCATTACTCTGCTGCTTTGTTGTGTGCAAAGCAATTTGAATGTGGCTGTGGATTGAAAAGAAAGAAAAAAAGATCAAAAGACATTGTGGTCATTGTTGACCAATGATCACTGGTGGTATTGGTGATGTCTTTGGTGCTATTCCAAAGACGGTGCAGTGATGTGTTAAACCAGCAGATTTATTTGTGTTTATTTCATATTTTTTATACAAAAATGTTTTCTGCTAACTGACAGCCGTGACTTGTCAGCTAGGAAGCAAGGCTGAGAATAGAAAAATTTGTTTTCTGCATTTTATGACTTTCATAAGATCTATGTTAGCACGTAAGTGCAAAAGAAAAGAAGTTTTCTGGTATTATGATGTTAAAACATGCACTTTAGTGCAAAGCAACAAGATGGTGTGTAAGGCGATTTGGTGCGTATTTTATAATTTTTGATAGTGTGCGATTACTGTAAGTTATCTACTAGAAATTTTATTAGAAAAGTCTGTTCAACTTTCTGGGTAAAAAAGGAGGATTTAATGGCTAATGTGGCTTATATGCATGCATATATGGTCAACATCTGACTTGCGATCAAGGACTGTTAATTGAGTGTTCAGTGTGTTGCACTGTACACTGCATGGCTGAAAGTCAACAAGAACTAGTGTTTGTATTGATGCAGATCTTCTTGGTTTAGATTATGGCTTGGGCTGAATGCTGCAATATATTAGACTGATTGTTGACGTAATGTTTGACGATTTCATTTTATGTAGCACTTTATTGCAAGTTATCATCATTTTATGATATTGTCTACATTTAATTCTGATATTAATTCAAGCCTTTGCAAACAGTTTTTACAAAAAAACAAAGCATCAATGATGTGATGAAAGCATGCTCAACACAATGAACGCCATAGGAATGAAGAGTTTGGGCCACTGAAAAATAACAGTTTTCAAATCAGCTGTCACTGGTGCATGTTGTTGTAGTCAGTGCAACTTTTAGTAAGAATTTGAAACTTTAGGTTTGTTGCAAGTGTAGATTTTATTTGATGGTGCCACTTGCAATGTAATTTTTAAGGGCTCAAACTTCATTCTTGGAAGACAAGTCTGAGGCTTGATCAGTTGTGCCATTCTTCCAAAAAAACGCTGTCACTTTTACACTTTTTCAAATAGTTGCTTATTTTGTGCAATGTCAATTTGTAAACTAAGTTGTCAACTTCAAACATTTTCTTGATTATTATGCTAGATCATCAGTTAAATCATTTTTTAAAATTTAATTCTAGAAAATTTTGTGCTGACTGCAGAAATTCACGCAAGGTAGGAGGTGCCCAGCCATCTAAAATGCTACAAAGGATCCGTCCACCTGAAATCTAGTTTAAAAAAGTCGATAAAATGTTAGGATATTAGTTTTGTGATCTGCTAATTATTGTTTTTTTATTGCTATTAAGTTTGTAAATATTTATTATAACTGCAATATAAAATGACTTGCATTGCTTCAATATTTATTTAAATACTTTTTCTTCCGGTTAGTAATTCCTTTTCATATCTTTGTTGTTCAAAATTTCGTTATCTTTTATACTTGAGGTGGCGGTAGCTTGACAACCAAAAGCTCTATTGACATTTTTGCGACAAGTGATCTGCATCTAGATTTTTTTCATAAATTTCTCAACTTTATTTCATTTGTTCACTTGACGCGTACACTTTCTTTGGCTTTTGTATTATTATTATTTCATACCAACCTTCATTGCTTTGGCAGGTGCAGGTATAGGTGCAGGATACACATGATAGACTAGCTCTGAGTTATATTACTGGTACGTTGGCTTTTTGGGCTACTACATTTATTGGATCAAAGGCACAAGATGGAAGGCATATCCTCAAGAAGCTTAAATCAAAAGAAAAATAATGATTTGTTTGTGAAAGGATCTATTAAACGAATCTCTGTACAAAACTTTCTGTAAGTAAACCAAGACTTGGTTGATAAAATGTTACATGTAAACTGGGGTGTTGACAAGAATAGGTTAGAGAAGAAAGATTCTATCAGGAGTCCCAAGTGGACAATGCTTTTTGTGGAATTGTGAACGACATGTGGTGAATCTGGCCCCTTAGTTAGGAGAAAAACACACTTGATTTTAAATTTGGATCTATCTTTCACTATAGAAACTTACATGTGGTTGGGATAAGTTTGCCTAATAGTACTAATATTTGTATTTTAAAATTCGGTGTTTTTTCCATAGGCGGAGGTAGTCGGATTTACTGCATTTATGTGCAATAGAAATTTACATCTATTTTAATACTTGTAATGTGCAAAACAATGCAGTTGCTAGTCAGATAAATTGTATTTGTGAGAACTCACTTTCATTTTTCTTGGTTGCACGTCAGCTACAGCTGGTTGAAACGTTGGTGTTATTTTATTGGAAACATTTGCGATCAGAGCTTTTTTATAGAATCTGATTCGTTTGTAAATATTTTATATTAACAATTTTCCATCACTGCAAACCTCGATCAAGCGCAGAGATGAGTTTTATTTAAAAAAAATAATTGCGCTTTTTATTGTTGACCATAAGCTCAGCAAAAGCATAATATAGGATGATGATTTACACTTTGGCTGAAGGCTAGCACATAGAGCATGAGCTTACTCGCATTGGTTAAAAAATAAGGCGCTTGAAAGTAATGTTGGTGTTATCAGGTCTTCTCCCTTTTCATTCTTCTGTTGTGGTTGCCACAAACAGCAGTTTGAACTAGGAACGGGCAATTCAGAATGATATACTATTCTAGAATAGTTAAACCGAATCCAGAATCCAAATCCGAATTCTTTTTTTCAATTAGCACAATCAACATGAAAGCATTTATTACAAGTTTACAACAACTAAAGCTCTATCACAGAGCGAGTTTATTGCAGTGTAATACATCTAAGCTTTCTATATGTTTGCCTGTGTGTGCGAGTTAGTTTTTGAATCATTACATGCAACTGATGGTTTTGCAAAAAAAAAATCTGTGACCAAGCAACGTGATAAAACTTGTAAGCAGGACAAAAACCGAATCCTTATTATCCGGTTTCAATTGGAATATTGGAATCGGATAGTTTTGGGATTAGAATCCTTCGAATTTGGTATTCTGAATTGCCCATTCCTAGTTTGAACTCAATGCTTGAGCTAAAAGATTGCGTTTTTAATTAGTCATAAAGCAGAAAAAATGCTGCCCTGAGAGCAATGGCATTAAATTTACAACTTTTGATTCCTATGCCAGATTCTCAACTGCCGTTTTTTTCTAAATTTGAGTTATTTAAGTATTAGTATTAATATCGTGATGTGTAGCAGTACACCATTAAACGTCAATAACGTCGGCGTTTATGGCTTTTGTTATGTTGTACCGGTTTTAGCTTTGAATTTTGTCAAATGGCTACATGTATTTTGATCGTATTTAATTTTAAAGATTTAGGGCTAACGACGAACTTCCATATTTTAGGTGTTAATGCAGTTTACTTTCATCAATAGATAGGGTAGTAACAACTTGTGTTTTTCAGCACTTATGATAGCTGTACTTTTATCCTAAACCCGAAATTGAATGTTATTATTGGTCCTAATGGAACTGGAAAATCGAGTATTGTCTGTGCAATTTGCCTTGGACTTGCAGGAAAAACAAGTAAGGTTAATGGCAAGAACGGGTTTTAAATATTTGTGCTAGACTCCGCAATATTACTTTTACTAAACGTACTTTTCTGTATGTGTTTTGTGAAATGATACTTCGTGTTTGGTCATCCGCTCTTGCAACTCGGAAGCAAAAACTAAAGCTGCATACATGCACTGCGGTACAACGAATACACTGAAACCCCAGTTTCGAATTACGTGATAGTGTGATCACTTCCTATTCTAGCCACTTTAGCAAAGTCAAAAATGTTACTATATCTACAGAAAATAGAAATGAGTTATATGTTGTTTCAATAACTCAACTTTTAGATTGCTGTTGCATCGGTGGTTGGCTCAATTTGTTTTTAGTGCGGGCTGCTTCAGTTTAGTCTGCTGATAGCTGGTTGTATGAAAACAAAGAGTCGCAGCATGTTCTGTTGAAACTTTTTTGGCTACTGGCTTCTTTTTGTTTTAATGTCGCATGGCTTCACTTGTCTACAGGAGAGTACTGCGAGTTTGATTGCAAATCCTGTATGCCTGATTTTACTTTATTTTCACATGCTTATCTTCAAAATTGCAATAATTCTGTTTTCATTGCATGCGATTTGCCCTTGTGGGCCCAAAATAAAAATTAAATTTTAATTGTTGCAATAAACTTAAAAACTTTATCTTTTCGAAAAGGAGAGGCATTCTTCCAAGATTAGCTAAGCAAAAGGTTGCAAAGGAATTCATTTTTAGTTACGTACAATAGTTGTCAAATGTCTTAGTGGTTTTCAATTACCGGTAATGTAGGCATTGCCAATTCTGAAATTTTAGGAAACAAATATTTTTTGGCGTTTTTTTCCGTTTCATCATCTTTATTAGAATCATATTTTGCGGATACTTTCGGCTAGCCCCCTAAACAATTTAGCTCCTATGAAGTTGCTGATAAGTAATAATAGTTAATTTATGGAGGTTGTCCATAAGTTATTGATATAATTTCAAACATGCAACAAAATTTTTTTTGAGGTATTTTCTTTCGGTTTGTTTTATGGTTATGGGAAATACTTCAAGTATTTTTGGATGTATCAGTACACCTTTAGGTGAGCAATGTCAGTCACAGGAAGAATATCCAACAGGTGTTCAATTTTTTTGCCAGTTTCTAGTTAATATATCTTCAGTAACTGTAGCGGTTGCTTGTGTTATTTGGTGCTGTAAATCAACATATCTCAGATTTGTGCTTGGTCCACAATATCTTGTACATAACCACACAAGAAAAAATCCAGTGGTTTAATATTGGGGGAACGAGGCGGTCAAAATAAGGGCAATCACGTCCAATCCACCGATCTAGAAATATTTTGTTCAGAAATTGCCAGACTTATAGGCCTCAACGAGGTGGTACACCTACCATTGTTCCCTTTAAACGCAAAAAAAGTGCGAATTTTTCCACCAACTGTTTAATGCGTGGGAGACAGAGAATGGGAATGAAAGGTTGGACGCCGCGTTTTTAGGGCAATGCAACGTCTCGCGTAAACATCGCCCGGCTATGACGCAACAGCGAGTGACGGCGACTTGAAATATCGCGCATGCCGTAACCAAACTTTTTTTGTATCATGAATCAACCCCAAAGCAATTAACATAAAGTAAACCGGCCAATTTCTATCGTAGCTAAAGAGCAGTAATAGCAAGTAGTTCTCAAACTCCACTTTAACACAAGGCATTAGTGTTCGAGAGAAGTTTGAAACTGGAATTGCTTAACTTATGTTTTCTTTACGTTTCAAAGCTAATTTCAATCGTGTTTGTTAAGATAAAAGAGCGCATAGCTCTCGATTTCATTTTAGCCTACAAAACGCCATTTTGTAAACCAGAAGTGTTGAAAAAGGGCCTGTTATTAACAAACAGTAATAAAGTCAGCTTAGACATTTATTTGCCATAAGAAAAATTAATTTCGCTAACGCATCCTCAGTTTCTGCAAAAAAATAAAAATCGCTCAAAAAAATTTAAATATTTTCAAACAAACTAATGCTAAACCAGAGAAAAGGCTGTGCTAGAATAACAAAATCTTCAAAACTTAACAAGAAGCAAAATATTTATCTGAACAGGGTCTACAATAATAATAAACAGCTATCAAAACTACCGGCCATAAAACTAGCTCCGACTCCTTTCAAAATACATTCAAACTAATATGATAGGTTAAGTTATATAGAAATAGATGTGAGATGAAAGAGACGTCTAATTACTAAATAAACAAAGGACGGTATATCATAATAATGAGTGAAGGGTCATAACCTATAGAAGCAGTGACGTAAGTGATAGATAGCACACTGAGATGTAAGAGGAAATAAAACTAAAACAGTATTTCAAAAACAAAAAAATAGTTACGAAGTCACTTAATTGAGGGCAAGAGCATTTTTATTTATGTTAATAACGTAATAGTACATTTAATTTGTCTAGCCATATGTTTTCGTAAATAGATAAAAGATGTTTGGGCGGTTGATCTACAAACGTTACAAAAAAGCAATCGGCACTATCTGATTTTGCCTGTAATGTGAGTCGATGGAAGGTGTGGTAATGATGTAATAATGCTGCTTTATCGTCAATATTGTCGTATTTAAATTGATTAGTTTGAATGTATTTTGAAAGGAGTCGGAGCTAGTTTTATGGCCGGTAGTTTTGATAGCTGTTTATTAATATTGTAGACCCTGTTCAGATAAATATTTTTGCTTCTTGTTAAGTTTTGAAGTTTTATTATCTTAGTACAGCCTTTTCTCTGGTTTACCATTAGTTTGTTTGAAAATATTTAATATTTTTTTTGTACCATTTTTATTATTTTTTTGCAGAAACTGAGGATGCGTTAGCGAAATTAATTTTTCTTATAGCAAATAAATGTCTAAGCTGACTTTATTACTGTTTGTTAATAACAGGCCCTTTTTCAACATTTTCGATATGGAGTAAAGTCGCTTGGATAGACTATCCTGCTAGGGTTTGATTACTGTTTTCCAATTTTAATTGTCATTGTAAACCAGAAATAAATAATCTCTCACTTGCTATTTATAAAAACGAAAAGTAAAAAAGAGTACGATTTCTAACCAATTTGAGTTTTAAATCCCCTCGAAAATTTTTTTTTAAAAATAAAATTCAGCTGACAGCTATGTGCTATGATAACTTACCAGTCATGATTGAAATAAGTCTTGAAACGAGAAGAAAAAATATAAAGTGCAGTTTCAATTTCTTTAAACACGTTTTTTGTTGAAGTCTAGCCTTTTTTAATTGCTGGAAAGGAAAACTTTTTCTTGACTTGTTTTTTTTTTATATTTTAGTTGGACAACACTTCTGAAATTTACTTTGATAACTTTTTTGAGGTCGCGAATGAAAACGAGAAAAAATATGACCGGAGCACATGCCTCCTGTGCATTTCGAAAATGGGCAAAATGCAAAAAAACGCTCATAAAAACGAGGAAAATATAGCCGGGCCACATGCCTCTGTGTATTTCGAAAATGTACCGAATGCCAAAAACGCTCATGAAAACAAGAAAATATATAACCGGGCCACATGCTTCTGTGCGTTTCGAAAATGGGCCAAATGCCAAAAAACGGTTAAAAAGCACTCAACTAAACAATAAGTTTCATAACTGAAGTACGTCTGAGCGGAAAATGAAGGATGTTCTTGTATGCCAACCAACATTATCAGCAAACTGTAAGCTATGCAAAGTTTGCATAGCGTATACACTGATCAAATAGCAGTAGGCTACTGCAAGTATCTTTTTTTACTCCTTCAAAATATGTTACTAAGGCTGGTGTAACCGTTTGTTCGGCAATGTCCGCCAAAACTTGTCCGGCGGTTTTCGTACATGTGCTAACAATTTCGCACTCGCGCCGGCGGTTACGCACTTACTAAAATCTTAGAGGGAACAATGACACCTACCAGTCTCATAAATTTTTTGTGCCATAATCGAATGGTAGATATCGCTGGCGACTCTCTTCTGTATTTGCGTCTAAAGTTTTACACAAGGCTTGGACGTTTGACGTTTTCTTTATAAGCCTGGAAACGCACTGGGCTTTTCCCTGCGAAGTGATCATTTTTATAAACTTTATTTTTACTGATAAATTCAAATGATTCCACTAAATCACCAGATATATTTTAATTTCAAACCTGATTACAGTATTTTAAAAAGCATCTGTCAGGAGAGAGAAAGCTTTCCTTTTTGCTATAAAACAAACTGAATAAAAACATCTCAGAAAAAGGTTGAATTTTTGAAATTGTAGCAATGATTTATGGACATTCTGCATGTTTTCAAAGCCGTTTATAGTTGATGTTATTTTAATTTCAGATATTTTGGCAAGAGCAAAAGAGTTGGCAGATTTTATTAAACATGGATGTGATAATGCTACCATTGAAATAGAACTGTAAGTGAGTGAGTAAATAGTTTTAAATCACGGTAATTGTGTATTAACTGTTTTCTACAGATGCAATCCACCAAAAACTGATATCGTTCGTCGGGTGATCAATTTAGGAAATAATGGCCGAGCCACTTCCTCCTGGTTTCTTAATAACACACAAGTAATGCTCTAAATTTATTTAGATAAAATATATACCGGTAGTTTGAAATCTAGCGTAATTTTTCTTGATTTACTGTAACTATCACTTGGTAGGTGACAACGATAGTTCAAAAAAGTATTAAAAATATTATTTAATCGACTGGATAACCGCCATATTGCCAGCAGCCACAAAATCATATTTTATGTCAATTAAATAATGTGCATTATATTCCGATTTACTTGTCTTTGTGTTGTAGTATATGAACAGAAATGTAAACAAGTAGTGTAATGAACGTGATTATATTTGGTTAAAGCATGTAGATCTCATAAAATTTTAGCATGAAAAGATATACTTACTAATTTTTTTTGCTTATTAGTATACAACGATATGATTTAGGAAAACGACACTTAGTTTAGAATTTGGTGCTGCTGTTATTACTTTAGCTGATTTAAAAAGTTAGTTTTAAATTCGAACAACTTTTATGTGATTACCTGCTATTATTATAAACGTTTCTGACTACCTTGTGGTATTTTGATACCGCAATCCTCAATTCGTATAATGTGAGAAAATGCTACCTCAGCTGCTCTCGATCTTGTAATCGAGTGTCATATTGAAGTTGTGTGCAGAGTTCTCTTGGTGTTAACATCCACAACTTCACAAACCTTTTTACGTTAAATTTTACAGAATCGATATTTAGAACTTGATGTTTGTATAATGATAAAATGGAGTCGATGGTTTGTGCCGTCATTATTTTCTTCAATCTCATTTTCATAATATCAGTTCTGTACAAGCTACGCAAAACTTAATTTGGCGCTGCATGAATGTGGCATGGTTGTAATGAAGCTCTGGTTTGATTTTTTGCGCCACGAACAATTAACTATTGGTGAGCGCTGCCATGGAAAAAAAGCAGTGGCTATATGCACTTTGCTTGTTGAGGAAATTCTAGCTAAGTTGCTATGTTGCAGAGTACTGTCAAACAAATTGAGGACTTGGTCAGCAAATTGAACATTCAGTTATCAAACTTGTGCCAGTTTCTTCCACAAGAACGCGTTGCCGATTTTGCTAAGATGAATAAAATTGAACTTCTGGAAAACACAGAACTTGCAGTGAGCACTGTAGATAAGATATTCAATTAGATCAAAGGCTAAGATATCATTTGCCGTGATTTCGCTTTTTTCAAGCATTGCTAATATCGCTATTTTTAAAGATCACTTCATACTTGGTATAAAGTGTCTTGAAAGTGGTGAATTAAAAAAAAAGCTATTAGCTTTTACTTTTTATTTTCGTGCGTAACATTTCTGTGCCATTTCGCGTGTGTGAGTAGAAATACAGCATGTGGTTGGAGCGTTGCATGATTACCTTGGATTAAAAAATATTTTTATTTAGATTTGCCCCACATCGATGCAGAAAGACCATGCTTGGTTAAAAGAATTTCGAGGAATGGAGAAGAATTTAGAAAGTAAAATTACCGGTGATAAAGCTTATCTCGAGAAGCTGGTACAAAAGAATGAGAGAGTGGAAAAGGAGGTTAGAAGGTAAGTGAGTGAAACTTGCGGTGGCACTGACTCGCTGCTTTTGCTGGCAAATCGATTTAGAAACCTGTCAACTTCTTGCTGGTTTATGCATACTAGTTTCGCTTGCTTTTATACAACAGCACGTGCGTTCTCGTTTGAAATTCTTAACCAAACTCGGGTAAAAAATTTGGGCCAAGATATTCATTTTTTAGGGAAGAAGGGAAATCCGACAGATAGATGAAGTTGGTAACCTGGGACTTACAAAAATTGTTCCACAACTTCTTCTTGGTTTTTCAAAGAACATGACGTGTACCTCTATCAGCTTAAAAAGGAAGAATATGTTTATATATTTCGTTTTTAAAGTCATTATTAACATAAGTTTTTCGACTTACGGTCAATGGAATAATGTAACTTTTCCAAGCTAGCTTTTTGTTTTTCTTTTTTTAGTAGAACGTGATAGTATAATTGAAACGCAAAGCAGTTTGGGTCGCTCTCTCTTAGCTTTTGTTACTGAACTGCACAGCAGGTCATGATCTGACCACGAAATTGATTTAAGTTTTTGAAGCTCAAACATTTTTAATCATAAACGGATCTGTACTATTCAGGATCAATGAAAGAAATGCGCTTGCTGCTCAGCTGGAGAATCTCAAATTGAAACGCGCGTGGACGGTAGGTGTCGCGTTGTGTGGTGGTTCATTGAAATAAAAGTGGTTTTGAAATACCCCAGCAATTTAGAAGACTTTACCTTTCTCTTTCAGCTAGGTAAAGCTTTTGCTATTTATGAAACTTAAATTTGACGTTATGTTGGTTTTTAACTTGTGTAATTGCTTCAGGTTTACGAAAACGCTAGATGTGACTATTTACAAGCTAGAGAAGCTCATAAAACGCTACTTGTCCAATGCAAAGATGAGGAGATGGAGACTCTCCCACTGCGCCAGGAAAAAGACAAAATAGATCAACACATAGACGTTATTAGCAAGACCATTACTGCTAAGGTGACTGTGCATTTGTTACACTATATACTGTTGGACTATAAGCGGCAACCTTATACAAACGTTTATGATTTGGTTTATACACATTCAGACATACAGGTCAATTTATGAGTTTTATGTTTTTAAATTGTTAATAGCCTATGCGACATGACATTCTAATACTAATCTTAATTGTCCTCGATTTTGGATGTATCTTCGTACTTCTTGTATTTGAATATTCCGCAACGTTTTTACAAGCCTTAACCACTTTGAATTTATTTGTCTTTGTTGTGTTGATAATAATAAATACTCCTCCCTATTTTGAGATCAAGGCACCGACAAGGCATATTGTCCTCTGTGGGAAGCCATTATTTGCGTCTTTCGACGTACAGGTGAGCAATTTCATTTATTGTGCGCAGTGAAGCAGGAGCGAATTAATTTTATCTTTGATGGAACTGGTTTCATTGATAACATGGTTATGTTGCAGGGCGAGTCTCTCAAGTCTAGCGCTTCAATTACCAAGCGTCTTCATGATCAGCTTAATGACAAAGATGAAGAAATGGAATCAAATAGAGAGGACTTCAAGGAGAAGGAGAGGGAAGAAGAGGTCAGAAAGAAGAAGTAAGAGAAACAGCCAATCTATTGTTTAACTTACCTAATTGCAAGTTTTTATTATTATAGTTTCTATAAAAATACTTTTATGCCACTATTGAATTGCGTGCTAAATTGAAATTCGTCTCTGAATTACAGTTTGATTTTGCATAAGCCGACATTTTAAGTGGCGAAATTGCAAGGAGTGTAACTATATAGCCTACCTACATCCTCCAGCCACTCGACAACATTTTAGTCGGTTATACTAGATCACCTCGTGTTTAGTCCTGCTTCAAAGTCGTCACTACTGCTGGCACGATACATTTCTATCACCAGCAGAGCAGCCAATCTGGAAAAATTATTGGTAAGTGCTTTTCCCAACGACATAGCAATGTATGAAGTCGAAAATTGTTTATGAGAAAAGTATCTAGGGTAACTGGGACCCTCGGAAAGGCCAACAGCCATTTCGACCCAACCCAAACGAGCTTCAGGACCGCACCTCCACGTCGAGGCGACTGTTGATGGGTGCGGCCGCATCAAACGCCATCCTAAAGCCTTGTAGTCCGCTGAAGTGGAAGAAGCGGTTAGTAAAGACGTAGGGCTTTTGCTGCTGCTCACAGAAGTGATCAAAATCGCCAAGCTTACATCTCCGCTTCCCGACGTGCTTCGTCTGTCATCGCTAGGGCCGAGGCATGGCAAGCGACTTGCTCTTCTCTCTCGCCCAAATCTAACCCTAAATCTGTGTACTCTGTTTTTTATTCTGTCGCTGGCTCTTCTTCATGATCTTCCTCCTCCCCTAATTTTCCCAACTGTTCTTCTCCCAGGGAGTTGACTTCGATCTTTGCTGATTTCCTAAAATCCCACTTTTGTACCCCCCAGCCAAAGGCCCTGTGTAGCAGAGCCAGAGGCTACCTTTCCGAGCTTTGCTTAGCCACGTACTCAGAAGAGTCTCAATCGTCCTTATGCTCTCTCTTCTTTACTGAATTTCTTGCGGCTGCCTTTAACCTCTCCTCGTCCGCTGCCACTGGCCCAGACAAAGTTGCCTATACCATGTCAAAGCACCTACCTTGCTCTGGCATGGATTTTCTGCTTCACATTTTCAATCTTTCCATGTTTTTTGCATTCCTTTTTTTCTATATGGAAGACATTTTCCATTATTCTCATTCATAAGATGGGAAAGCCTCTCGACTGTCCTGCTTCTTTCTGGCCTATCTCTCTCACCTCCTGCGTCTCAAAGCTTTTTGAACGCATCATACTATCCCGTCTACTCTTCTTTCTAAAGTCTCTCTTCCCGCGAGACCGGTTTCCGCCGTGGACAGTCTACTTTAGATCAAATTCTGTTCCTTTCTCAGTTCGTTTCGGATGGGTTTAACAAACTGAGGCCGGGCTCTCGAACGATCCTCTTTACTATTGATTTCTGAAAAGCTTTTGATTCTGTCTGGCACTGTGCCGTTTTCTACAAACTCATTTCGGCTGGCCTCCTTTCTTGCTTTGCTAAATGGACTCAATCTTTCTTTTCTGATAGGCGTGCTTGCGTGGTTTATCAAAATCACAAAAGTTGTTCCTTTCGAGTCTGTCGAGGCGTTCCGCAAGGATCCATTCTTGGCCCTGTACTTTTCTCTCTTTTCATCAATGATCTTCCTGCTTTTCTGCCTTCTTCCGTCAGCTGCTCTCTTTATGCTGACGATCTGGCCATTTAGTTTTCTTCCCCTTCCATCGCTACTACGATGGAGGTCACACAAGGAGTTCTGATTCGATTGGAATGCTGGTCTGAGTACTGGTGTCTTCCTCTCAATCCAAGCAAATATGAGGCTTTGTTCTTTTCAGTGGATCCCCACCAAACTAAACTTCATCCCAGCCTCCTCTTACTCAACTCCCTCTTCCGCTTCAATCCCACTCTATAACTTTTTTTGGGGTCATCTTCGATCGCACTCTTTTCTTTTCTAAACATATATCTACGCTGAAGTCGAAGTTTTTTCCTCTCTCAAGGCCTTACGCTGTATCTCTGCTTCCTCATGGGGCCCCTCTAAGGAGTCCTTTTTTCTTCGGCCCCTTTTCACTTATGCCAGTGATTCCCAACCTTTACACCTTGGAGGAACCCCTGTAATAATTTTTCATATTCCAAGGAACCCCTATATATAGTATTCTAATTTATATATTATTTTTACGAAAAGTACTTGAGCAATATAATTCATATAAAATCTAATATTACATCAAATGAGAGTTCACACTAATAAGTCAGTAATGTTATGACTTACCTTCAGTGTGACACTTGGGCTTGTTTCTCTCTGCGTATCTGTGAAATTCTTGGCCGAATTTTTGACAGACACACGCGCAGTTCTTCCTCGACAGACAGAAGACGATTTCTTGATTTGCTTTTAATGATGGTCAGGCATGAGAATGCTTGTTTACAGAGGTAAGAAGTTGAAAACTGGAGTAAAACATTCAGTGCTTTTACTGAGATGACAAGGTACTCTCGCTTTGCTGAAATCCAAAACTTGTCAAGTAGTACTTCATTAAATTTCATTTTCAAGGTTCGATCGCACTGTAATTCACTCAGTTCTTCTTCTTGCAGACTAAGTAGGTTTTTTGTACTTGGTGAGAACTCAGTGAAGGGGTTTCTCACCCAGTCATACATATCTGATGACAAGGAGGGGAAATACTTATGAAGCTTTTCTGACAGTGATCCCAAATGACTTGTAATTAATGGGATGACATATTCATATTTAGTCTGAGTTTGAACTTGAAGTAGGAGTGGAAACATTTCGACGTTTCCTCTTGAAAGGTGCTTTTTCCAAACAGAGAGTTTATTCTTAAATGCAAGAAGTTTGTCTGTGGAAGTCAGAATGTTATCCTTTGCACCCTGCATGCTGGTGTTCAAGTTATTCAAATGCTGATAAATATCTGCTAAATATGCTAATTTCATTTGCCAGTTTGTAGATTCAAGACACTCACAGAAACTGGCTTTATTATTCTCTTTGAAGAAAAGCAGCAGTTCCTGTCACAGCTCAAATACCCCTGACAAAACTTTACCTCTCGATAGCCATCGAGCCTCTGTGTGCAGGAGAAACGTCACGTGGTCTTTTTGCATGTTTTCACACAACCTTGCAAACATGCGAGACTTCAGAGGGCGCTGCTTTATAAAGTTGACCATGTTCACAGTTATATCAAGAACTTGTTTTAAATCATTCCCAATACTTTTTGAAACCAGAACTTCTCGGTGGAGAAAACAGTGAGTTGTTATGACTTCAGAGTTTTTTTCTTTCACGCGTGATACAAAGCCTTGTACTGAACCAATCATTGAGGGAGCACCATCAGTGCAGATTCCAACGCACTGGTTCCATGACAAATTATAAGATTCCAGGTAAGAAGACAAGATGTTAAAAATGTCGTGGCTTTTGGTAGTTTCTGGCAGTTCTTTACAGCATAAAAATTTTTCCATTATTTCACCTTCATTTTCAAATCGTACAAATGCCAGCAGCTGAGCTTTACCAGTTATATCAGTTGTCTCATCTACTTGGAGAGCAAAGTTGTTATTCTGCAGTATTTCTGACAAAATACCAGAAATATTGTTGGACAGGTCATCCACACGCCTACTAATTGTATTATCAGAAACAGGAACCTTGCTTACTTCACATTCAGCTTCTTCACCTAGCATTGTTCTCACAATTATTTTACAAGCAGGCATTATTAGACTTTCTGCGATAGTGTGACTTTTCATTTTCTTGGCAACTAGCTCAGCAACTAAATAACTTGCTTCTTGGGCCTTATCACTGATGGTTACCTTCCTTTTAAAAACTTTTCTTTGTTCCTGCTGTGAATCCAAGAGTCTTCGAAAATAATCCACGGTTTTGTTTGACAAGTGGCTGTGATTAGTACTGAAGTGTCGCTTTAACTTGGCTGGGACCATAGCTGTGTTAGCGAGCTTTTTTCCACAAACAATACACAAGGGAAGTGGACACTTTTCTTCTCCAGTCCATGTAAAGCCAATGGCCAGATAACTGTCATTGTAAAGGCGATTTTTTTTAACATCGCTCACTTTTCCTTTACTCGTACTTGGTTGTGGTATTTGTGACTCATCGTCACTGTCCTCCTCTCCACTGCCATGCTTTCTTTTCAAATATTTCAACATGCCGCAGTCTTCTAAATCAGTATCAAACTAATATTAACTGGTGAGATTAATTATCACAACGTTTCACTCGGTTGCGCTGCTCAAAACTGACTGAAGGAAGAGGTGTGAACGGCTGGGCTGGGGGTCGTGACACGTATGATACTCGTACCGGGTTGCGTCACTCTCCTACCGACCCGTCACCAAACTAGCGGAGTAGGAATGAAGGGCGTATCCCGCACCGGTAATAACACTTTTTTTTCCCTTAATTCTATGCATAGCATTTGCTCTCATTACTAGTATATACATTGTACTGACTGACACGTACGAGTATGTTGGTGTCTGGAGACTGTTTGTGACGTGTTGTTGAGTAGGAGTTACGAATTATGAATTAAGATCACTGTCATATTGTAATAGCACATAATTATTTTACAGTTTCTCGCGGAACCCCTGGTGATGGTCGGCGGAACCCCAGGGTTCTGCGGAACCCCGGTTGGGAATCACTGACTTATGCTATACCCTGATGGTTTCTTTCCTAAGCGTTACCAATATCACCAAATTGGAACGCCTTCACCGGGTGGCTAGTTGCACCATCTCCGACTGCCTCTCGTCCTCCCCTATCTCACTTCTTCTCTTCGAGGCTTCTCTACCTCCCCTACAAGTCACCCTGACTCGATGCACTCTTTCATCTTATGAGCGGGCTCTTCGTCTCCCAAACTCTTTTCTCATTTCAGGTTTGGCCAGACTTGGAGTGAAACCAAAACACTGCAGATCGTCCTGGAGAGCTTTTGCGTCCACTCCCTTGCTCATGCTTCCTTCTACTTCCCCTAGGGAGACTCTTCTTGCCTGCCCTTCCTCTCCTTGGAACCTGCCTTCTTTCAATTTGGAGCCCACCCTTTCCTCTTCATGCTCTCGCCCTGACCCCTCTCTCTCACCAAAATGCGGCTCTCGCTCACTTTGATTCTCTCCCCCTCACGATCTAGTACTCTGGACAGATGGCTCTGTTCCTTTTCCTTTTGGCAAAGGCGGCTCCGGCGTGCTTGCCAACTACTCTCTCTGTGGCATCGAGGCCACTCTTTCCTTTTCAGCAAGTCCAGTATGCTGAAGTTTTTCCACTGAAACCTTCGCCACTCTGCAAGCTCTTTGCTTGTCTCGGCAGCACCAACAAGACTTCCACTACTCTTTTCTTGTCCTTTTTTCTGACTCCCGTTCTGTCCTCGCCACGATGTCCTTTCCTCCATCTTTCCTTTTACCTCAATCTCTTTGGCTGATCTGGCAGGAACTGTCTTCTCTCTCCTCCTGTTCTATGAAGCTATAATGAGTCCTGGTACACTGGTTTCTCCTGGAGAATAACGCGGCTTATGAGCTGGCCAGACGGGAGCACTACTCGTGCCTTCTGCAATACCTTGTAGTCTCTCTCTTATCTCTCTTACCCACTCTTGTCTTTTCTAGGACTGGAGGCGTACTGTCTCATCGAAGTTCTTTGTCACACAGGTTCCATCGATTTCCACCGAGCAACTTGTGCTCCCTTGTCACGCTCGCTGTGTTGTCTCTCGTCTTCGCTGCAACGGACACAGCCTCTGTTAAGTTCGTATCATTCTAGGATTGGCAGAATCGAGAATCCTTCCTGCTGCACCTGCAGACACTTGTCTCAGGACATCTCTCATCTCATTGTGCACTATCCAGCTACGGGGTCCAGGCCCTGGGGAGTTGCCCAGCTTTTAGGACTCCATGGTCTTCCGCCATGCCCCATCTTTCGGAAGGGGTAGGGTAACAACAACAGCAGGATTGTTCGCATCGCGATTGCAATCTGCGTGACCGGTGACCCTTTTGCTTGATCACGTTTTTGATCTCTGCTTTTCAATGCACCGTTTGACCAATCTTTTTACAGAATCGATCAATTCAAGCATCAAATTGCTGGGTGGAAAAATGAAATCGCACAACTGGAAGACTGTGACGTGCAATCGGAAATTGACCAATTAAATCGCGCCATTCGCTCGACTCTGACTGCAATCAATCAAGCGGAACACGAACAATCAGTTGTCGGAGAACGGAAGCACTTAAACCAACGTGGAGTGAAAGGTCATTACAGGGTTCTGTGATTATTACAGGGTTCTGTCGAGCGTTACTTTTGTTGTCTCGTAATTGATTTTTTCGCCGAATGTTGGCCTGCTTAGTGAACACTTTAACTAAAATTTTAAGCACTTTTTATATTGACCTACATTTTTGAGCATATGAAGAAAGATTTTGTAAAAGGTATGCTTTCTTTGCCCGTTGTAGCAAGAAAGAAACTAGACTTTCATTATCTTTCTATTACCAGTTTGCTACTATTATAACAATCTAGTTTCGCTTATTTGTCGCTCGAAACTTTCACTCGTATTATTGGAATAATCTATGTGTATTTTTTGCATCTCCAAATCATTACATTATATAGGTTATGGAAAAGAATTAGTGATCGGGT
Source organism: Trididemnum clinides (assembly GCA_963675345.1). NCBI lineage: Eukaryota > Metazoa > Chordata > Ascidiacea > Aplousobranchia > Didemnidae > Trididemnum > Trididemnum clinides. The sequence goes on along the minus strand of OY776292.1, from coordinate 30,868,172 downwards.
CTTTATATAACTACCTTCAAGTTAAAAACATGGCCTGGGATATGGTTTGAACCCACTTTTAAACCACTCATTCGAACGATCATTATTTGGCTTTAAGTTTCCGAGCACGTTTTAACTGCGTTTTGTAAATAGATAACTAGGAAAAGAAAGCAAATAAAACGAAAGACATACCGGTAAGTACCCGTGCTTCTCTGGGTTAGATTAGTGAAGCTGCTCACCCAGCATGTTGTAAGAGGCGACTTTTTGGTACCCACCAATGGCAGTCCGCCTTGTTGGTGGTCGGGCTACCAGTCTGTAATTTGATTGGTTCTACATGGGCTGCTACTTTTCCCTTAGCCTAATTCAACTAGGTAGGTGGCGTCAACCTGGATTGCTGTTTGCGCCAAACTTCCATCCCGAGGAAGAGGAGGGGTAAATCAACCAACCAAAAAAGACATAAGGAAGTAGAAATTTTTATAGATGTCATAAATGTGAATATATGTTATATTTTTTCATTTTTTGATATGAAGTCAATTCGCTTGAAAGCCATTTGTGTTTTGAGTTTTGGTTACAGCTTTTCCTTGTTTTCTTAGCTGGAAATACGGTCTATGCCTTCCACGGATATAGACACTGGGATATGTAGGACTCTATTAATTGTTCGGAGGATTGCTTTCAAGCTTGTTTTCAGAATGCGAAACCAAGATCGCTGAGTTGCAGAATCTGAGCAAACGTCGGTTGGAAATATTGCGTCGAAGGAACAAGGATTGCTATAATGCTACCATGTGGCTGCAAGCCAACAAGTCGATGTTTCGTGGCACAGTGCATGAACCTATCTTGCTGCAGGTAACTAGGGATGGGCGATTCAGAATAATATACTATTCTAGAACAGATAACCGAATCCTTTTTGCAATTAACACAATCAACATGAAAGCATTTATTACAAGTTTACAATAAAGGCGCAATTAGAGAATGAGTTTATTGCAGTGCAATGCATTTAAGCCTTTTACATGTTTGCCTGTGTGTGCGAGTTAAGTTTTTGAATCATTGCATGCGATTAATATTTTTACAAAAAGAAAATCTGTGACCAAGCAACGTAATAAAGTTTGTAAGCAGGATATAAAGCGAATCCTATTATCCGGTTTGAATTGGCATATTGGATTCGAATAGTTTGGGATTCGAATCCTTCGAATTTGGTATACTGAATTGCCCATCCCTGCAGGTAACTCCATCTTTAATTGTGGCTGCAGAGAAACGGATTGGGTTGGTTTTGTTGTTGTTTACCTGCCTTCCTTGACGTAAAAGCACAGCTTTAAACACTTACATAGGTTCACACGGCTAACCATATCAAGATCCTAAGGCCATTGGTTTTAAATCAGTCATGAATTCAAATTGGAGTGTAGTTGCCCCAGCATCATTATGCCGTGTTGTCACTGGTGGATGCTTGAGAGTGGCTCTTGAGACCTAATGGGTGAGCGAGATACTGCAAAATTCTAAGTCATGAACCTATCACAGTATACATTGGTGTGCTGGCTCTCTACTTAAAGTTGACGTTGGTCAAACATGAATTGTTTGAGCAAGGAATACCCAGTACTGCGTCACTTCACTTTTGAAGAATGCAGATGTCCGATCTTTAATAGAAATAAAAGCTTGTTTTTCTACTTTTCGATTTTGATTTAATTGCAACAAAGTCTAATTGTCGCTCACCAAGTTAAAGAACAATTTTGTGACAGATTAATTTCTGGTCGGTAGTGCTCAGTTTGTGGATTTTGGGCAATTATCGTTCCTTACTACCCACTTTTTTGCAATTCATAGAAAAACTAATTTCTCAAACAAAAGATAGGTTTATGGTTTTTGTTAAGAGCTTACCACAACACTCTTTCAGACATCCTCATACTGTTGTTGATACAATAGACCCAGGCTCAAGTTATTTCTTCCAGTAGGCTTCCTACAACACTTTTAACAAAAGCTGAAATTTAGTTGAAAATGAAGAATCCCAATCACGCCGAATTGGTCGAGAACCACATCGCAATGAGAGACATGTGCGCATTCGTGTGTGAAAACCAGGAGGATAATCAAAGGTGAGATGTGGTGTGTGTCACTAGTCCAGCTCGAGGTGACATCGGTGTGCTATTGGTGACGTTGGTGTGCCATGGGTGACATTTCTGTCTTGTGATTGATGTTTGGTTGCCACGCGTTACGTCACAAATGCCAAATGGTCCAAAGTTCATTTATGCGTATGAGCTCATGCTCTGCGTGTCTTTAGTTAGACTGGGCAGACTGCTCTGCCCCACCATCTATCTGCCTCATAAAAGTGAGGTGTTCTGTTAAGTGCCTTTTCCAAGCACACGACACGCCGACTTGCCCGCTATTTTTCTTCACTTCTATGCTTAGCGTCCAGCATAGAAACTTTGTCATTTTTTGAAGTCTTTTTGTGCGACTCGGCAAGGAAATGGAAACCGTGTCTACTAGCTGAGAAGCGGACGCTGTAACCACTACACCTCAACGCCGCATGATGCAGTGATTAAAGTGCGGGTGCCAGAGTAATATTTCATGTTTCAGATTTATCATGGAAGTCCGTGAGAAGCAGGGACTCCGCATCAATGTAGTGCGAGCCCCCCTCAACAGCACTGGCGAGCTACTTGAGCCTTCCTACTTTAAACCTCAACGACCTATCGAAAGTTTACAGTGAGTAGTGATGATTGTGTATTTTGTTTCGTCATGGATGTGAGCTTATGTTGTCACAGACAGTGGGGTTTCGTTTCATATCTTCGTGAGTCGATTGAAGCTCCAAGTGCAGTGATGTGCTTTCTATGCAAGCAGTATCGCATTCACAACATTCCAATCGGATCGCCTGCCACGAAGGAAATCGTTGACGTAGTAAGTGCGGCTTGTTAGTGTATTGGGTCAGGTTTTGTGAGTGTGGTCTAGATTTGCAAAAGTGTGGAGATATGGTCGCGGTTTCCTGGGTACAGGTGAAGGGTAGCTGAAATTATATTCCTTGTGTTTTCGTGCATTTTGGCTTACCTATACGGAAAAGAGCCAGTTAGGAAGTCGGCAATTTTTACTTTTAAGAGCCGTGCAAAATATACGTTTTTGTACATTTTTGTTCACATGCTTTGTGCAAATATTTTTATTCTCTTGGACGTTTACATGATGCTTTGCAGCAGTGCTGTCGAACTCATTTTCAGTGAGGATCACATCAGCTTTAAGGTTGCTCTCAAAAGGCCAATTGTAACTGTTAAGACAGTATAAATATGATTGTTACCTGCAGGAGAACGAAAACCTGCGAATATATTGCTACACCTGTACAATAGAATATGCATTTAAATAAAAATGCAAAAGAACTGTTGACTCAGTTTACAACTATCTGGGCAAGTTAATGAGGTGATGAGCCTGCCTTGAACAGAGTTCTGTAGATTCTTTCTCAACCTTGGGCAACACCTCACATACCACCCACATTTATTGATGATGTTTTGAAAATAGGAAACACAGAACAAAATGCAAGCACAGCCATTAAATTCCATTCATATTCAACTGTTGTTTTCCTAGGTTGAGATACGTTTCATATTTTTAATTCAAAGTTTTTAAAATGCTTACCTATGTGTTTTCAGGCCGGATGTCTGACACCGTTTGCCTTTGGGCAGCGGGTTAATGTCTGGTTTTAAGTCTTGTGCTGAAACAATTTTTACAACAGCATGGAGGCTGTCATCGGTGATGCGTGATCTGTGCTTGGTCTTGTTTAGAATTCATTATTGAGAACAGATAGATGTTCCCTAACATGGGCAGAACACGAGCAGCATGAAGTTGGTGCTGTGGCATCAAACCAAGGGCCAGCGGACGTCCTCAATTGCAGAATTCTGGAATTTTGTTCTCAGACCACCATCTCTTTGAATCTCTTTTAACTTTACTGAAGATAATCAGGTGCACTGCAGAGGTCGGTGGTGAAAGGATTGGTAAAGATGGAAAAGCCTGAGTAATGTGCTTTAGAGTCAGAGAAGCACCGACCAAACTCATTCATTATCGGCTAAATTTGGTAGCCAACCGAGCACAGGAAAGCGCATTTGGAAATGCGGTTGAGATGCTCTCACAAACAGGAAAGTTTTACTTGTGACTGCCAAAGGTAAAGCTTATGTTGGAAAGCTGTGATCATATCGCACATCTGCGTGATGATTTGTTTGGGTCCCTGTAGCTTCTGATTTAGTTGGGCGAGATGCTCTGTTATATCACAGCACAACGAAGTCACACAGCCAGTTCACAGCACAACGAAGTCACACAGCCAGTTTGGATCTTGACAGTTCAGATAAGGGTTTTCCTTTGCTATGCATGAAAAAAGCAATTTTTTTCTCTGAGCTCAAACACACGTTTGAGGTCTTTGCTCTTACTCACCCATCTTACTTTTGTATGGTACGACACGTCTCCATGCGCCTAGCCCGCTTCCTGCAAGACCTGCTCGAACTGCCGGTGATTTAGGCCACTCCAATGAAGCTCACTGTTTTCATAACTGTGGTCATTACATCATCTAGCTCCAGAGTCTTTCCATATAAAGCGTTTTGATGGATAATGCAATGATATGCTAGTAGAGACAGTTACTTCTTTGGATTTTCTCTTCCATTAGTTCCCCGAAGCCTATTTTTCTCCCACATATTTCAGGTGCGCCACCGTTAGTTAGTTCTAGTAATTTTTCCCACGGTAATTTATTTTTACTTATGACCTCCACCGCCTCAAAAATGTTTCTCCTCGTTGTGGTTCCGTGCATGGCAACAACGTCCAAGAGCTCCTCCGTGGCGGAGAGGTCCAACTTCACGTCTTTAATAAAAATGGATTGCTGCGCTGTATTCAAGTTGTCTGTTCTTTTATAAGCAGTTAAAGAAAACGCCAGGTAAGTGCGTGCCTCCTGAGCCAGCTCTGTTGCCAGATCTCCTGCTAGTTCAATAACTCGGTCGACGGCGACGTTTCTTGACAAACTGACATTTTTATAACTTTGTATCTGCCAGGAGCTTACTCGCTGGCACACCTTCAGCATGCACTGCTCAAAATGCACCCTCTGAAAACAACTTTGAAGCTTGGTCACTTTCTTCAGCAACAATAAAGCTAGCTGTCATTGCTGGTTCGATTTTAGCACTTGTGAACATCATCTGCTACAACTGCGGTCCGCCTTAATTTTTTTGAACAATCTGCTGTTTTTCTTCGGAGCTAAATTTTGCATATTTAGCTCCGTATTTGGTGTCAAAATGCCAACGGAGATTTTATTGTTAACAACTAATACCGCGTCATGACACAAAAGACACCGATTTTTCTGCTTGATACACAAACATGTTATTTTCCCAACTTTCTTGAAACTTTCATGTGCATCTACTTTTTTTTCCTGGACAATTTGGGATCAAAAGTAGACATCTCTCAAAGACTAGGCCTGCTCAATTTTTCTGCTAAAGCGGTAGTTCACGCAAACTTCTAAAAAGGAAAGCAAAAAAGTGAGCGTAAAAGAGAATTAACCGCAATCAACCCCGCTAATGCTTAACCACCATCTCTGTGACGTAATAACGATTAGGTTGCAGTGAAACGAGCCTGAAAACTAAATGACTTTTTTAAAGGAAGAGAGACGTAAGGCAAGCGACATACTAAACAAGCAAAGTTAAACATGGCGAAGACCATCGTTCACCTTTGCAACCAGGTATAAATCATTACTGTGGCAAAAAAACTAAGTAGACTGACGCTTGAATTTTAACTTTGGCGAGCCTCATAAAATGACATTGCGGGTCACCAGTTTGATACATTTGCTTTGTAGTTTGTGTTTTTATTCGACATTTCAATTTTGTCCGCGAGATACGCACCAAGAGCAAATTCGTTTATGAACACAAAAACGTACAAAAAGATTTTTGTTGACAAAACTGAAAGTTCAGCCAACATGGCATTCTATGTAACACCATATATACAGTGCAATTCATAAGTCTGTCTCTAAAACTAAAATAAAACAACAGTAGGAACAAACCAAAAGTGTTGAGTTACGTTATTCCACAACAAAACACAATAACAGTAAAAACAAATAACGGTAAATAACAAGCAATTTCATAGCAATTGTTCAAAATGTTCACCATCTTGCTCCAAGCAGAGATTGCATCGTTTCCTGAAGCTTGAATAACATTTACGGACGACTTTTTGATTGATGTGTGCTAATTCATGTGAAATTGCTTCTTCAAGTTCGTTCAGCGTTGTATAATTGTTATGGATTGCATAAACTCGATCTTTGATATAGCTCCGTAGCCAAAAGTCCAATATCGTGAGGTCTGGAGATATTGGTGGCCATTCCTTGGACTCTCTATGACCAATCCACCGCTGTGGAAAATGTTGATCAAGCCATTGCCGTGCTAGAATCTTAAAATAGGGCGGGGTACCATCGTGTTGATAGCAATGTTGATTATCGTTTCCAATGAAGGACAATGGCTTTTGATTTAAAACATAATTAGTAATTAATATCATTGAGTTTGTTCTTACTGTTGTTTTATTTTAGTGTTAGAGACGGAGGCTTATAAATTACACGATATTTTAGGATGTTTCGTAATTTCACCACTTTCGACTTTTCAAACGGCTACCAATTTTTGATTGAATTTTCGACGCTGATTACGAATTTGGCGATATTTTTGTATTATGACGTCATCTTCATGGTGCCCCGTGCGATTACTACGTCGTTTTTCGCTGTTTTTTTAGTATCAGGAGGATCATTTGCGATATGGGGTTTGTTTCAATTGACGCAGAATGGTCGATTTCCTACCTGTGTTTAATACAAAATTAAGTCGTATCTGCAAAAAAAAATAGTTCGTATTTTTTATGTATTTTTGTGTGTTGCACAAAGGATCAAATATTTTGTAATCGAATCTTTTCAAAACTAATTTTACTATGAAGTAGCTATTTTGTCACAAATATAATTGTTTGATCGGCAAGTAAACGATAATTACCTGTATTTAAAAACATCATTTAGCCGGTTAGCATAAAAAATTATTGGCTGCATCGCAGCATCAGTTACACTTTCAGCAAAAGTAAAGCCTTAATATGGCATCTTGAGGATCTAGTGAGATAGAATCTTTGCTATTCAGGAAAAAGTTGGTGGGCAATACATTACCCACGAATAGGGAGGTTATTGAGCACTTCTATCATGTTCGGCAGGTTTTGATGGATACAGAATGTAAATTCTCAGCTGAAGGACCAGGGTTCAATGACATAAAACGGGTAGTTATTAGCGATGTTGTAGATTTATGAAGAAAAGCTAGTTTAGCCGTGATCGAGGCAAAGAGTGCCCAGAATTAGCTAAAAAATGTAATTGAAAAGTTTCTAACCGCAACAAAACGAGCTAGAAATTTTAGTGTTCCATTAATGAAGATTGGTTTGATAAACTTTTCGACTAGTCCAGACGCCGGTGCGAGATTGTTGAAACCGTTGGTACGTATCGAGGCAAATTTCTATGCACATGTAAATTTGACGACAGAATATCAGAAAAAGAGATAGAGTAACTTCTCAAAGTTCAACGGTCGTCTAGAAAAATGATATTATCTGAATCAAAAGATATGAACAAACATAGACAGCAAGTCCTTGCAAAAGCACGAAATAGCGCTAAAACTGATCTGGAACAACCCATTTGCAGCAAGAGATTAAAAATTACTGATACACCCAGTGTCATCTTTCCTACAATTCTGAGGCCACGTAAATCTGACACCAGCTCCATTTTTAACGATAGCGATGATGAAATAGTAGCAAATCGACGCAGCTTTACTGAAACATTTGGGCAAATCATACAAAAAGCTTCGTGATTTTTCTGTAAGTGCCAGTGACTGCAAGAAGGCCGACCAGCGATTGATGTCGGTACGCCAGCAATTAAAATTACAGCAATCAACGGTTGGGGAAAATATATATCTGCTTCACCTGCAATTGGATTTCGAAAGCGTGAGCGGTTCCGGTTGGAAGCCTCGAAGAAGTGCGAGAAAGAGCTGGGTCGTGCTGCAGCTACGCAACTGTGCTATGATGGCAAAATCATAAATAAAATGGATCGATATATATATTGTTGGGGCATTACTTAGATAAAGAAAAAAAAGTGTGAAAAAGTCATTGCAATGAAAACCTTTGAAAAGAGAAGATCAGTAACTGCTGAGTCTGTCTTTACTGCTACCACAGAAAATGTGGATCAAAGTATTTTAGATAAAGTTTGTTCAGTAATGCCGGATACTACAGCTTTAAACACAGGTAAAATGTCTGGTGTAAATATGCGGCGGGCGGACTTTTACAAATTGCATCATGATCGTGATATTCATTTACTGGAATGTTTGTTTCACGTGAATAAAATTTACTTTACTCACGCCATTGCAAAAATTGAAGGCAAAAAGAATGGACCAGGAACTATGGAAGACGGATCATTGATGAAGTACTTTGGTGATATTTTGAAGCCTGACATGATTAAACTTGCAGATCGAGAAAAACTTGTGGCCCTGTCATTAAAATGGCATCCCTTCATTTAAGGGAAAAGATTGACTGGTTCTCCGATGAAAAAGAGCAAAGAAACAATCATTCATTCAGAAATGATCACATGTGCTTACTTGCTTTATCTTGCTATATTTTGATGGAAGTTCCAGAAAATATGAAGCCTTTTTTGGCTTACAAGCAAGAAGCAACATGCCATGCGAGATGGATCACACCAGCGAGTGCATATCTCCGTTTATTGATTTTTGATATTTGCCATTTGGATGATTGCCAAAAATCGAACTTAATTGGGTTAATTTCGTACGTAATTTCGGTATATGTGCCTTCATTTTTGCTGATTCATTTGAAACTATTGGCAGCTGAAGGTCCAAGAATCACACTTTTTCAGCGTGATCTTTTGTTGGCATGTCGTAAAATTGATTCCAAACTAGCATATGTTGTTCTGAAATATTTCTACGAGCATGCTGTACAATGGATGTCGCCAGTAAATGTTGCTCTTGGCGTTTTCGCGGAAGTATCGCCGTATTCCATAGAAGCTGTGAGAACGTCTCATTATCCAGATTCTGTAGATGCCCGAAAACTACTTCAAGGTCCATAAGCTGGCCTAAGAGATTTTTTTACAAGTGAGAGCAGAACCACTCCTTGCATCGTATGCCCCGAGGTACCAGTAGCACATTGGAAAAGCATCGAAAATGATAGAGCCACTGAAAGGTTGATCGGCAAACTAAAAGATGTCGTTCAAAATACAATTCTTGATTCCTCTTCACATTCAAACAAAACCGACATGCGTATTCGTGCGTTTTTATGTAATGTGGAGTAAGTGCTGGTGTTCAATTTCTGTATTTTTATAGCCTATAGGCTAAGATTAAACTTACAGTATATTGCAATTTCTTTTTGCGAACGATTGCTTTTATGCTAAGCCATCAACAAGTTTGTCAGTCTACATTTTGTTAGCCGAACAGCTAACCCAGCTTTTTAGCAACTTTGCCCATTTCTATTTAGGAAAAATGATAGTTTCGCCTTCATTGTTTTGAATTGCATTAACTATTGGTTGTTAGTTGCCACTTCTGCTAGTGCTACTATTTTGTATCTTTATTGAGTTATGGTCGTGAGTGTACCATTTTTGTGTATAGCTGTTTTTTGTAAATACTGTGGTGTTGTTGATGTTCTATTTTTGAATAAATCTCTATTGCTTGCAACAATTCATCCACTCTAAAAAATAAGTAAAGTCTAAATGCTATAATGCATGACACTGATTTTTTTCAAAATTTGGTATCTATAATGAGTTTAGCGACCAGTTTCAACATTTTAGCTGAAGTTTTTGTTTAACTCTTTCGCTCCCGCGTGAATAGCGAAAAAAATGTCCGTAAGGTGGCAGTGCGAAAAACTGTCATAATTTGTCATAATCAATCATAATTAATCATCATAAAATACCCTAAATTTGTTTGTAAATCATTACTCATCTGTTTACTTCTACATTAAGTATTATATATCGTTGAAATCTACATTTCTTGAGGATTTCATATACAGGGTGTCCCAAAAAGATGTATACACTCTTTGAATCGTTATAACTTAATCAAGTTATTGATTTTTGCTTTCAAATAAATTGATGCAAAAGAAAGAATAAACATTTAAAGAATTTGTGAGAAAAAATATACAAAAACATATCAAATTAAATCTTAATAACACAAAAGACACTTGGGGCAATTTCAGAATGTTTACAAATTGACGAGTTCACATATGTACTCAAACTGGTGGCAGTTTTGCTCAATACGCTTTTCATATCTTGAAGAAATGGACTTAGAAAAGTCCAGCAACATTTTCTCTGGTATTTTAGCACATTCTTTTTCAATTGCTACTCTCATTTTAGCAATTGTTTTAGGTTTCCTACTGCAAACTTCGTTTTTTAGAAACAGTAACACAAAGAAATTTACCAGTGTCAAATCTGGTAAACTAGGTGAACATCCTAACTGTTTCTTTTCTTCCAACGGTTTCTAAAAAACGAAGTTTGCAGTAGGAAACCTAAAACAATTGCTAAAATGAGAGTAGCAATTGAAAAAGAATGTGCTAAAATACTAGAGAAAATGTTGCTGGACTTTTCTAAGTCCATTTCTTCAAGATATGAAAAGCGTATTGAGCAAAACTGCCACCAGTTTGAGTACATATGTGAACTCGTCAATTTGTAAACATTCTGAAATTGCCCCAAGTGTCTTTTGTGTTATTAAGATTTAATTTGATATGTTTTTGTATATTTTTTCTCACAAATTCTTTAAATGTTTATTCTTTCTTTTGCATCAATTTATTTGAAAGCAAAAATCAATAACTTGATTAAGTTATAACGATTCAAAGAGTGTATACATCTTTTTGGGACACCCTGTATAATAAAAACAAAACAATTTTTTTTTGAATATGCAAGTTTTATGCAAATTAACCCCCCCAATTGGGGCTGACTTGTCTTTGAAATTAAAGTAGTACCCTCACCTCAAAGATCACTACAGATTTTATTTTCTACCAATTTTTTTAGAAATGGTCGCAAGATGATGCTAAGGAAATAAGCTTTCAAGGTACATCAGTCAAAACTTACCTAAAAGCCTAGGTTTTCTACAATTTGCAATTTTCTGAGGCACATGACCTTTTTTTGACCGATACCGACCGGTACTAAATTTTGGTAGTTAAATTTAGTACCTAAAATATGATCAGTCATTATCTGCTAGAGGTTAGCCTAAACCATGTAACATTAAGTATTTTTGAACAGGGAATTTCTTCAAGATTCAGAAAATATCAAGTTTAAATAGAATATGCTGTCACTGACAATGAAGCAGAAGCTTTTTTACACCCTTCTTATTTCTTGAGAAACAAGGGGGATACAGCAAACTTTGATTTAGAGAAGCAAAACTTCTGCTAGCTTTTAAACTTGTATTTCAGTTTTTGTCTTCTTGGAAACTTGATGCGAAATGACAACTTTAGTGGTGAAATAGTTGCAATTTATTTTATCTTTTTAAAGGGTGTAGTTTTTCTAAAAATTATAATTTAGTGAAGGTAAGTCAAAAATTTTTGAGGGTTTTGAACTGATATGATGTACAGTACTCATTTTTGATCAGTAAATATATATCACTTAGTCTAAACTATTAAAGTTATATATTGCTGGAAAGCAAATTTCCTAAGCTTTCAAATGTAACCGGTATTTAGCAACATATGATATTTTTTACGCACTAAATTTACTTTTATCTACTTACCACTCAACTTTGTTTGGGGGAGTTTTGAGACCCCTAAAAAATTTAGAAATTTAAAAAAGTAAAATATATTTTTATCGCTTGAAATTTTGTCAAATGATGCCCCAAAAGAGTAGTTTTCAGACTGTGTTAATGATGAAGGATTTGGTTATGTGGTAAAGATGTAATCTCAATTTGATTTTAGCGTAGTTGGCTATTGCTGAGAATTTGGCAGGTTTTGTCGTCTGCAACTGGGTTCTTGGTGTTTTTAATCCTATTTGGGTATAAAAATCCAAGATTTAGGGCACAAGTTATACATCTTCCGATGCGTGAGGAAATAGGCGTGATCTTTTGAAAATTTTACGAAAATCGGATAAAAAATAAAGTCACAAATCGATTTTATAGTAAACTAATTTTGTGACTCAATTTAAAAAAATTTGAGGTAAACACTGAAAACACGAGATCATCAATCGATGATCGCGGGAGCAAAAGAGTTAAGCCCCCCCCCTCAAACAAGGTATTGTTACAATATTTGAAAGTTTGTTCAAATGCTGTATGTGTAATTGATAAAAGTTGTTACAGTTTATGCCAATTTGCTAAGTACTTTATGCAGTATGATTCAAACTCGTATTGTCTGGCATATAAATTGACCCAAATCATAAAAAATACGTTTCGTTGATAACTATTTTTCTCGTGCAGATAGACTAAATAATGTATTAAACACAGGTAGGAAATCTACCATTCTGCGTCAATTGAAACAAACCCCATATCGCAAATGATTCTCGAGATACTAAAAAAACAGCGAAAAACGACGTAATAACCGCACGGGGCACCATGAAGATGACGTCATAATACAAAAATATGGCCAAATTCGTAATCAGCGCCAAAAATTCAATCAGAAAAAATGGCAGCCGTTTGAAAATTCGAAAGTGGTGAAATTACGAAACACCCTAATATATTCAAGCGGATAAAAATATCTGCGCAAAAACGCTTGAGAGCAAAAAACGTGTATTTTGTACATTCATCTTGAAACTCGCACGGAGCCGCAAAATATCACTGGCCGCTAAACTGAACGTGAAATATTGTTATCTAGTTTTTTGGAAAATATATTTTGTGTTCTTTAGCAAAAGTTACTCCCAAACTGTTGCAAAAATTGTTTTTTTGAATTTGTTGTTCGTAGCCAAAAAGCTGATGGTGAACTGGTGGAATGATAAATGCAAGACTGTAGGAAAAATTACGAAGTTGGAAATCACATACTTTTAAGATTTTGTTCAGAAAGAAACTGTGACCAAAATGATAATATTGTAGCCTGCCACAAGTTGCTAAATTGTTTTCAGGTAAAGTTCACATTGCAAGTTGCTTGCAATGGTTTTGCCCTTAGCTTGCAACTGTTACTATGCCAATAAATTTGGGTGAAGTTGAGATATAAACTGAAAAAAAATTATCAAAAGTGTGTCCTCAAGTGCATTTCCACTACAGGGCGCAAAGTTTTTTGTTATTTCGCTCGAGCAAGATCATTGCTTAGCACAGCGTTTCCCAACCTTTATTGTCCCAGCGCCCCCAAGTATAGAAATTGACTTAAAATAAACTGCCAATGCCCCCTTTGAAAAGTAGCATAAAATATTACAGCAACAACAAATTTTGCTCGTACTGTACAAAAATCTGCTAATTTACTAGAACAAAAATGAATGAAGCGCAATGCACCGACAAAATAAACCACACAATTTAATGGCTTCCTTGTGCCTGATGTCGCGATGCTAAGGCACTGAAATGGTTCGACGTCAGATATAAAAGTCTCAGGTCACCCTTTGTTGCTATTTGTAAACGATTCCTGTTTGTAAGAGGTTTAAAACTGCACTAAACTCTTTTTCCACTAAATATGTTGTATAGAAAGCCAGAATAAATACTTTGAGAAATTCCGAAAGACGAGGATAAGTTGATCGCTGTGCAATTCAAAATGACTCAAAGTCTTTTTTCTAAACAACATTTCGGCTTCACAGTCGTTTTAAAGGTTTATTAAGTCTGTTTGCAAAGTTTGTTGCGCCTGTTGTGAGCCCGTCAAAAGCGGGTTTATAATCCAATCCGGAATTACGAGATTAGAGAGATCCTTAAAGCGAGTAGTCGTTTCTTCTGTCATGCATCCAAAGTGCGAACAATATATCCGTACGTTTTCATCCTTCAATTCATTCTTCTCCAACATGTCCTGCAATTTAGGAACGTGACACAGTTCATGTCGGCCCATGTTTTGTTTAAAAAAAGTCAACTTGTTGATGAAGCCCATGACAACACTTTTCGCTGTGATAAGGTTTACTTGCTTTCCCTGCAACTTCAGGTTTACCTCATTTAATTTGTCAAATATATCAGACAGATAGGCCAAATCGACGCGCCTGTTACTCAATTCTATACTTAGATTATCATCAACTTCCTGCAGAAATTCAACAACGGTGTCAAACAGGTCATACAATCACCTTAAGCAATTTCCTTTCTAACTTCCGCATGTGGCTCTTTTGTCGTATGCAGTGCGGCTGGCTTGCTTTTTTAAACCAGACGAACGTCAATTTTCATGTGTTGAAGCTCGCTCGTTTATTCAGGGTGGCCCAAAAGTAGGTATACACTTATTAAAAGTAGGGTTTAGGTCCAAAAGTTGGTTTGTAGTTCTCATGTAGGCACTTTAAACCTCTAGAATGATAGTTATATCTTAGACGGAAACTGTTTAATCTTTTAAGTGCTCAAAATGTCCTCCGCCAACATTGCCACATTTACACCTGTTCAAAACACTCTGACACACAATGCGGCACTAATTTCGATCTTCATCAACTTCTCTGAATGCGTCATAAATGTAATCTTTTAATTCATTTACTGTTTTGGGATTCTTTTTATACACCTTGTTTCTTACAACACCCCAAAAAAAGAAATCCATTGGTGTCAGGTAAGTGAGCGTGGTAGCCATTCACTGCTACCCCTTCTTCCGAACCAACGCTGTGGAAGGACTTCGTTAAGATAATCTCTTACTCTTAACGCCTAATGTGGAGGTGCTCCATCTTGCTGAAAGAAGAGTTCATCAAAATCAGGTTTGGTTTGGAGTTGTGGCACTACCACTTCACGAAGAATTTCCAAATAATTCTCTCCATTAACTGTATACCTACTTTTGGGCCACATAAAGTGCACTGCTAGTAATTTCAAAGCGCATAAAAAATAGTTTAATAACTGTATACCTACTTTTGGGCCACCCTGTATAATTAAAGATGAGGACTTTTCATCGTTGCCCAGTACACTTATTGGAAAATAGGGTGAACCGTGCTGGTTTTTTTGTCGCCAATTGAAGACGAAGACCTTATTTTTTTTTGGAGGACACTTATAGTAAGGAGCCATACAGTGGCTCTCGTTCTCTTTCGTGCGGAAATCGGACCCAGATGGCTCTTCAGTCATAACAGGTTGCCGACCCTTGACCTAGAGAGTAATATGGATGCTGCATTGGTAACTCTACGGTAGTTTTTTTGAGACTGATGGTTACAAGCACCATTATTTTGCTTTATGTTTGAATTAAACCTCCGTTGTCTAGTCACATCATTCTTTACGTTTTAAATAAAGTCTCGTGGTTTAAGGGGCAGGAGTTAGAACAGAAACAAAGATAACGCTGGTTGCTGACCTTTGAGCTTGTTCAATGACCCTCTGAGATTCCACCCACAAGATTTCTCTGTTGCTCGGCGAGTCCCTCAAAATTATTATGCGTTAAAGGTCACGAATGTAGTTGTTTTACAGGTAACTCGCTCTAGCGGTTTCAGTCTCTTTTTTATACCAACCACACCTCAATCTGCCGGATGTCGATATTCTATTCGTACTTCGCGTTACAGCGGACAGCAGATCGTTGGTAACAGGTGATAACATAATTTCGTTTAGCATTTAATTGGTGATAGCATAGGCTAATTTACACATATTACGGTCAACTATCCTTATAATAAAGCAGCACAAGATGTTAAAAATAATTTTGTTAGAATTCGAATTCTACTGGTATCATTTTTAGTCTTTTGCGTTGCGTAACGGTGAGTATAAGTGATTGCAATATGTGTTAATTTACGTGAAGCAAAAAACTTTAAAAATCTTTTCCAAAGATTAATTGTAGTTGTAAACAAACTAGTTGATGTGTTTCATTCCAGCGCCTTGAGACGCTCGGAGTTTCTAAATATCAACGTAGATCCAATCGAAATATCGAAGGTCGAAGCTGAGAAACAGGTAGGCTGGGATGCAACTATTTTAGGCCGAACAAATGATAAAAACTTGTTGAGACTTATTAAACACAGATAAAAAAAAGGTGAATTCGGAAGTCCGCTAAATAACCCCTGAGTAGATTGTTCCAAATATGTTATGATCGGTGCAAGTCTTCGTCTTCACTGACTAAATGCTCGACTCGCAGCCTTTTGACGACAAATCTAAATTGCTTATTTTGACCCATGTCACCTAATTTTTTGGGACCAGACCGGGCCTAGGGGTGGTCAACCTCAGAGGAGTGAGTTGCTTGCGTTTTACTCTTTTTGAATGCAAGCTTTTGAATATATAGAGCCTTGCCTCCTGGATACCTTGTGGTTGTATATCTGAGCATGTGCCACTTGGAAACAGCACCTTATTAGTATTTCTTATTAATATTTGTCGCTTGATGTCTTGTTTTCGTGGTATTTTTTGTTTATCTGACACCTTGTCTTGAAGCTAATCCCAATGACGTAACATGTTCAGTTTCTATTTTTTCTGTGATGCAATTTTTCCTGTTTAATGCACTAATCCTATTAACCGTCATTGATCAATGATGTAATGGTATGTTATTTTTTGGTTGAATTTGTGTTTTGCGAAGAGTAAACAAATGTTGATTAGTTTTTTCCGCGGAGCACGGTTAAGAATCAAATTTGGCAAAATATTTTGTGCAAACCATTGCAATGTTTGATCGATAAGATTGAATTTAATTTGGCTTGACGAATTAATGTTTATAGATTTGAAAAAAGTGTTTGAGCCATAAGCTTTTCGTGACGCTCTCATCAGTGGCGGTATCGCGTCAAAAGGGAAGATCTAGAGTGAATAAGTCTTTTATCTGAATAATTTGGACGTTACGCAATCAAGACAAGCCAGTGGTAGCGCTAGTATTGCAAAGCGCGCCAAAGAAAGATTTCGCAATTGCGAAAGTTAGAGAAGGCGCAGCAGGAGGCCAAATGCCACGATTATCGAAAGAGTTTGAGAGTGTAAACAAACTCTTTCTGTCTGCATAACACCGGGCGTCGGGTCTTGATATAAGTAGCCTCTAAAAGATTAAGATGGAAAGAGCTGCGCGCTGCGGCGAGGATTGAAAACCGCTTATCATCATAATAATTGCGCATCGATCATTATTTAAAAGATGCTGACCAATGGCGGAGTCACAATCCGGTTTGGTGTCGTTTCGTTTGCACGATCTGTGTGGTTGAGATCGGCGTGGACGAGTCAATTGCTGTCTTAACCATTGCGGAACATGTTGCTTGATGCGATCCTGTAGTTGTTGAGTTGTTCGCCCTACGTACCAACTATCACAGTGGCACTTGTATTCATATATGACAAAACTTTTCTGAATAGCAGGTAGAACATTCTTGCGGGCCACAGCCAGCATGCGCTCTAGATCTTCCCTTTTGACGCGATACCGCCACTGATGAGAGCGTCACGAAAAGCTTATGGCTCAAACATCTTTTTTCAAAGCTATATTAAAATTCTGTACCACCAACAAGATTTTAATGTTTGTAGAGTATTCTTCAACGACTGATTGAAGATAACGAGGTGATGAAAGGGTTAATTGAAGACAAAAAAAAATTAGAGATAAAGGATAACGTGTTGAAGTTGCAAAAAAAAGAATTGCTTGCCAAGAAAAACGCGAGAAAAAATCTTGAAAATAAAATCATGCTTAAGCAGAGCAAGTAAGTTATCTAATATTGGGGTCGCTTCTGAAATCCTTTAAATCTGTGGTTTTTAAACTTTTTGAGACGCCCCCCCCCCCCCTTTAACAAGAATAACTGTATCTCACGCCTCTCTTGATTCACGACCACATTTCATGTTTTTTAATGACGTAAGATTTCTGGCCTTCACCTGACAACGCTCTTAAAACCACCATGGAGATTTTTTTGGAGATCGACTATTTTTGAGCGCCCTACCGGTCACTTTCGCGCAATTGCTCTTGCAACTACCATGATGACTTTTTCTTTCGGAGTTCAACTATTTTGGGGGACTTCGCAACCCCCTGGCCAACTCCAGCGTGTCCCAGTTCAAAAACTATGCCTTTTGCATATCGCCAAAATCAATTTTTTTGCCGGCGTTGTGTTTTTAAAGTAAACTTTATAGTTTTTGAAGCAAACTTTTTTTTATTTGTCCACTATCTGATTTAAGGGTTGCTAAATGTTGGTCTAAAGAATAAGCCAAAACCATTAGTAGCAGGTCGATTGATTCAAATACACGTATCTGTTAAATCTATTAACCCATTAGTTTGCAAAAACAAGTTTATTTTTCAGATGTGGCAAGAAGTACAGTTAGAGACGTTAATGTTTCATATAAGATTTTTTGTTTTACCTAGAGTGCAAAAAAGAACTTACAAACAGAACGTGCTTTGTCACTGCAACCATTGTTAACGAACCAAAGGCATTTGTGTACAGCCCTACGTAGGAAAATCGATCACAAAAATGCAGTAATGAAAAGTTGGAAATAAGTATACATAACTTGGCAAAATAGCACATTTATGCACTAAAAACAGCACTTATAGCAGTTGTAAACAATTGCAAACCAGCAATAAGCAACGCTACGATTTACTGCCCATGTGGTGTAACGGTAGCCGTCGCAACAATGTGTCTGAAAATTAAATAATGCAAAGTACCAGACATTGCTTCAAGGAACTACAGAAGCATGCAAATGATCTTTCCATTGATAAAAAAAGACGCGAAAGCCCAGACATCACCTAGCACCTAGCTTTTTTACATACAGTTATATACATGTGAGAAGTGCGGTGGCTAGCCGCATGTCTGCTTTGCTTCGTAGCCTGCCATTCAACGAGCACCAGGAAAAATAAACGCAACAACATTTTGTTTTCCAGTATATAGCGTCAATCACGAAGACCAACATTGTGTACCAAAAAGTTTCAGTGTAACACAAGACGATATCAATATTATTTGTGAGGTTTATGAAGCCGTCGTTTAGCTTTTACAATATCATCAGTATTTGCTTGGGTACTGTTGCATCCGACTAAGACAGGGGTGGGCAATTGTTTTGGCTCGCGGGCCGCATCGTGGTCACGAAAGCTGTGGTCACGAAAGCTAGCTGAGGGCGGCACTTTTTAACAAACACATTGGTATATTATTCTAATTGACCTGCATTTTAAATTTGGTATAACATTAAAAATCAACAATTATTAGACAAATGAATCAACGTAGTTTTATTCAAATGAAAATGCAAGTACATTTAATTTTCAAAGTCTATCAATGAGAAAAATGCACCCAATCATGTTCTTCTACATTAATTAAATTTTTTTAATTACTTGCTTGAGGCTTTCGCGGGCCGCAGTTTGCCCACCCCTGGACTAAGAGATTTCCTTTCTAATGTTCATCCATCAATCTGGTTTGATATACCGACTGCGGCGACATTTTTTTGATTGACATCCACTGATGCAGCCCATGTGGAGTTGCCCGGTTTTTAAATCTCCATGGTTTGCACCATGCCCCCATCCCAAGGAAAAAGTAGTGTAACTACCACACCAATAACTTCATGTATCTCATTCTTGAAAATATTTGCTCACAAACATAAATCCTTTCAAAAATACTGCAATACCAACAGCATATTTTGGTTTGAAAACTCGTTATTCGGTAAGCAGCTATAAAATTTAACAAGTTTTCCTTTTTTTCTTGCTTCTTTTTCAACTATTTGTGTGTTTGTAAACCAGTTAGCTCCTGTAGTTCGACTGGCACGTCATCAGGGTTACATCTAATGAATTCTAGAACAAATGGTCTCGCTTTCAATTTTTTCGAAATGTGGAAATCTTAGAAAAATACTATTATTGAATACGCTTTTAACCTTTGTTGACAACTCAAGGTCGACATTTCGCGCTCTTCCAGCGCAAAACTCTGAGAAATTTAAAACGAGAGAATTTTCTAGCTGTGACCTGTTGATCTTTTCCCTGCCTCTTCGCTAAGTAACTGCACCAAAAACAGTTTCGCCTTATGTATATTATTACGTTTTATTCCATGCTTTGATGGGGAATAATAGCAAAGTGGTGAAAAGAACATAAAGGTCTGCACCAACATGCTCAAACAGCGCATTGAGCCTTTCAAACTCGTGAACAACCAGCGCACAACAAGTATAGAAAATTTATGTAACCTAACGATTTCTTTTTATAATCTGGCTTGAAATCGAAGATCACATCAGTTCAGCTATTTTCATTACCATTGAAATATGCTACCAGTTCATGCTGGTTCGTTGAAACGTTGATCATGATTTTTGCACGCTCAAGTCATCTTACTGTTGCTCTGCACTCATACATCACTGAAAAACTGGGCATGGTCGCGCCATTTTCTGTGCTCTTCATAAGGTTAGAAAACTTTTTGTTGGGAGCACATCTGGGATTGCTGTTAAAAACCAGCGTTTGGAATTTTTAAAGGTAGAAATCGAACATTGGTTGGCAACTTATTAAGACAAAATGCTGTAAGCATCAAACTTAATACAGTCTGGAAACTTATTTTAAATTCTAGTCCAAACAGAATTATTGCAGCCTGTTATATTGATGCCCCACCCCAGTTGCCAAGATTTTGTCCATAAATTTTTGATTTCATCGTTAATCAATTTAAAAAGGTTTGCTGATGTTGCGTCTTTTGCAGGCAAAAAACAAAAAATGCCATTTGTATAGATGAGTTTTTACTGACAACACAAGTATTTTTGTGTGCAAATGTCACTCAATTCATCGCTATTTGTTAAATATCTCTTGTTTTTCAAATCCAAACTCAATTATTTTTTAAAGCCAGTGTAACGACCGTTTTTATTACACCAGCACTTTTTGTGTGGTGCTGTTGTATATTGTCACTTGTGCTTCCTTGGCCTTTTTCGCCAATAATTTCTTTATACTGAAGTGGATCGCTTATATTGCGCAGCAGCAAGCTGCAAAAAATGCTTGGTTTATTTTGCTTCTTGGTTGCATTATACAACTGCTTTTCGATGTTGTTATTCAAACGAGCTGCAACTGTACGGTGGAACCCAGTGCAATATGCGTCATACTTATTAACATTTGCTTTATCCAAACATTTTTTTTCAATTTCTTGAAGTACTTTCTTTGGCTGTCGTATACGAGTATAGCTTTCAAATTAGCATTCTTGCAAAAGCACGTTTAGTTTAATTTAGCAAAAGTTAGTCGCTTCAGACTGTCAGATCGAAATGTAGTACCGGATCTTACTTTAGGCCTTTACTCATTACTGAAAGTAATGGCAGCTAGCTTAGCTGCCAAGTTGTAGAATGACTGAAAACTACAATTTGGGTTTAAAGCGGACTAAGATTTCTGAAAGCGAGCAGTTACCTATTAAAAAACGATATTTAAAGGTAAAAAATGATTAAAATGGTCACAAAAGTCGAACCGAAACCGAGCAAAACAAACAGCTTAATGAAAAGTCATTTATCTGGAGTTATGCATAAAAAAGCTGGGTTTTATTTAAGTCTGTGTTTGACTTTAACCTATGGTTCACTAGAAAGGCACGTTTTAAGTTGTTGGTCATCAGAAAAGATACCCACCAAAACTAGACGAAGGAATATATGACAATGACGCTTGTTTCAGCCTCAGCGATCTCGAACAATCCCGCGTGGATCTAGATGCACTCAATCAACAAAAGTTACGAGAGTTAGCAATTCTGATCCGCGAAAAGAAGGACATCGCAGTTCGATTTGTGGCAAAAATTAAGGTGGGTTTGAGCGTGGTTGCATTTCATGCTAGTTTCAGCAACTTGATGTGATTGGTGATGCAGCATCATCTTGCTGCGTAAGTGCAATGCAGATAAACTTGTGCAGGGAATTTTTTAAATTTGAAAAAAATTTTGAACCTATTTTTTTCGGTGAATCTATGAGACTACGCAGATTAAACGAAACGAATGAGTGGTATCCTAAAAAATTAGAAAGGTTGAAAAAAGAAATGTATAGACTCTTATTTCAACAAAAAAGTGGTGGAGAAAATCATTAATTTAGCAATAGCATAAACTGATCGTTTTGGACCCAAACCATTAAACGAAAAAAAAAACTACAGAACCTGTGTTGATTTGGGCGTCTGCTTTTTCCAGTTTGCTCCAACTTACTGCCAAAGTGAAAAGCCTAGTATCAGCTACATTCGTATATAAGCGTTCACCTACCCTTGCTGCTGTGCTCACCAATTATAAAAATATTGCTTATTTAACAACTGAAAAAACTGGTGAAGGAAGTTCTCAATCTTGTAAGAAATGTGTCCTTTGCGGTCATTTCAACCAATATAAATTTATGGTACATCAAACCAGTACCATCACAGCAGCCAGCAGTAAAACCTTTGCATTGAACCAAACCTCAGATTGTTCAAACTACGGCATATACGTGGCTACATGCCGTTTTGTCACAAACAATATATTGGTCAAATCATAAACAAATTTTCAAAACGCTGGAGCCACCACAGATTTATTTGAAATCAATTTACAGTGCCGGACGAAAAGGTTGGTTCACTTTGCAATTTTTTAGTTTTTTAGTTATATTTTTATAAAAGTTGCATCAAACTTGAATTTTCTTAAAAGAATATATAAAACAACATATGTTTTTTGATAGGCATATGCTAATTGTAAAAAAAAATGTATATTTACTTAATAATTATTAACTTATTTACGATGTGCTCAAAGTGATGGTGTCAAAAAGGTTGACTCATAAACAAAGACAATGAATTATAATCATTTTTATAACAAATGATTATATCACATTCATTTTTTCACTGTGCCTGGCAAAACTACTTGCCCAGAAATTAGAAAATTGATAATCGACAAGCATTTGGAAGGCTTTTCAAGTCATTCCATATCTGGAAGCTTCAATTGTCCTCAATCAACCGTTTC
This sequence comes from Trididemnum clinides, assembly GCA_963675345.1. Lineage (NCBI taxonomy): Eukaryota > Metazoa > Chordata > Ascidiacea > Aplousobranchia > Didemnidae > Trididemnum > Trididemnum clinides. The sequence continues at coordinate 30,845,425 of OY776292.1, read as the reverse complement.
CAGAATTATTCGTCTTTTCAAGCAAACTGTGGATACAGAAGCTAAGAAAAGTCCTGGGCGTCCAGGAAAAACGAATCCAACCATGGAACGATTGATATACAGGAAGTCCAAGGCTGACAGATTCAGATCCGTCAAACAGATTTTGCACATGCTTCCACCTTACGACTTTTCTATTCGCACAATTCAAAGAAGATTGTGCGAAAATCAATTGGTGGGACATATTGCGCAAAAAAAGCCTCTTGTGAATCAGAAAAATAGAAAAGTCAGATATGAATGGGCTAAAGAACATTTGGGTTGGAGCAACAGCAAATGGAGTTGTGTGTTGTTCTCCGATGAATCCAAGATTCAAAGGATCTCCAGCCGTGGAATTGTGTATGTGAGTCGTGGGAGGAACGAAAAATACAAAATTCGTTGTACTAGGCCCACAGTCTAAGGAGGTGGAGGCGGTTTGATGGTGTCGGCTTGCATGACTGCCAAAGGACCTGGACCAATCATTCGGGTTGATGGCCATGTCAATGCCAAAAAATACATTGACATCCTCACAAATGTTGTTGAGCTGTACATGGATGAAAATATGCCTATTGCATCCATCTTTCAACACGATAACGCGCCATGCCACCAGACAAAGACCGTTTGCGACAAAATTGAAGAGATGGGATTGCAGGTCTTGCCATGGCCTGCTCAGAGTCCTGACCTCAATCCCATCGAGAATGCCTGGAAGGTGCTCAAATCTCACGTCTCTTGTCAAAAGTACGCGCATGAGGATGAATTGTGGCAGGCAGTTTAAAAAAAATGGAATGAAATGACTGAAAATAAATGTGAAAATTTGGTCTTTTCCATGCGGCGCAGGTGCCAAGAAGTGATTAGAGAAAAAGGATATTCAACTCATTATTAATCAGTAAATGATACTAAGTTATTATGACTGTGTTTTTGTAAATAAAAACAGTAAAAAATATCGAAATTTTTGATTTTAACTTCAAAACTTTTCATAAATTAAAAAATTTAATGTAAAAAAATAAAAAATTGCAAAGCGAGCCAACCTTTTTGTCCGGCACTGTAAATACGACAACATTGATGATCACGCTGCATGATTACACCACCACCGTATCTTTCATAGGCTTACACTACAGACAAAGCCAGTAATTTTATAGCTATTTTCGGCTTTGAAATACTCTCTTAGTTTTTTTCCTCTTATTTTGTAGTGCGTTATTTTTAACACTTACGTCATGGCCTCTGTAGGTTATGCCCTTTCACTTATCATTATTATGTAATACTGCTCTTTGTTTATTTACCAATAAGACGTCCTAATTATCACATATCTATTTCTATATAATTTGACTCTTGTTATTAGTTTGAATATAATTTGAGAGGAGTCGGAGCTAGTTTTAATGCTTGTATTTTTTATAGGTGGTTGTTACTATAGACCCCGTACGAAAAATATTTCTGATTGTGAAGTTTTGAGGATTTTAATACCTTAGTGCAGCCTTTTTTCTGTAGTGTGAGTTTTTGGATTGTGTTAGCATTCGTTTAGTCGGGCTTGTTTGAGTTTTTCAAGTAAATACTTTTTACTTGTCTGTTTACTAAAAACGAGTAGATCCGGGTTTATTCTTGGCAACGATCTTTGACGTCAAACTTTGTTGTTGGATATTTTATTTCTTTTCTAATCCTGTGATGTTTTTGCCTAATATTTTTTTACATTGATTGTTTTTATTAGTAGTCTTGGATTAGGACTAACCTATTATCTTCTTCGCTTTTCTTCTGAATCATATGTATATTTTTCTTGGGTCTTTCTTTTGTTGTACAACACGCACCAAACTAGTTGATGATATCCTTAAACGTTATTAAGTCGGTTTTCAGTTTATTGAAACGTAATGGCGATGTTGAGCAACCAGTATTATTAATCACGGTAAATGGATTTTGTTTAAATAAGTATCAAGTATATTTTATTTACTGTTTCTCGGGATGAAGAGATTTTACGTCGTCTAAAAATGCATGATTTTGTTTTTTTGGAAAACCAAAACAATCCAAATGACGTAAAAAAGAAAAAAAATTTGTTTTTGGTACGCCGCGCTCCCACCTAGGGAATAGGTTACGTCATAGTCATACATTAGAAATTTCAGCAAACGTGAGTTATTTTGGTGTGACGGGATGGGCCCTGCTGATGAGTCCAAAAGGACGAAACGCGTCCAGGGATGGTTTCGTCAAATTTGTTGTTGCTGATGTTTGCTTAAATTCGCCTGTTATTTCGGAACCTACTATTTGCTTGGCTTATGATTTTTGTTTTTGTACTTTTTTCAAAGATTATCCGGCCTTATCGTGTCAAAACTTTCTTGACGTTTGTTCTATTCTAATATGCCTTTACAATTTTCAATAGAGAAGTCTCCAAACTCCGATTTGAAGCAAGATGTACCTGCCCTGTCAGCGTTTAATGCGGCTCCCAGCGTGTCTTGTTTAAATTTTAAAGTTTAGATTAAAAGTTTGTTCATGCTGCTGTGAGACTATTTTGCTGATCTTGTGTTGCATTTGTAGGCATGCGTCGATTCTAGCATCGAGAAGGGAATTTCCCAAGTTGATTATGCATGTGCACTGAAACAAAAAACGGTCATTGAAGACAAAATTCATGAAATAAATATGAAGAACCAAGAGTCGCTGAGGTTGTTATTTACTTTTTGTTGTGATTGTTTTTATATTGCAAACTCGCAAAGCAATGAATAACATTGGACGGTTACCCAGACCTGCTTCAGATTTCAAAGCGTTAGCGGAATGGCGTGCTATTTTAACAAAGATTTGTTGCTTTTGTTTTCACGTATTTGTTCAATTGCGCAGGCACGCTGTCATTGCTTTGTTTAATCATGCGATCATTCTATCATAAACGCTACAACAAGCTTTCCGGTTCATTTGATCATGTGAACCAAAATGCGCTAACCTCTGTTATGTCAAACCCAATTTCAAAGATGGTTTTCGACCGGTCTCAGGAAGTTGATTCTTCAAATTAGAACTGCCATGACGTAAAAACTGAGGAAAGAAAATGATAGTGACGTGGTTTCTTTTGCTAAATAGCAGATCAATTGTCAAACCTTTTTTCCAAAAGGCCAAATTGCAATTTTATGTACATGTACTTTGTCTGGCCACAAAAGCACTTCAATATAAGCTTTTTTGTGTAAGCATTTGAAGCCACAGGCGTCGGCAAAAAAACCAATCACCAAAGAAAAAGGTCTTCATTTTCTTTTCGGATGAGCAATGGAACCGTCGAGTGCTTTCGAGCTAACTTTTGAGAGCAATTTAACTATGCAGTGGGCTGCAGGAAAACAATAAGTGGATCGCAGGTTGGGCATCCCTAGTTTAACAAGGTTTTGTTGCCATCATTGCAGGGCTCTTGAACGTGCTGCGGCAGAGAAGAGCGACGCTCAGGTTCTTGCCAAACGTCTCCTGGCCGAAGCGAAGCGTCTCACTGGTGGTGGGCCTGATCAATTAGACAAAGTAAGTTGGGGGGTGTGTCATGAGTCGTTTGATAATTCTTGTTGCACGTTGTGAAGTGCCAATCAACAGGATAAAGTTTGACTGCAACTCACTTATCATAGTGTGCTATCACTACATTTAATATCGGTTTTTAATGTACAGTTAATGCACCTTAACCTGGTTTATCGTAAAGGTGGGCCGTGAGGCCTTGGTGTTTTATTGAAGCGTATTATGTTCACGCACTACTCGTGGGAATAAAGTTAAATGCCCACACAGTTTCTGTGTGGTGGTGCCCGTGGGAGATGCTTCGACAATTTCACGTGCTTGATGTACTAATGGTAGAATACGTTCTGTCATTGATGTTGGCAAATTTCAAGACGTCTCTGAACAAATGTAGGACCGAAAAAAATAGATGAAAAACTCGCACCACGCATACAGTATTTATCCTGAAGAAAAGGAGGTGTTATCTTTTGGCAAAATCTGTAGTTTCTGGTTGTTTAAGTCGCAGCTCTGTAATTGAACTTCTTTTGTACTAAATTTAAGTTTTTGTCGTTTTTTTTATTAATTTTTTTAAATGCTACACACACAGAATCGGCAACGTTGGCGTTGTGTAAGAGTTCAGCTGTAATTTGTTGATTTCATGTCTTTACAAAGTGGTGGAATTTCTTTTATTCCCGTCATTACTTTCCGTAAAATAGCCGCTAATTAGATTCACCAAACTGAGAAAATCTTTGCAAAGTAGATTTTCCAAGAACACAACGACGCGGTTCTCGTGAGGAACAAACTCACGATCATTGGAACATCTGCACCAATCAACAGCCGCCTCTGCGTGGTGGTGCGGTCCCCGACCCCGTTTGGGTTGGGTCGAAATGGCTGTTGGCCTTCTCGAGGGTCCCAGTTACCCCGGGCACTCCCCTTCATTTTTTCGCTATGCAGCCCCCTGAACGACCGCAAAAGGGCAGCACACAGCTTCTTCAAAATCGGTCGCTTGTTTTCTTTTTTTCTTTTCTCGTGCCCCTCTCTTGCCCTTCTTTGTCTCCTCATTTTTATCCTTCTCCTGATGAGCGATAACGTTCATCCCAACCCTGGCCCCATCTTTCCCTGCTCTGTGTACACTGGAAATGTGACCTGGCAGGGCAAGTCAGTTCAATGCTGCACCTGCTCCAAGTGGGTCCATCTAAGGTGCTCACAACTTTCCATCTCCAAATTCAGAGCTCTTGGCAGCTCTCACTCTTGGAGCTGCCTCCCCTGCCGTAACACTGTGACTCCCTCCTCGGACTCCGTCATGTATACCTCCACTGTACAATCTGGCCCCCCTCTACTAATGCTGCACTCTCGCCCCACCCTCGTCTCCAAACCTCCTATCCCCCAACCGCCTATTCTATATCTCCTTCCTCTGCCCCCTCACCACCGTCCCTTGCTCTTGGTTGCCCTTCTACGCCTCCTGCCTCCTTTCCTCCCCCTGACTCTTTCAGGCTTCTTCAATGGAATGCTGGAGGTCTCCGAGCCAGGAGCACTGAACTACTTCACTTTCTCTCGTCCCACCCTGTCGACCTTATCTGCATTCAGGAATCCAATCTTAACTCCTCTTCCTCTTTCCGGATTCCTGGATTCTCTGCTCTGCGTTCTGATCGCACCCACTCCCGGTCTGGCATTCTCACTCCTGATACCACGCACACTAGCGGCGGCGTTGTCATTTTCGTCAGGCAGGGCCTATCTTTTTCTGAACTTTCTACCTCCTCTCTTTCTGTGCTCTATCCCTACTCTGATTGCGTAGGGGTCAAAATCTCTCTTGACAACTCCTCCTCCGTGTCATTTCTTAATGTGTATGCCCTCCCTATTTGCTTCTTTCCAACGGATGGCAGAACCGATTCCTCTTCTTCCTCCATTCTTTCCTCCTCCAGAAATTTCTTCATTCTGGGGGCTTGAATTGCCATCACCGCCTCTGGGACTCAAGAGGTACTTCCGACTCCTGCGGGGAGGAAGTATTTGACTGGGTCATATCCTCTGACCTCCTTCCCTTTAATAACCCTGACACACCCACCCTTCTCCATCGCTCCTCTGGCAGTCACTCCTCTCCTGACATCTTCATTGCCCCCTCTTCTCTTGCTTTTTCTTGCTCCTGGGATGTGCTTCAGGACCTTGGTTCTGGCCATCCACCAATTCTTCTATCCGTCCCTCTCTCTCCGGTCTTTTGCCCCAACAAGCATCCCCCTTCCTTCAATTTTCAGAAAACTCGCTGGGATGGCTTTGCCTCCTACTTTGACTCTCACTGTGCTTCTGCAGAGGAATACTCGTCTCTTTCTCTTTCCTCTGCTGCTGCTCTCTTCACCTCTCCGGCACTAAATGCGATCAAATCTTTCATTCCTTTCGGCTGCATTAAATGCCCTCCTAAAGCCTGGTGGTCTGCTGAGGTGGAAGAAGCGGTTAGTGAAAGACGCAAGGCTTTTGCTGCCGCTCACAGAAGTGATGAAGATCGCCAGGCTTACATCTCCACCTCTCGACGCACCTCGTCAGTCATTGCCAAGGCCAAGGCTGAGACATGGCAGACGACTTGCTCTTCTCTTTCACCTAGGTCTAACCCTAAATCTGTACACTCTTCTTTGCTCTATCGCCGGCTCTCCTTCCTCGTCTTCCTCCTCTCCTAACTTTCCTAACTGTTCTTCTCCCAGGGATTCGGCTTCGGTCTATGCTGCTTACCTGCGATCTCACTTTTCCGTTTCTCAGCCAAAGGTCCTGCATAGCAGAGCCAGAGGCTACCTCTCTGAGCTCCGCCGAGCCACGTGCCCTGAGGGGTCTCACTCGTCCTTTTGTTCTTCTTTCTCTCCCGCTGAATTTCATGCGGCTGCCTCCAACCTCTCCTCGTCCACTGCCACTGGCCCAGACAAAGTTGCCTATCCCATACTAAAGCACCTACCTCGCTCTGACATAAATTTTCTTCTTCACATCTTCAATCTTTTCTGGTCTTCGCATTTCTTTCCTTCCATCTAGAAGACATCTTCAATTATTCTCATACACAAGATGGGAAAGCCTCTCGACTCTCCTGCTTCCTTCCGGCCTATCTCTCACCTCCTGTGTATCAAAGATGTTTGAATGCATCATTCTATCTCTCCTTCTCTTCTTTTTGGAATCTAATTCCATTCTTTCTCCCCGCCAGGCCGGTTTCCGCCCTGGACGGTCTACATTCGATCAAATTCTATACCTTTCTCAGTCCATTTCGGATGGGTTTAACAAACCCAGGCCGGGCTCTCCGACAATCCTCTCTACTATTGATTTCTCTAAAGCTTTTGACTCTGTCCGGCATCCCGCCCTTTTTCCACAAACTGATTTCGGCTGGCCTCCCTCCTTGCTACGCTCGTTGGACTCAATCTTTCCTTTCTGACAGGCGCGCTTGTGTGATGTTTCAAAATCACAAAAGTCGTTCCTTTCGAGTCTGTCGAGGTGTTCCGCAAGGATCCGTTCTTGGCCCTGTACTTTTCTCTCTCTTCATTAATGATCTTCCGGCCTCTCTGCCTTCTTCCGTCAGCTGCTTTTTTTATGCTGACGATCTGGCCATTTGGTCCTCCTTGCCCTCGGTCCCCACTACGGTGGAGGCCACACAAGGAGCTCTGTTTCGATTGGAGCGCTGGTCTGAGTACTGGTGTCTTCCTCTCAATCCGAGCAAATGTGAGGCTTTGTTCTTTTCAGTGGATCCCCACCAAGCTAACCTCCAGCCCAACCTGCTCCTACTCGGCTCCGGCCTCCGTTTTGATCCCACTCCACCTTTTCTTGGGGTCACCTTCGACCGCACTCTTTCCTTTTCTAAGTATGTATCTTCGCTGAAGGCCAAATTCTTCCCACATCTCAAGGCCATTCGCTGTATCTCTGCTTCCTCATGGGGCCCCCTCTAAGGAGTCCCTCTCTGTTTTGTGCAAATCTTTTCTTCGGTCCCTTCTCACTTACGCTTCACTCGGATGGTTTCCTTTCCTAAACGCTACCAATATCACCAAATTGGAACGCCTCCACCGAGCGGCCATTCGCCATCACCGGTTGCCTCTCGTCCTCCCCTTATCTCTTTACTACTCACCGAGGCTTCTTTACTTCCCCTACAAGTCACACTCTGACTCATTTCACTCTTTTATCTTATGAGCGGGCCCTTCGTCTCCCAACCTCCTTTCCCATCTCAGGTTTGGCCAGACTTATAGTGAGGCCAAGACTCTGCAGATCGTCCTGGAGAGCTTTTGCGTCTACTCACCCGCTCATGCTTCCTTCCACCTCTTCTAGGGAGGCTCTTTTAGCTTGCCTTTCCTTTCCTCCTTGGAACCTGCCTTCCTTCACCATGGAGTCCACTCTTTTCACTCCATGCTTTCGCTCTGATCCCCCTCTTTCTCGCCAAGGTGTGGGTCTAGCCCACCGTGACTCTCTCCCCCTCCATGATCTGGTACTCTAGGCTGACGGCTCTGTTCCTTTTCGTTTTGGCAAGGGCGGCTTTGGCGTTCTTGCCAACTGCTCTCTCTGTGGCACTGAGGCCACTCTTTCCTTTTCGGCAGGCCCAGTATGTTCAAGTTTTTCCGCTGAAGCCTGCGCCATTCTGCACGCTCTTTGCTGGTCTCCCCACCAACAAGTCTGCCATTTCTCTTCTCTTCTCCTCCTGTCTGACTCTCGTTCTGTCCTCGCCACGATGTCCTCTCCTCCATCTTTCCTCTTATCTCAAAATCTGTGGCAAATCTGGCAGGAACTATCTTCTCTCTCCTCCTGTTCTATCAGGCTACAATGGGTCCCCGAACACTCGTTTCTCCCGCGGAACGACACGGCTGATGAGCTAGCCAGATGGGAGTGCTACTTGCGCCCTCTGCAATCCCGTGTAGTCTCTCTTCTCTTATTTCTCGTATCCACTCTCGTCTTATCTCGGACTGGAGGCGTACTATCTCATCGAAATATTTTGACACACAGGTTCCCTCGAATTCCACCGAGGAACTTGTGCTCCCTCGTCATGCTCGCTGTGTTCTCTCTCGTCTACGCTGCAACGGACACAGCCTTTTAGGTTCTTATCTCTCTAGGATTGGCAGAATCGAGAATTCTTCCTGCAGCGCCTGTGGACTCTCATCCCAGGACATCTCTCATCTCATTCTGCACTGTCCAGCTACGGACTCTTTTTTGCCGCTCACTCTTTGGCGACTCTCTGTCTCTTTACGACCTCTGGTCCAGACCCTGGGGAGTTGCCTGGCTTTTGGGGCTCCATGGTCTCCCACCATGCCTCCATCCCTCGGAAGGGGTCGGGTAACCAACAACAACAACATCATTTGAACATAGTCGTTCTAGAAGCATCGCTTTAATCTAATTTATTTCGTTGGTGTTGTATTTACTTTTGCCTTTTCTTGGATAGAGTTACGTGATGAAAGAGGCATATTTCCTTTACACTGCCACCTAGCCAATGTTAGATTAAAGCAAAGTGGCAGTCTTTCGAACCAGTTAAAAAGTGAAATAGCATCACCACCAACGAGGCAGATTGCCATTGGCGGTGCCTAAAAGTTGCCTCTTATTACATATAGGGTGAGCAGCTTCCCTTATTTGTTTGCTACCGTTGCTCACAGTTGAACTGTATGCTGTTTACAGGAATGCAGTGAGCTTCCTGACGAGCTGTCCGAGATCGAAGCAAAGATCCACGAGTGCCAAGCCAGGCTGGAGTGTTGCGGGAGCACCGATCCAAAAGTGAGTGCGCACGGTTCTGCATCATTGCATCCGCCGATCCTTATTGCTTTCAGGCGGTCAGCGAGTTTAAGTCGCGAAGCAAAGAAATCGCAAAACTAGAGCGTCAAGTGTCACGGATGTGCGAAGATCTAGCGTTGAAACGTGACGAGATGGATAAAGTGAAAACAAGGTGGTTGAATCCGTTGCAAGAACTCGTTTCGAAGTGAGTCGCTGCTTTGCAAACAATCTATGTCTGTGAGCAAATGCATATTAAAATTGTTGCCTGCCAAATTGACATTTTTTAGCTGCTGAGATCAAAGTTTCCGAGTTTATTAGCTTCTAAAATTAAAAGCTAAACCATAAGATTGTCATGAGAGATATTGTTGAAAAAAATTAAAAAGAAAATTGACAGCTGCATAGTAAAAAGATTACTGAGCTGAAAATCGTTTTTCTGATAAAAGTTATAGAGCATTTTTAGTGAAAAAGTTTTTTTTTGATTTTAAGCCCATGACAATTTTTTTTAATAAAACGGTATAAAAGTTGTTTTTGTCTCGTAAGGGTTTTCGTTTTCTTAGATGTTATAAATTTTAAAGGTTTTTTGTTTTATTGTGGTAGTCATTTTGTTGACCGCTGGGTTAAAACTTTTTGTTTCGCCGGCTTCTGTACCGGCTTCATCCAAACAGCAGTCGAAAGAGTAGTAATGGTATTTATTCAGTTTTTATCCGGTATTGTTCCCTCAGCGAAGATGATCGGATTCGCCTCAGTCCAGCAATTGCTCGCACTCCATTTTTCCACTTTGCTCAATTCAAAGCGTCCTAGAAAGATTGCTTAACTGAAAATCGTTCTTATAAAAGTTATACCGCCTTTTTCGGTGAAAAAAGTTTTTTTCTAATTAAGCCCATGACAATTTTTTTTTCAATAAAAACGTATGAAAGTTGTTTTTTGTCTTATGAAAGTTTTCCTTTTCTCAGATGTTATAAATTTAATAGTTTTTTTGTGGCAGTTATAAAAGTTTACTTTCTGTTTAGAATTTCTTTTCATTTACGAGTTAAAAACTATTTTTTTCTTATTAAAACTTTGCTTTCCTTACAGTTGTGTACTCAAACCCTTTGTGCTTTTCCTGTTGCCGAAGAAAATGAAATGTTTTCCTGATAATATTTGCAGATCGGCTCTGCAGGCGTTGCCGCTGAGCCACTTTGTTGACAGCTGGGTTAAAGTTTTTTGTTCAGCCGGCGGCTGTACCGGCTTCATCCAAATAGCAGTCGTAAGAATAGAAATAGTATTTATTCAGTTTTTATCCAACCGGCGCGATGGTGTAGTGGTGAGAGCGTCCGCTTCGCAGTCGGTAGACCCGGTGCTAATTTCCCTTGTCGAGTCACACCAAAAGACTTCAAAAAATGGTATTCACAGCTTCCCTGCTTGGCGCTTAGCACATAAGGGATAGTGTGGAGAACAAACCGGCAAGCTTGCTTGTTGTGTCCTTGGGTAACGCACTTAACGGGATGCCTCCGTCTTTATGTGGCAGACAGGTGGTGGGGCCAGCCAGTCTACCCGTCGTGGTGGCCCAGTCTGACGAAAGGCATGCAAACCGAGCATGAGCTCATACGCGAGAATGAATGAAGTTTTTATCCGGTATTGTCCCCTTAGTGGAGATGACCGGATTCACGTCAGTCCTGCAATTGCTCGCACTCCATTTCTCCACTTTTCTCAATTCAGGGCATCTTCCTTCTTCAAAATATCTTCTATGTCTCTTCTTGCACTTGCTTCTTCCAGGTTTTCTTTGGTCGTTCTCGGTTTTTCTTGCAACCCTCAAAACACTATCGTCATCCCTCCTCAGCACATGATCATACCATCTAACTCCATTCGCCGTTGCCAACTGGTCTATATTTTATTTCAACCCCAGCCTGTCCATCTGTTCTGTCGTCTTTCTGTCTACAGCTTTCCAACCGCACGTGGCTTTCACCACAGCTCCCTCCGTTCTCCTTAAAATTGCTTTTTCATTTTTTTTAAACACCATGCCTCGCTTCCATACAGTATTGCTGATCTTAGGCAACAACGATGAACTTTACCTTTCACCCTCATAGGAAACCTATTTCCAAGTAATAACTCCCCACACTCTCTGAATCTTACCCAACCTATTCTTACTCTTCCTGTGACTGCCGCTTCACAACCACCACTAGAATTGAGTCTGTCTCCCAAATAACAAAATCGATTCATTGCCTTCACTTCTTTGGTTGGTTTACTTCTCTTCCTTGGGATGGAGGTATAAAGTGAATGGCATTCCAGGTTTACGCAGTCAACCTAATTGAATTAGGCTAGGCCGGGAAAAGTGGCAGCCAATTTCAAACCAGTCATAAATGCAAATTGTAGTCCCTCCACCAACAAGGCGGACTGTCATTGAGGGTATCCAAGAGTCGCCTCTTACGACATGCTGGTTGAGCAGCTTCACAATTCAAACCTGGTAAAGCACAGGTACCTCCGCTTCATCGCTAAACTTCGCGATCGAAACCACCGTTTCTTCCATTATAATTACTCTACATCACGGGCAAACAAAACGCTTTGCCAACCTAGCGGTAACTCTTTTTATTTTCGCACATCTGCCATGAACCCAGTGTTCACATTTTGTACACAACAATGAATCGGTCATTACTCTCCTGCCACAAATCTGACATGGATCTCTCTTGCTTTTGAACAGTTCTCTTTTCGACCCCCTTGCAATCATTTCTGTTTTTTGGTATAGACCTTTAAACCCTTACTTTTCAGTGCATCCTTCCAATTCCAAAATCTTTCTTTTAAGTCTTCCATGGTTTCGCTCATGACAACAAAGAATAGTCGTAAAGAAGTGATGAAATATACAAACGTCATAGAGCAATTAGAACAACTCCTATTCCTCCATCACATTCTCTGTACTTCTTTGAATGAGTACGGAGATCCGGGGTGCAATTGAAATTAAAGTAGAGGGGGAGCTCCAAGATAGTGATCGTTTTTACCTATACACAAATAAAATATTGGATTATAATTCTGTTTCACGTATTTGTGCGTTCCTTTTCGTAGTTACGTAAGATCTTCAGCCCCAGTTCTTATGTGCCCTGTTCTTTGCATGGGCGTAAGCAGTAGGGCGATATTGGCCATGTTACGCCAAAATGTTTCAGCCCTGGCTCCAGCAGACTTCTGTTTCCTTCATGGGTGTAGTCAGCGAGGTATAAGAGATCCACGCTTGATTCAGGTAGGTCTATTAAGCTATTTTCAAGCAAAATAGTAAAAACCTGTTTCCCTGTATTCATTGCGATTTCGTGCAGGAGCGTTTTCTTTCCACTTTTTTTCAAACCCGAGTCCTTGGTTGTGCCTTAGGTGACCTGTTGCCTGAATAGATGTGACCATTTGATCGAAAAGAGTTATGTCTTTTTTCAAATGTTTAGTCCGTACTTACGTAAGTCTATTAAGTTATTTTAGGTAGCAAAGTATCAAAATTGTTTTCTTGTGTATGGTGCGATTTCACACAGAAATGTTGTTTTTTATATTTCTTCTCAAAGTTTCCTCTAAGGATGTGTTAACGTCCCTTAATATAATAATGAAAGAACAATTTATTGTGTAGAATTAGTTGGAAATGGCAATCAACACCATTTGATGGATCTTGTAGAGTGCCAAATAGGCTTTTCGAAATGCCAAAAACTGCTTGCAAAATTTGCTCTTTTCCAGAAAATTCCTTAAGACTACCCGTTTTTGGATTCCATTGCAGTGCCACAAAAAATTTGAGGTGGTCTCACTCAGTCAAAAAGTGCACAACGACTGATTGGTAAATCTCGCAACCTTGATCAAATCCTTTTTCTGCTCCTTTTCTTAATCGTGCTTTGTGCCATGAGATTTAGGTTTTCGCTGTCTGTGTTTTACAAAAGATGTGCGAGCTCTAACTACAACCGTGTGTTTTTGCTTTCACAACAACATGTAAAAAACTCTCCTGTGTTTATTGGAAGTCGTTCAAAACAAAATATTATGACAAGACAAAGTTTTCATAAAAAAAAGGAAAAAGTCCGCTTAAAGAAAGAATTTCTTGTTGCTTCGCGAATAAAAATCAAATTGTGGAATTTTTTAATCGGAGTTAGGTTTCTCCCGTAAAAGCTTTTAACCACGATTTTCAATAAATTTTGCGAAAATCGCCAAAACAAATTCTGCGAAAATTGCGAAAACAAATTCTGCGATCAAACGTTTATTATGAAGTCATCATATTTTTGAAAGGGATTTAGTTTTTTGTGCGTTAATGAATCGGATTCCAGTTTCTTCGAGCCAAAACTCGCTTTTTTCCGTGAAGAAATGCTGATTTCAAAACACATGTTTAATTTTGACGTCACAAACCAACCCTTTATGACACTTACACGTAGGGCAGTGATCAGTCGCACCAAGTGTTATGTTTGTACACCCAGTAGTATCGGAGGCGTTAAGCAATACGTACGTACAGAAAGGAATTGGCTCTATAGTGCAGATCACCCGCTCTTAAGCGGTTTCCCGGCAGGGCTACCAGTTAGTTATTTCGGGTTAGAAATATCGATTCTACCGGCTGTGCTGGCTTCACCTAAAGAACTTTTTTGAGAGAAGTAACGAAAAGTTGTTGTAAATGAGAGCATCACCCCCACACCTCTAATCCCGGTAATTTTACTCTTTAAGACATTCTTACAAAGCTTTGTCATTTTATAAACTTCCATCCGTTCCTGCTATTAAACGCTGGAACATAAAGTCAAAGTTGGGGCTTTGACACCGAACGATTTGTTGTTTTACGATAGCAGAAATTGAGTGTTTCGTATTAGGCCTATTTCACTAATTGATGCGACTCCTCGTAATGATATTTTGTGCGTCAGGTTTCTCTTCTGCTCTGGTCTATGGATATGGCGAAGGGGTGCATGCCTTTTAACGTCTGGCATACGATCCCTGTTGGCCTATTCACTCATTTTCAAGCAGAATTAAACGATTTCACCCAGTGGTGTGGGCCAATTGATCTATTTTTTCTTTTGATTTCTCCTCAAACTTTGGGTTTCATGAACTTGCTTCTAATGCCGACCTCCCTACTCTTAAATTAAATGTGGACTTACCAACAAATTAAGTGCATGGGGCATAAATTAGAAGTAGTCAAACAACGCCAGAATGGTTGACATATTTGCCGGAATGAAATATTACGTCCTGTACCTATTTCTTGCGACTTTCATATCATTGAAAGCCTGTAATTACGCGTATGTTTCTTGGTCTCAGCTTAAAGACAGCCAGGTGAGAACAAACTAACCCGGACTTCAGCACCGGCAGTTTAGGTATTAGGATTCGATAGTGAGCATAACCCAGCTACCAGGTGTTTGTACTAAGGAGGCGGATTTTTCTGAATCTTGCAAGATTTTATTCTGCATTTTGTTCGGCTTTACTATTCGTGATGAATATGCTTTAGTGAAACGTTTATTAGCCTGGGATAAATTCGTTACCATAAGGGGTAAATTTCTTCACTCAAAGATTTTTTATATTCAGAGATCGATATTTCTTTTGTGATCAGTTATTTTGCAAATTTCTACTTTCACTTAGTAAGATGATCTTTTCTCTACAACGAATTTTGTAAAGTTGTTGCTCATATTTGTTGAATGTCTTTTTTTTAAAGACGACTTTGTTTAGCCCCAGCAATCTAGTAAATTGAATTGCTAATGGGGTTAGATTGGGAAAAAACATGAAGAAAATAATATCCACAAACTGGTCAGTTACGACGTCGTTGCACCTCCAAATGGAAGACAAGTTTTGCTAGTTAGTACTTTGATTGCTGGCTTTCGTGCGAATTAAAAACCACTTTCCCCAGTGAAAAAATTCAAATTAAAAAAATTATATTAAATTATAAAATCATTACCTCCTCTTCGTATGACACTCATCCCGGGCGGTGATCAACAGTATCAAGTTTCATGTTTGCGCATCCAGTAGTTTTAAAACAGACAGATTGAATTTCGCTTTGTAGTGTATAGGTCGATGAACGTTTTTTTCGGTTGCAATGGTAATGAAATTATTGCTTTCCTAATAATAGTTACTCAAAAGTTTTTCCAACAACATATAGCGTTGAAAATTTTGTTGAATGCAAAGCTGCGGCGGCTAGAATGGTAAAGCTATTCAGTGTTCACCTAGCTTGTCAATAAAAAACAACAATTTTCTGCCTGGCAATGGCTCCACGTTGTTGATGATGCAGCCAACATTTTGTATTTGTCGCTGATTCAAAATCACTGTCACTTTTATCACTTACTACACCGTGATCACCTGTTTTTTGTCATGCTAGCGTGATTGGTTTGCTGTGTGAAGCGTGGATGTCCCGTTTTTCTAAGTGCCTTTAACAAAGTGGTGAAGTAGTCATTGTTTAGCTTTAGAATTTGTTGTTTTTAAAAATCCACACATTTTTAAAAAAAAATATGGTAAATGTTTTTTAAGCGAGTTTCATCGCGAAAATATAAATATTATTTTAGAATCAACGACCGTTTTTCCCGTTACTTCGCTCTAATGGGATGCGCAGGAGAGGTGGATTTGTTCGCAGAAAACGAGGTAAATTGCGACCTCATCTTTTTCACATAGATGTTAATTTACGGTCACTCTTTTATAGGATGATTTTGACAAGTACGGAATTCGTATCCGGGTAAAATTCCGCTCCACCTCCTCGTTACAGGAGCTAAATCCGTACCGCCAAAGTGGAGGAGAGCGGAGTGTGTCGACTATGCTGTACTTGGTGGCACTACAGAACATGTACGTGTGCCCCTTTCGAGTAGTTGATGAAATAAACCAAGTGAGTTTGTTGCTATATTTATCACCACGTTGACACCACGGCTATTTTCATTGTGCAGGGAATGGATCCGAACAATGAACGGCG
This sequence comes from Trididemnum clinides, assembly GCA_963675345.1. NCBI lineage: Eukaryota > Metazoa > Chordata > Ascidiacea > Aplousobranchia > Didemnidae > Trididemnum > Trididemnum clinides. Next base: position 30,829,425 of record OY776292.1, on the reverse strand, counting down.
CGTGTTTGAAGTCATCGTTAATACGTCATCGGAAGAATCAACGTCACAATACTTCCTCATCACGCCGAAGGTAACTTATTTACAGTTGTATGCAAAGGGGCTATTGTCCCAAACGTCTTTGACCCAATGTTTACATTTAGTGGTTTCGATTGAAGTGCCAAATATGTTCAGTTTGGGGCTAGATTGCAGACAGATGTAATACTGTTTTAGGATTTTTTTCAAACATCGGATGTCATAAAGTAGTGATTCAGTTTTTTCCGGTGTTGTCCCCTTAACAGAGATGGCCGGATTTACCCTCATGGTCATGGGGATTTGTTGGAGCAAAATTCTTCTACAGGGAGCATGCCCTTGCTTACCCCCAACCTCAGTTTTCTGACATGAGTGGTCCAACCAAGCAATTAAGCTGGCAACCCCACCATTAACAGTCAGACTGCAATTGGTAGGTACCCAATAGTCGCCTCTTACGACATGCTGGGTAAACAGCTTCACTATTCTTTAACCGGAGAAGCACGGAGAACTGGAGAAGCACGGAGGAAGCATCATAAACGTTACTGAAATTTATTGGTGCGAAATCAGCTGCCGATATGCTTTTCGATTATAGCTAATTCAAGCTACGAGGGATCCAAAATGTGCACAAAAAACTGAAAAAATAATTTGTCAAATTTTTCTCATAGAATGTTAACAATATTTTCTCAACTTGTTTTTTCCTACTGTCGGTGCTCTGTACGGTGTTATGTGATGCTCCGAACGGCACTCCGTACGGTGCGTTGTAAAAACCTTGTGTATGTTTGCAGCTTCTTCCTCAGTTGACGTACAATCGACACATGAGCGTTCACTGCGTGTACAACGGACCACATATGATGACGTCTAAAACTTGGAAATTAAACCGCTTTATCAAAAAGAGGAGGCAGTTTCAGTTTGATGACGAATGATGAACCTCCCAATGAGGGGAGCCTCACACATAATCGCTCACCATCGCAACTACTTTTGACTTGCTGCTATTTTGTTTTTTCTTTGTAATAATAAAATCTAAACTAAAAATTAATTCTGGTCTGTCGAGGAAATTTGTTAAGACGCAAGTAATGTCTTACTCGATTTGTAATTCTCGGTACCGTCAAGAAGCTGTAAGTCTAAAAGAGTTGTTTTCAAGAAAGCGTAACGTTAGTCGGGAGTCAGTGGTAGGTGACATTGCATGAAATGGTAGGATTATAGACTACTGTAAAGTGAGCAGTTCTTCAGAATTCAAGCGCTTTCCGTAACTCTTCCCATTTGACGCGACAATACTACAAATGAGAGCGTGACTTAAAAGATTTATTTTGGGCTAGGCGTTTTTGTCTTGCTTTAATCACTTTGCAAAGAATCGCAAGCAACATAGTCAAATGGGGTGTGGCGACAAGAATTCCATGATTAAATGCAACGACGATTCATTGACTTTTTGAGTAAACAGGGCAACCACCTCGTGTTTACTTTGAAGAACACAATAGACAGTCAAAATGCTCTTAAATCTAAGATACATTCTTATTTTTGAGTAGCGTGCTTAGTTTGCTTTATAACTGTATAGCTCAACATTGGACCCCAAAAAGATCTTTACCCAAAATTTGAAATAAATTGCCAATTTAGACTTTCAAAATGTGAATCTACAAGAAAGTAAAAAAGGTCTTTATTTAAATTTGGAATGAAAATCTTAAATTTACCGCAAAAACGTTATTTCTTCACATCATGCTTACATTTGGGTCCAGGCAGATGGTCATGCTGTAAGGCATTTTACAGCAATTTTCCTTCAATGGTTGCAGTGCTTGTGCCAATGCTTGTTGGTCAACCGGTTCAAAATACAAGCTAGCCTATAACCGCATATGTATAACTGAGAAACGTTTTCCGCCTTCGCGTGACGGGAAGATATAAACATCATCTGTCTCGTATAAAAAATCATTCTCAAGTTTCATTTTCTATCAAAATACAAAACAATTTTTCGTTTTATTTTATAGACTACAATCACTAGGAACATCAGTAATTCAGTGTAATTTTTTAAAAATAAGGTGAGTGGTGTATGATTTCTCTTTGGCGCAAGTGCAAAAACTATTAGTTTTATGTAAAATGCAAATAATGATGGCTGAGTTATGGAAATACATTGATTAGATTGCAATTGGTTGAGAGCATTTTTTCAAACGGAATCAAAAACTCAAAATAGTCATTAGTAATCAAACGCTGATAATTTTGTTCATTATTGTGTTTATGCTGAAAAAATTTGTTCCTGTTTGCCAAATGGGTTTCAAACTACACATCATGTCAGTTTCATGCAATTGAATGCCATATTTTTTTGGTGATCTGTCAACCAGAAATGTTACGGGTAGTACCTTTCTGGCCCGTGGTTTATGCTTACTCTTATGCTTATCGGTTTTTTGAGCAAGCACTTTTTCCTCTCCCCCTGTAATAATCCCCCTTAATACCGTAAAACGAATACGCTTTCTCAGCTATTGCCAGTTGCTATCTGTTGTGCCTGGGAACCGACGCGCTCTTGTGAGCAATTAGGAATATTTTGAAATCGATTTCCTATCGACGATCGTTGCCATCCTCTGGCGATTTTTTCGCGATCAACTCGATTTAAGACACAAAAAATAATAAAAACACCAACGCCTTGCAACCAGCTGGTGTATGCATGAATTTCCAGAACAAAACCTTCGCTTATAATAAACGCGAGCATGTAAATTAACCATGGAAATGTGGAAACGGGAAGAAGAATTAAGAGGGATCTCGCCAACGATCTCAAGTAGTCATGGGCGTATGAGCTCAAACCAATTTGGGGGGCACCAAATTTTTGCCCGAAAAATTTGTCACTGCAATAACATCTCCAAAAAAAAAAAAAGGTCATCACCTGTTTCGCTGCACCTTTTCCATCATTTTCGGCCTAAACATGTCACAAAACGTGAGGCCAAACAAGTGATGACCTTTTTTTTTTTTGGTGGTCATCCCTTTTTTTGCTTTACCAGATTTGCTAACCCTATACTTGGAAATTTTGAAAGTAAAAGGAGTAGAAAATATAAAAACACTTACTCAAATTGCCCCAAAAATCAAAAATTGCCCAAATTTTGTCGCGAAATCAATGCATTTTTACAAGCAGGGGGGGTCAGTGCCCCCCCGGACCCCCCACTTCCTACGCCTATGCAAGTAGTCGAGTTTGTGCAACTTTGGTTTGCAGTTGTTACCTGGTGGATTGCTTGAGGAAGTACTCAAGCGTTCTCGACTTAGTCGTTTTATAATGAAAAGCGCACGAATCGTGACTGCAGCGTCAGCAACCATGATAATCACAATTATAACCATGGTTGATACAAAAATCGGTTTGTTTGATTGATTGATTGCACAATCATAATACGGGGCGTAAACCCTTGTCAAGTTGCGGTTGTCAATTTTTGTTTGAATAAGATCGCGAACAGCATCATCATTTATATAATCATCTTTCAATCCCCCAATGGTTGCCGCCACTATTATAAGTGGAACTCCCCATCCTATGATCAGTTGGGCCGTGGTCAGCTTTTTGTAGTTGAGCCGCATCGCGAAATCATCGCTGATTTTCATATAGAGGGATAAGCTTTGATTAAAAAGCCAAATCGCGGTTGCAAGGAGAAAAAAATGAAAAAAAGCAGCGATCCCGAAGCATAATATCCGCAGCTTACAAGCATCCCATCGCTGGCACCTTTAACACTACAGCCCTCGCCGGACCAAAGGTTCACCTTCTCTACCCATCTCACACACTTATGGCTCAGATTTGTTACTCTTTGAAGCGGTGAGCTTGCGAGTTCCAGCACCGAGAAATCGTTGCGAACGTCCAAGGAAAAGATCGCTGAAATATTTTCTTCCAATGCGTTTAGGTCGTCATAACAACTGAAGATCAGTACGCTGGTGTTTCGAGGCGAATGGCACTTGCCAAATTTACACAAGGTGTCGCTGTTGCCATCAAATTGAGAAACGATATTGCTCCACAGCGCCACCAAACACGAAATCTACCAAAAGAAAAACGCGAAGATAAATTACATCTTAACCACTAATCAAAACGATGATCACTTGGGTCATTCCATGGGCGTATGACCGCAAACGCATTTGGGGGGGCACCAAATTTTTGCCCGAAAAGTTTGTCACTGCCATGACATCTCCAAAAAAAATAAAAAAGGTCATTGCACCTTTTCCATCACTTTTGGCCTAAAATTTGCCACCAAACGTGTGTCCAAACAGGTGATGATCTTTTTTTTTTTTTTTTTTTGGAGATGCGATTGCAGTGACAAATTTTTCGGCCTAAATATATGCTCACTTACTCAAATTGCCCGAAATTTTGACAAGCAGGGGGGCCAGTGCCCCCCCGGACCCCCCACTTCGTACACCTATGGGTCATTCTATGACAAATCAATACAGGCTTTTAACCACTACCTCTCTGATTTTGATAAAAATTAGTGTATGGAGTTATTTTTTAGCCAAACTTGCTGCCAAAAATTTTAGGTTTCTACGACTAATAATTTTTGAGTTATAGGGTGACGAAGTTTTGGGGGAGCAAAAACCTTCCTATCAAAAAATGCATTTATCTTCCTCAAGATAAGTTTAAAATATAACGTTATATATGGTTGGAATCAGAAAAGAACAAAGAATTCAAATATAGTATCAAAAATTCTATAAATTGTAAGGTAAAAAGTTATTAACTTTAAAAAATATTTTTTTCCAACACCCCCAAGGATTTTGCAACCCTCCAAAATTTCAAAAAATATTTTTTTGATCTATAAGCCAAAAAGTATGCAATAAAAGCAATGGGTATAGAGTTATAGACCATTTATTATGTTTAACACTCAATACAAATGATCCGGTAAAGCAATTTTTAGGAAAGATTTTATCAAATTTAATCCAAATAATAATGAATTTTTTTGAATAAAGCTTTGAAAATGCTGTTATTGCCATAAACTTTTCGTGACGCTCTAAATCAGTGGCTAACACGTCAAAGGATAAGGTCTAGAGTGAAAACGTAATGACATTTCAATAATTCGGATGTCAGCTGACAACACTAGCCACTCTGAACAAACTATTTAAAATATAATTATGTTTTCACTTTAGGTCTTTCCCTTCAGACGTAGAAGTTAAATATAAACAGTGGGTGACAGTGGACAGGTGCATTTTGTAGGAAAAAAACAGAAGACTTCGATAATTTTAGTACTTCACTGAGTGAAAGAATACATAAATTAACAAGACATCAACGTATTTCAAAATCTCAAGGAATTTTTCTTCAAAATCTAGAAAGCAATCTTTTCATAAATGAAGTAATTGTTGGGTTTAGAAGCCCAATGTAATGTGCATCCATTTTTAGTTTACCACAAGAAATCAGATCATGATGAAATTACCCAAAAAAGTTTTTGTTTTTTATCCCCAAATCCAAAGCATAATACATCTATGGTGTACACTTTTTATCTGCTGTAATACCTGAAATTAAATGCTTTATACCCTAAGCAAAATTTGTTACTTCAGTGATGGTTGCGCTGGACAATATAATAACAGATTTAATTTTATAAATTTATCGAGGGTCAAATGACAGAATGAGCTAAGACCACATTTTCTATTTTCGGCATTGTATAATGTGAGATATTTCTCAAGATGCATATTTTTATGTGACATAAAGAGCTAAGGTCTGTACGGACAGGTTTTCTCAAAACTGATGTTCCATTTTCAACTAACTCCAAAGTGCTCTATGACAAAATAAGCTATGTCAACATAACTTATTATGTCACTTTCGCAATTACGCCATTTTTAAACTACAGAATGAGCTAAGGTGACATAGCTCATTTTGTCATGAAGGCAAGATAAAATAAGTGACTTAGCACATTATGTGATCATTAGTGTGGTGGAATTTTATTGCTTTGAGAACTTTTTTTTTATATCTAGTAACAGTTTTGAGAAGTATTAGCCTACTATTTATTCATTTCCCTTTTCCTGAATGTAAAATTGCCAAAAAAGTGTTTTTAATAACTTTTTTCTACGATGGGCGCACTGCAAACCGCTGATCTTCCTACTGCACTTGTTCGCGCTACTTTCTTCTGTGGAAATGTAATAAAATAAGAAAATTATCCAAGCGTGAATAATATTTGCTGCGTGTGATATTACTGATTAGAATTTGGAACAATAGGCGCGGTAGACTAGCTTAAGCAATGGCTGTTTGGAAAAGTTGAGACTTGAGTGAATACTAAATCAAATCAAGAGTAATTTACGATGTAGCTGGCTATACATTACATTGAATAGTAAGCAGTGAGTTTCGATGTTTGGTGAGAGATTGCTTGTCAATCAATCAATCAAGAGTGAAAACTCTAGTGACCAAATGTTGTCGCAAAGTATCGGTGGTTTGCATCAAAAAGTTATGAATTCTTGCCTTGTATTGTTCTTGTCACTTAGCCGTTAAATAATTTTCAAATATTTCTACCCTCTTTTCTCTTCAGCACTTGATTTACTGTTTAGTCTGCTAGTTGATAACAAAATTGTTAGTCCTAACGAATCTGCTTAAAAGACACAAAGAAAAACTGAAAAGACATCGAAAATACTGAAGGGATACAGAGAAAACTGAAAAACTTTTATTGTTCGGGTGAGTGTGGTGTAGAAATTTGCTTATTGCAGTTATCCAAAAGTTGTAGTAACAACTATTTTAAACTAAAAGGTTAGTCTCCTGTTATTATGAAGGATAAGTTAGAACAGGAGGATTGCTAAGTTGACATCAAGAGGGTGATGTGTAATTATTATTAAACAAACAATGTTTTTAGATGCAAACAATGACCTTTGTTCTTTTATAACACCTCAATTTAATAAGCAATAATATACTCATCACCCTCTTAGTGTACAGTTGGCAATCTCATTTGTGTTATTTTGTAACTTTCAAAAGCTTTAGCATACTGACATTATTAAATTTGGAAATAATCTTGAAGAGTGGGGAAATGACTTACGATTGTGTATATGCATGTACTACTGTATTACCTAATGGTTTTACACTGGAAATTTTATTCAATTTTTATGCTAACTTAAGAGAAATTACATGGCGTAAATGTGAACTTTGAGCGGGTGCATGTAATACGAATGACGGTAGATTGACTAGCAGTTTTGACTTTGAGTTCCTGCAAAGTTGTGAAATGTATTAGGAACTGAATTTCTAAATTGTGGTTATTATCTGTTTATTTATTAATTTGCTGCTTTCCCTGTACTCGACGAGCGCGATGCTCAATGTCAACCTTCGGGTTCCTCATTTGTTTTGAACTGCATTTCATTTTTTCAAACCAATGTAATTGAATAACTTCATTTTTTCAAATCAATTTCAAATAACCGTCAATGGTGCACTGTAGGATATCCAATGATTTGTGCGAGAAATTAATTCTGAACTAAAAGACTTGCCAGTTTCCTGTTATATTGCTAAAGTAGTAGAATACTGATATTTTAATTTCGTGAATAATCTTGAATAGTTGGGTTATGAGTTTATCACTTCTGAATATGCATGTGCTGTTATTTATCACCTTACGTTTCATACTGCAAATTTCATACATATTTGAGAGAAATCACATGGCATTGTTGAGACCAGTGGGCGAGTGAGTCGTGCATAGTATAATTATTTAGTAGGGTTTGATTAAAAAATAAATCAATATAATTTTATATTACAATTCATTAACTAAAAAATAGCCTTAACTTCATTCATGTTTCACTGTATGAAATATTTTGAATGCTGGGAGTATAAGGCTACTTTGTAATTATATTTTTAAGTACGATCAGTAAAATGACTTTTCATTAGAATTACATGCAATTTTGATGTATAAAAGCTCTTTAGGTATCACTTTTAATTAAGTCACTCTTACAAATTTCACTTTTAATTAAATCACTATTAGTCATATTCAGCAAAAAGCATGATTGTGTTAGTTGGCATTTTGTGGTTTCAGGCATGGATAACAGACGACGAAAATTGAAACTGGATGGCCAGCTTATCAATGAACTCACACGTAGTGACTCTTCTTCTGAAAGTGAACCAGAATCTAAGAGATTTTGCCCTTCTGATGTAGATGATGACTCCTTTGAAGATCCTACCTACGAAGTACCTGAACGCCCTAAGTCATACTACTTCTCAGATTCAGATGATGACTCAACAGATGATGGAGCCAATGATAGAACATACGAGGGAGCCAATGATGGAAGCGATGATGAAGTAAATGATGGTGCAGAAAATGAAGCAAATAATGGCACAGCTGATGATGGGGCCAATGTTGGGAGAGATGATGAAGTCAATGATGGTGCAGAAAATGAAGCAAATAATGGCACACGGTGGCGCAAGTCAAATCCAGCCATGTGGAAGAGCAATATACGAAAGAGACTATATAGAAGAGGTGAACAACACATCAACTCTGTTGGAAAGGAAGTGCCAAGAAAGTCACCAAAGAGTGTTGCAGGCCGCAAGCGCAGAGAAAACTGTACCGAAAAAATTGATGAACGACTACGTGAAAGTCTTTGTCAACAGTACTGGGGGTTAGAAGACTATAAAAGGAAAAATGACTTTATTTTGGGAAATGTAAAAACTTTTGCACCCAAGCAAAGGAGGGGAAGATCCGAGAAACCACGGGAGGAATCACACAAATATCTTTTTACCTGCAATGGAGAAGAAGTAAGGGTGTGTAAGGCATTCTTTTTGGCCACTTTGTGTATATCCAACAATGCTGTCCTTAAAGCATTTTCTGACTGATCTGATCATAATACCTTCATTGGTGGGGATAAACGAGGACATCACGAACCCAAACACAAACTTTCAGCTGAACGACATCAATTTATTAAAAATCATATTGAGAGTTTTCCTGTCGTGGAGGTTCATTATTGCCGTGCTGACACAAGTAGGAAGTATTTGGAGCCAGGGCTGAGTGTCATTAAGATGCATGAACTCTATGAAGAAAAATGCGAAGAAGAACACCTTACCCCTGTCAGTAGTCAAACATACAGAAAAATCTTCGCAACTGAATACAATTTAGGATTTCACCATCCTCGTAAAGATCAGTGCCTCCAATGTGAAACTTTCAAAAGAGCTAGCGAACACGAAAAACTAGACCTGCAATCGAAATATGATGAACACATAAAAAGAAAGAAAGATGCACAAGAAAAAAAGAAACAAGACAAAGAAAATGCGGCCAAAGACCCTACTTTTGTGACTGCTACGTTTGACCTGCAATCTGTTCTACAGCTTCCGTGCTCTGATGTCAGTTCAATGTACTATAAACGAAAACTGTGCGTATATAACTTCACAATCTATGAAGCAAGCTCAAGAGTCGGACACTGCTATTTATGGAATGAGTTAGATGGAAAGAGAGGAAGTTCGGAAATTGGCAGCTGCATCAGACACTACCTCTTCTCTTTGCCGGATACTGTCAAAAGAGTATCCTTCCACTCAGATTCTTGTGGTGGGCAAAATAGGAACCAATATGTTGCCAGTGTACTCATGCACAGTGTGCAGTCACTGCCTCTTGAAGAAATAACTTTGAACTTTCTCTAAACAGGACACACTCAAATGGAGTGTGATTCCATGCATGCAGCCATGGAGCTTGCCAAAAAGAATGTCCGCGTGTACTCTCAAAGAGAATGGTATAACGTTATACATATAACTCGTTGTCATAAGCCATACGTTGTATACCAGCTAGATTTTTCTAGTTTTTTCGATCTGGAAAAAGTAAAGAATGATCTGATTGTTAACAGAAACAAAAATACAGATGGTGCAACTGGATGGAAATTTACAGCATAAGATTCAAAAAAGACTCGCCATTTTCGTTTCTGTATTCCTACGAACCTATGGGGGAATACCACAAAGTTGTTACGAAAGTGCAGCGAGGACGCAGATCCAAACCAGCAGCTCTTGTCCAGTTGTACAAAAAGCAGCTAGGAATCACAGCAGCCAAAAAAAGAACCTTGTGCAGCTTTGCCAAACTGGAGCCATACCTGATGACGTCCACGAATGGTACAACAACTTACCTGTTGAATAGAAACTGCAATAAAACATCAGCCTGTTCATTTTTGTGACTTTTTGTTTAAATCCAGGAACGATACAAGACTATTACTGTATTTTAAAAATGTAAATTACGGCATGATTTTGCTCTCATTTGACATAACCATTCTGGTTTGCTGTGACAGATTCTTGCAGAAAGCAAAAGGCTATTAATTTCGATTTTGTGTGCGGCGGTGTTTTCTGTTAATAAATGTGAAACTTTCAGCCTGTTTCAATTTTTTATGATAAAATCGTGTAATCGAAAAGCAAAACGAGTTTTTGTGAGAATGAGCCAAGTCACTTTCTAGCGTATTACTTCATTATTCTAACCATTCCACCATAAACACCTATACGAAAAGATGAGTCTTATTGACATTAATTCTTCATTACATGAACAGATTTCTACTCTGCTCATTGAAATTTACATTTCATTTTTAAGTTAAAAAGTCGATTTTCTCATAACTACTATAGACCGACTTAGCTTATTCTGTCATTTGACCCTCGTTATGTTATCACAAAATGGATTTTGATGAAAAGTGTGAGTGGCACTTTTTTGCAACTTCACATGGAAAAAGTCCTTGTAATGGAATCGGAGGAGTTGTGAAAAGGATGACTGCTAAGCTAGCCTATAGCGACACTTTGAAAATTAAATAATAACTCTTCAGAACATGTACACATTTTGCAAGGAAAATTTTGGAGAAAAAAATTAGCTTTTTTTTTATACTTCTTGTGAAGAAATAGAGAAAGAAAAACTTTTGGCAACCAGGTTCCAAAATGCTTCATTAATTCTTGGAACCCAAAATTTGCATAAAATAATTCCAGCCGGCAATGGTAGGGTTAAAATCTATGAAACATCAAATCATGCTAATGAAGGAGAGGAAAGAATTACAATAAAGGATTCAAAAAGAGATATGGTTCAAGATTTGCTTCGCCCAAAATATGGAGTCTATGTCATTTGTAAATATGATGACAAGGTTTGGGTGGCATTCATCAGCTCTTACAATGAAGAGTTTTATGATTTTAAAGTTAAATTTTCGTATCCGAGTGGACATAGACCGACGCGATGGCGTAGTGGTTAGAGCGTCCGCTTCGCAGTCGGTAGACCTGGGGTTCATTCCCCTTGTCGAGTCATACCAAAAGACTTTAAAAAATGGTATCTATAGCTTCCCTGCTTGGCGCTCGGCATTTATGGGTGGTTGTGGAGAACAAGCCGGCAAGTTCGCTTGTTGTGTCCTTGGGCAAGGCACTTAACGGGATGCCCCCGCCTTTATGTGGAAGACAGGTGGCCCATAAACCTCGAAAAAGGCAACTCCCAATCGAGTGCGGACTTCCCGTCCAAAGTATAGCGATACAATTCGCTTTCTCGTGAATGGAGGATAAAAATGGCAAATAAAACAAAAACAAAACAAAACAATAATAAATATTATTGATATTCTGAAATAGACGACTCTTACCATTTGGACAAAAAATATTTTGAAAATACTGGCTGCACCATCTTTAAAATTAGGAACTCAAAGGATCCAATATTACTTTAAACAAAAGAAGTAGCAATTATGAAATGAACAAACTAATAAATTCACGAGTGATACGGCTTCGCAGAGTACTGACAAACCTTCCACCAAGTGGATCTAGTATAGATCCCGCAAGTGTGGCGGTCTAAACTATGCTTTATTAAAAGCCTCTAGCTTCTTGTCGGTCACCAACTGCACTGAAGAGACCTGATAGGTCGAAACAGTGTCACTGTCTGCAGTTTTGCTAAGTGCATCGCTAGCCTCTTGCATTACTTTACATGTAAGACCTTGTGACCACTAGGCTGTGACAGCACTATTGTTCTAGCAGTTGCTAGACTTAGTGCAACTGCGACAACCGCCACTCATTCACGAGTGATACGGCTTCGCAGAGTACTGACAGACCATCCACCAAGTGGATCTAGTATAGATCCCGCAAGTGTGGCGGTCTAAGCTATGCATTGTTAAAAGCCTCTAGCTTCTTGTCGGTCACCAACTGCACTGAAGAGACCTGACAGGTCGAAACAGTGTCACTGTCTGTAGTAATACTTGACTTGTTTCAGTAATTTGTGTATACCTTCACATTCTGCTGATACTTTTAAAATGATGTCTAATAGTATAGGTATATGTTTTGCAATTTTTATTCGTACATGTGTATAAAAACGAGTTTTTGCAATTATCAGGAATATCTAGAATAGGGTTGCCATACGTCCGGAAAATTCCGGACATGTCCGGAATTCATATGGTCTATCCTGAATTTGCTCAAATGTCCGGAAATTTTGTAATTAAGCAACAGAAAAAGCAGCCAACAAAAACTACAATATTAGGATGTAATAGTGATCATAAGTGGCCAGTCTTTCTTTGCCACGAGTAGCACAAATGAGAGGGAGACAGGCGATGACCTTTTTTATTTTTATTTTGGACAACACCTTTAATTGGGGTAACACACCACAAGCTACAAGATCTCTGACCGTTAGCGTGATAGCTAAAGTAACAGACTTCAAACTCGCCAGCAAAGAGTAACAGCTTTTTAACCAAAAGTTGCAACTCTGCCAACCCTGCTGCCAATACTTAAAAGAGTGAACGGTTGTGTCCGTAATTTTGCCTCATCAGATATTGTAACCCTAATCTAGAACAACAAAATTGATAACTCTGTTTTCCTGCACTTTTGTAGTGTCTGAAGAAGGGTCAACAGTACAAATAAACCATTTCTGGTAGCTGTAAATTATGTCTAGTAATGCAGTAATATTATTTACACAAAAGCTACGCAGACCAGGCGCTAGGTTGTTCAGCTTATAAGTGTAAATTTTATTTGGAGGTTTTGTTTGTCTGCCACTGCTCTGTCCTGCACGAATGCAATTTTCAGCATATCCGATTAGAATCAAATCGTCGCAACTTCGTTTTGATTCTCCTAAAGGCATTTAATTGTCCTGCTGGAAACCAGTTAAAACGTTTACACAGTTGTACAGACTAGGAAAATCTCCAACTTAAATGTTTGATAAAAGCTCGTACGCTAACATCCAAGACATCTTTTTAAATTGCTTTTTAGGCAACTATTTTGCTATTGCAACATTTGTTCCCTCATTGTACAAATTCAATTATGCTTGTGTTTTATTTTATCTATGCACGGTGCAGCTCCTTCATATTTGGAAGCCTCCTGTGCCTTGGTTAATAAAAGAACTTGACTTGAGCAATGTTTGGCTACATTTGTATAGCAAGTGTTGCCGGAAATCGTGAAATGCACACAAAGTTTTTGCACGGATGCAACCCTTCTACCAAATTTAAGTGTAATATAGCTAACACTGCATCTGTTTGCTAATGCCGTGGAATTTTGAAACAAAGTCTTTGTTACCGCAATACTTGAATTCTTTTTTCTATAACAACTCAACTATTTCATACCGTAGACAAAATTAGCAATTTAGTAATAATATTTTACTTTTTTGAAATTGAGAAAGTGACCCTTCTAATGACAACTACCAAATGGAGTTATCAATGTCGATGCTCTAGATATCCTTGATAAATATTGTTTCAAATAATAGGCACTCATTACTATTATTTTGTGAAATTTGAGTTAATTATCTTTCTTTTTCAATAGAGAATATTTTTAAGATTGAAATTTTGGTATATTGAAAAATCTTTCACATTTTAATTAAGTTTTTGGAAATATTTGTCTTAAAAATTGCTTTAGCGGATCATTTGTATTGAGTGTTAAGCATAATAAATGGCCTATACCCATTGCTTTTTATTGCATATCTTTAAGGCTTATGGATCAAAAATTTTTTTAATTTTTCTGGGGCGGGGAAAAAATATTTTTCAAAAGTCAATAACTTTTTACCTTACAATTTATAGAATTTTTGATACTATATTTGAATTCTTTGTTCTTTTCTGACTCCAACCATATATAACGTTATATTTTAAACATATCTTGAGGAAGATAAATACATTTTTTGATAGGAAGGTTTTTGCTCCCCCAAAACTTCGTCACCCTATAACTCAAAAATTATTAGTCGTAGAAACCTAAAATTTTTGACAGCAAGTTTGGCTAAAAGATAACTCCATACACTAATTTTCATCAAAATCAGAGAGGTAGTGGTTAAAAGCCTGTATTGATTTGTCATGGAATAACCCACTTACACTTGTTGCATATTATTGCTAGAAATGTAGCAACAATTAGAAACTGGCGCCATGAGTTGAAAAACTGGTAGCAACTGCCGAAACTTGGTCGACTTAACTCAAATAGAGAGTAAGAAATTCTGAAAACTGAAAGACATTTTATCAAACGCTAACTTTTTTGAGAAAATAAGTATTTTTATCTTCCGAACTGTTTCTTAGTATTCCCGTAACAATTTACGGTTTTACGTGTTGTTGACGTGGTCCGCGATTCACTTCAGTACTTACTAAACAACATATGCTTTGTTGCATTGTTCTCCCTCGTCTCAGTTGCAAAGTGCACAAAGATTTTGAACAATCATTTCTCCTAATCTAGCAAAATTGAAGAATGATTTGTGCAGCACTTGCAGTCACCCGACAGAACATCTCTCATCCTGTTCTGCTATGGACTCTGTACATCAGATTCTTTTTGGCTACTCTTTCTGTTTTTACGACCTCTTGTTCAAGTCATCAAAAATTGCGCAACAGCCGGTGCTTCATAGCTTCTGTCCAAAGAAAGAGCCGAGTAACATCACAACCACATTCTAAGACATTGGTATTGTGTTAAAAGCATAGATTTTTTGAAATGCGGGTATTTTTATTTGCACGTAAAAGTTAAAAAATATACAAAAAACATCAAAAAACTAACCAAAAGTTGAAATATTTGTTATATATATTGCCAACAAACATACATATATTTTGCTTTTGTCACTAGGCATCTTTTAACTTCTCAATATAGCTCTTCTTGTGTAATTGAAAGTTAAAATGATGTTTATTTAGATTTAAAATCTACATAAAATTCATAAAAACTCAACGTTTCTAAAAACTAAAATCAGCTTTTCTTCGTCAGGAGTGACTAAAAGTTCAAACGACAACTTACATCAAAGTTGCAACAAAACCATTACGCACTGCGGGAAACCTGCTGCCAAGTTTAAAAAATAAAATTAACAAATTTGATCAACGTGGTGTTGTATATAAAATTCCATGTTTAGATTGTACAGGTGTTTATATTGGTGAAACTGGTTGATCATTTAAAACACGACGCAAAGAACATCAAAGGGACGTCAAACCTGATATAATTGCCCAAATAACAAATAAGGATTTAAAAAAGAAATCTACTCTAGTGAAACACGTTTGCTTAAATGGACACCGGATTGATTGGGAAAGCTCTGCAATTTTGGCTATTGAAAGTGACTATAAGAAAAGACGGTTTTTAGAATCATTTTATATACACAAAATTAATTTTTCTTTTAACGATAAAATTAACAGTTTTTATCCCGGATTGTACAAATTTATAAATTTTTGACCGCCAGCTGTCGCTACTGCACTTGTTTATTACCATAATTTTCTTTTCTCCTTTTCGTTCTGTTGATTACTATGTAACCGTTGTCTGTGCTTGAACTTTTAGTCACTCCTGACGAAGAAAAACTGATTTTAGTTTTTCGAAACGTTGAGTTTTTAAGAATTTTATGTGGATTTTAAATCCAAATAAACATCATTTTAACTTTCAATTACACCAGAAGAGCTATATTGAGAAGGATACATATAGTCAACCGGCGCGATGGTGTAGCGGTTAGAGCGTCCGCTTTGCAGTCGGTAGACCTGGGATTCATTTCCCAAGTCGAGTCATACCAAAAGACTATAAAAAATGATATTATAGGGCTTGTGTGGAAAACAAGCCGACAAGCTTGCTTGTTGTGTCCTTGGGCAAGGCACTTTACGGAATGCCTTCATTTTCATGTGGCAGGCAGGTGGTGGGGCCGAGCAGTCTACCCGTCGTGGTGGCCCCAGTTTGACTGAGGACTCGCAAATCGAGCCTAAGCGCACACGCAGTATATATACATTTTCCTGCATAATGCTCAGAACGAATAGCTCAAACGACGACAAAACATGCAGTCAAGGGAACACAAGAAAAGTGGTCACGACAGAATGTTTTTTTATAAAATATCAATACAACGGCGTTCCAAAAAGAAGGACAGAAGAAGTACTTTGCTCCCCGAAAGAATTTTTGGAACATCTGTTTTTGAGTAAATTCTGAGGCCTATCTTTAAAAAAATATGATCAAAAATTTGCTTTGTATACATGGTTATGACTCAAGACAAAAATTTATTTTAAGGAAAAAATTGATTGTTTTAATGAAAGAATCATCACTTTTGTTAATTTGTTGCAATTAGTAGTATATAGTTAATCCCATATCGGAAGAAAACATTTCGCTTCAGCATGTGACAATTTATGTTCTGCATGGGATTTTGCTATACTGCTGGCATACAATCTTTTCACCAAAAGCGCTCTAGACCACAACAGCAAAGCCATTTGTTATTGTGACCTTCAAAATTGAACCCATAATCCTGAGATTTTCACGGTTAAAAACTGGCTGCCCTACCCAATGCATTGCCGATAACACCGGCCGACAAATATTTTTTCATTTTCTGTTGCATGAGTTTTTTTAATTGATTTTATACAATTTTTGGTCGCTAATTTTAAATTTCCATTAGTTTTTTTCTGTATGCTTTACTTTTCATGCAATCGGCTTTTTATTATTCATATATGAGTGGTATTTTGTACATTTTCGTCCAACAACTAGTCACTGAGCGGTTTTTTGCATAGCTTTATACATTTTTCTGAATTGTTGTCAACATTACCGGGTTTGCTGGTTACTACCAGTACTCTACAGGCTTTCTAATTTTCAAATTGTGTTTAATTCAAAGAATTAATCTCATTCAAACATCAACTCAGTTTCAGATTTAAATATGGCTTCTTCTAGTAGAACTAGAAAGTGTAAAAAAAAAGGCTGATTCATTTTGTTACATCTGTGGCATCTATACACTTACCCGTCAAAGACGCAGTATATCATTGTTTGTGAAGCGTGCTTATAAAGCATATTTTCAAGTTCCTCTTGGTGATCAAGAAAAAAAAATGGGCTCCCCACATTGTGTGCCATAACTGTGAAGAAATGCTTTGGGACTGGACAAAAGGAAAACGAAAGGACTTACTTTTTGGTATACCTATGGTGTGGCGTCAACCAAAAGAGCATCTCACTGACTGCTATTTTTGTTTGGAGAACACAAAGGTATTGGAAAGAAAAATCGGCTAAATATCTCTTATCCCAGTATTCCATCAGCAATCCAATCTGTTTTACATTCTGACGAATTTCCACCTTCAGTATTTAATGGTTTTGTGTCTTCTGAAGATGAAGAAACTGAATCTGAAGAAGAGCACATGAAAATGGAGTATAAAAGAACAGACACACAATCTGAAAACTCATCTACCGAATGCAAAAAAGCAGTTACCCAGCAGTTTAGCCAGTTAGAACTGAATGACTTGGTGCGTGATTTGGATCTATCCAAACAAGCAGCTGAGATCTTAGCTTCTAGGCTGAATGAAAAACATGTGCTGCATAGCTCCGCAAAAGTGTTGTTTTACAGAAAAAGAGATGAGCTCTTTCTGCCTTATTTTAAAGAGGAAAAACAACGTGTTTATTGTGACAATGTACCACGACTTCTCGGCGAATCGGGCATCCCATCATACAACCTAGAAGAGTAGCGACTTTTTTTGGACAGCTCCAAGCGCAGCCTCAAGTGTGTGCTTTTACGCAATGGAAAAAGGTATGGAGCTGTTCCTGTTGGTTACTCCAATGTACTGAAAGAGCAGTAGGATGACATTGGAACAGTAATAGATCTACTTAAATATGATGAACATGGTTGGATCATTTGTGTTGACTTGAAAATGGTTAGCTTTCCACTGGGTCAGCAAGAATGCTACACTAAATTCCCATGCTTCCTTTGCATGTGAGATAGCCGCGGTCACGAAAATCACTGGACCCGAAAGGAATGGGCCAAACGTGACACCCGCAAAGCTGGCATGCCAAATGTTATTTATGATCCAATTGTAAGTAGAGACAAAATGATTTTCCTCCTCTTTACATCAAATTAGGCTTGATGAAACAGTTTGTTAAGCATTACGTTTGAATGCCAAATGTTTCCAGTATCCTTTGCATACATTTCCTGGCTTATCTTACGAGAAAATCAAAGCAGAAATATTTGATAGATCACAGATCGGTACACTTGTGCGTGATCAAGCTTTTGTCCAAGCAATAAATGATAAGGAATTGTAGAAATCTTTTAACCTAGAGCAATTCCACATTTTCAGAAGACATTCTCCACAGATGAGGATATTTTCGACCAAGAGTTGGTCCCTTGTCATTGCTCGTAAATAGTCCAAAATTTTTTATTAGTACAATATTACAGTTTTAGAATGGCCTGACAACTCACCGTACTTAATTGAATGAAGAATTTGTGGGCTGTGATCAAAAGGCTTCTCCAGCAACATAACTGTAACATCACATGTCATCTAATTGAGACGATTATTTTTATATAGGGTTGAAAAAATCATCAATATGTGAAAAATTGGTAGTATTTGCTCAAAAGAGCTAGTTAAGTCATCAAGAGCAGAGATTGATGCTGAATCTTATGACTTATCAAACGGTACTCCGTACGGCGCGTTGTAAAAGCCTTGTGTACGTTCGCAGCTTCTTCCTCAGTTGACGTATAATCGACACCTGAGCGTTCACTGCGTGCACAACGGACTACATATGATGACCTCCAAAACTTTATCCAAATGAAAATTAAACAAAATGTCCAAAATGAAATTAAACCGCTTTGTCGAAGAGGAGGCAGTTTTAGTTTGATGACGAATGATGAACCTCCCAATGAGGGGAGCCTCAAACGTAATCGCTCACGATCGCAACTACCTTTGACTTGCTGCTATTTTGTTTTTTCTTTTTAATAATAAAATCTAAACTACAAGTTAATTCTATTCTGTCGAAACAATTTGTTGAGACGCAAGTAATGTCTTACTTGATTGTATTTGTATTAATTCTAAGATATATTTTTATTTTTGAGTTGCGTGCTTAGTTTGTTTTGTAACGGTGTTGCTCCTAACGTGGACCACCCCAAAAAAGATCTTTGCCTAAAATTTGGAAAAAATATTTATCAATTCATGTGGATCTTTAACAAAAAGAATAAAGGTCTTCACCTTAAATTTGGAATGAAAATACAAAAATTTTCCGCGAAAACACAGTTTCCTTACATCGTACTTACATTTGGGTCCAGGCAATTAGTAATTCTGTGAAGAAGGCATTCTACAGCAGTTTTTCTTCAATGACTGCTCTGTTTGTGTCAATGCTGGTTGGTGCAACCGGTTCAAAGTACAAGCTATAACCAGATTTGTACTGCACAACTGAGGAAAGTTTTTATTTTCCCGTGACGGGAAGATAAGAAAAACGATTTAAAATTTAATTACCCTCAAGTTTCATTTTACATCAAAATACAAAATAGTTTTTTGTTTTATCATAAAGACTGCAATTATGAAAAACATCTGCGATTAAGTGTAATTTTTTTAAAATATGGTGTGAGGTGAGAGATTCTTTTTGGGCGTAAAGGCCGAAAACTATTTCATATAAAATGCAAATAATGATAATTCAGTTGTTGAAACACATTGATTAGAATGCAACAGGTGGAGAGCATTTTTTCAA
This sequence comes from Trididemnum clinides, assembly GCA_963675345.1. Taxonomy (NCBI): domain Eukaryota; kingdom Metazoa; phylum Chordata; class Ascidiacea; order Aplousobranchia; family Didemnidae; genus Trididemnum; species Trididemnum clinides. The sequence goes on along the minus strand of OY776292.1, from coordinate 30,809,720 downwards.
ACCAACTTAAAATCTCAAAATGGTCATTAGTAATCAAACGCTGATGCTTTGTTCATTAGTTTTTTATGCTGAAAAAATTTGTTCTTGTTTACCATATGGGTTTCAAGTTACAAATCATGTCAGTTTCATGTAATAGAAAGGCATAATTTTTTGGTGATTTATCAACCAGCGATGCGACAAGTAAACAAATTTTTTGGTCCGAGGTTTATGCTTACTCTTATGCTTATTGGTTTTTTGAGCAAGCATTTTTTCTCTCCATCTTTTGTAATAACCCTCCCCCCGTGATACTGTAAAACGAATACGCTTTCTCAGCTATTGTCAGTTGCTGTCTGTTGTACATGGGAACCGACGCGCTCTTGTGAGCAATTAAGAATATTTTGAAATCGATTTCTTATCGACGATCGTTGCCATTCTCTGGCGATTTTTTCGCGATCATCTTGATTTAAGACACAAAAAATAATAAAAACAGCGACGTCTTGCAACCAGCTGGTGTATGCATAAATTTTCAGACCAATATCTTCGCTTTCAATGGACGCTAACATGTAAATTAACCATGGAAATGTGGAAACGGGAAGAAGAATTAAGAGGGATCTCACCAACGATCTCAAGTGGTCGAGTTTGTGCAATTTTGTTTTGTAGCTCTTACGGGGTGGATTGCTTGAGGAAGTATACGAGCGTTCTCGACTAAGTCGTTTTATAATAAAAAGCGCACGAATCGTGACTGCGGCGTCAGCCACTATGATAATCACAATTACAACCATGGTTGATACAAAAATCGATTTGCTTGATTGATTGAATGCACAATCATAATACGGGGCGTAAACCCTTGTCAAGTTGCGATTGTCAATTTTTGTTTGGATAAGATCGTAAACAACATTATCATTTATATAATCATCTTTCAATCCCCCAATGGTCGCCGCCACTATTATAAGGGGAATTCCCCAGCCTATGATCAGTTGGGCTGTGGTCAGCTTTTTGTAGTTGAGCCGCATCGCAAAATCATCGCTGATTTTCATATAGAGGGAAAGGCTTTGATTAAAAAGCCAAATCGCGGTTGCAAGGAGAAAAAAATGAAAAAAAGCAGCGATCCCGAAGCATAATGTTCTGCTTTCTAGTTCGGTGGCGGCACTCGAAAAAACGAGGATGAAACGAAATCCGAACATGGACAAGGCAAGATTGAACTGCATTGCAAATCGATGTCTTATCACATCGGGGCGGTTGAGTGGAGGTGGAAGTTGGGACTGGACTTTGCAGGCGCGCGCCGTTATTAAAAAGATAAGGGTGAGAAACAAAACAAACATGGATATCCCACCAAGGATGAGTTGGGCGTAGAAAACGGAGATGGAAATTGACATGATTTCAACGGAATAGAGAAACGAGAACGAGGCATTGGAGGTGAAAAGACATCCGCAGCTTACAAGCGTCCCATCGCTGGCACCTTTAACACTACAGCCCTCGCCGGACCAAAGGTTCACCTTCTCTTCCCATCTCACACACTTATGGCTCAGATTTGTTACTCTTTGAAGCGGTGAGCTTGCGAGTTCCAGCACCGAGAAATCGTTGCGAACGTCCAATGAAAAGATCGCTGAAATATTTTCTTCCAATGCGTTTAGGTCGTCATAACAACTGAAGATCAGTACGCTGGTGTTTCGAGGCGAATGGCACTTGCCAAATTTACACAAGGTGTCGCTGTTGTCACCAAATTGAGAAACGATATTGCTCCACAGCGCCACCAAACATGAAATCTACCAAAAGAAAAACGCGAAGGTAAATTACATCTTAACCACTAATCAAAACGATGACCACTTACACTTGTTACACATCATTGTTAGAAATGTAGCAACGATTCCAAACGGGTGTCATGACTTGAAAAAACTAGTAGCAACTGCCGAAATTGATCAACTTAACTCAATTAGAGAGAAAGAAATTTTGAAAACTAAAAGGCATATCGTCAAGCACTAATTTTTTGAGAAAATAAGTATTTTGTAATGTGTTTTCTTAAAGCAAATCTCATATCAGAAAATATGTATTTTACCTTCTGATCTGCTAGTTAGTAGTCCCACAACAATTTACTGTTTCAAGTGGTTGTTAATGCTATTAATTTGAACATGGGTGAAGTATAACCAGGTTGTTAAGTGCAAATGATGAGAGTAATATTATTGGTGTTCGAAACCTACTCATGAAAAAGTATTGGCATTATTCCATAGCTTTTTATCAAAAAAGAATAGCGATTGCATTAGATACTTAATTTTAAGTGTTAGAAAGAGAGTTCAACCACACAATTTTTTAAGACACTTAAAAGGAAGTATATCTACCTTTTCCAGGGTTATTATAAATGGTTTTATGATCTTTTTGCAATGAATAGCATAAATTACCGCTTATTTGTTGACTATGTAGCATCAGTGTTAGCATTTCCTCTGTGACATTATCACGCAGTTTCTTTTAGCTATTCAGATAAAACCTGCGCTATTCTGCAAGCTCCTTGCTAGTCTTGGCTGCACTAACAAATCGTCCAATTCTTCTTCTTATTCGTCAACTCTGGCTCCGCCCTTACTTTTTCTCATTGTTTTTTTTCTGCTACACTCCTTGGCATATTTTGTAGAACTCTCTACCCTCTGTTTACAGACTGCAATTCCTGGCCATTTATTTCTCCCTGGCAACAACGCGAAAGATAAACTAACCAAACCGAATGCGTTTCTTTGGCCATCTACAGTCCCTGCAGCTTTTTTTTGCAATTGGAGACAAACTGTCTTCTCAAAATTTAACAACAATTTGCGATTCTCCTCAGTCTTTACTGCACAACATATGCTTTCTCGTCACGCTTGCATTGTTCTCCCTAGTCTGAATTGCAAAGGACACAAAGATTTGGAACAATTATCACTCCTAACCCTTTGAATCGATGTGTATCATATATGATACAGCATATCTGCTTGCTCCTGCTTTAAATTTTAACAATTTTGATTAACAAATTTTGGTTAGATCACAAGTTCAAGCAATGCAAATATTGTTTTAAGACACGTATTGCAGAATTTTGTGTTTTAGCTTAGAATTTGTAGTTTGAATTTCAGAATTTTTTTCAAAACTTTTGTTGACCAACTGTGTAGTCAGCAGTGAAAGCGTGACTCAAAGGATCTAATCTAGCAAAATTGAATGAGATTCTTTGGTACACCCCCTGCGGTCACCCGACAGGCATCTCTCATCCTATTCTGTTATGGACTCTTTACATCACATTTTTTTGGCTATTCTTTCTGTGTTTGCAACCTCTTGTCCAAGCCATTAAAAATTGCGGAACTGCCTGTGTTTTTTATAGCCTTCTGCCATGCTTCTATCCCTAGAAAGGGTCCAGTAACATCACAACCACATTCTAAGTTTAGACGAGGTGCCCAACCCAGTTGTCTACGATGCCAATAATGAATCAAACAAGCCAAATTGCTTCAAAGTACTTTCCTTAAGGCGCTGCAATTGAAAAACTATGTCTACTAGTGAAATTGTGATCGCCATCTGCAAGTCTGCAACTTATTGCGCTGACCTAAAAGTACAGGAAAAAGTTTAAAAAAGCTTAATTTCGAGTAATATGGTCTTAAAAAAGATAATATGCTAAGTAATTTCGACCGACCACTCATCATGGTGCAGCTGGTCACAGCACTCTTTCGTGCTGTTTTATCGATAAGTTTCCGTCATCCCGCACATTCCGCGGAGAGGCCACCATTTGCTTGCAACGTAAAGATGAAGGCATCTTGTTAAGTGTAGTGCCCAAGGGCAAAACAAGTACGCATGCAGGATTTTTCTCTATTCTATCACTTTTGTGCTTAGTCAATATGACTCGACAAGGGAGTTGAACTCAAACCTTCCAAATGCGAAAAAGATACTCTAACCGCAGCACGGCTGCACCATTTATACGTGTTTAGTAAATGCAGCAAAAAAACATGGCGAAGCCAACCAAAAAGTTTGGAAAAAGTGACAATAATATTTATATTTCCTTAAGTCATTTTCTGGTCAAAAAAGTCCTTTTTTAGACAGTTCTCCAAAAGTTTTGGTAAGAATTGCTGAGTGTCATTCAAAATTTTGAGGTATTTGCCGCAGAAAAACTTTAGCGACCACATTTTTCTTGTTAGGGTTACTCAAAAATGCAGTCAAAAACAAAGATACTTTTGGCGCAAGAGTTGAAATTTGTCATTTATTTAATGCAAATTACATATTTTGAAGTTTGATGATGTGTCATTAAACGTTTTCACCAAAACTGAGATTATGCTGTTTTTCAATCCTTTCTCAAAATCTTTTAAAACTTTTTTGGCCGCGCAGTGTGGTACGTTGATCTACGTTGCCGACTTTGCAACAAAACAAAAATAAAATTTATCGGTTCCTGTCAGCAAACTCACATTTTTCGAAATATTTTGGATGGGGAAAATTACTTTAGAACCATCTGCAAATTCAACTAACTTCCCATTTTTGCTCAGATTGGATTGGAAGACTTGAATGAAAAGATCGTCAAGTTTGATGGAACAGTTGCCTAACGAGACGAAGTGGCGAGCAAAATCACGATTGAACATTTTGATCAGTTCAGAAGGACGTGATCCTATTAAATATGACGCCTTTAATAATAATTTATCGTCATGTCATGGAATAAATGACATTGATTACTGTGTCTTCGCTGTATCACCATTCTTGGTGCAAAAGGTGCTTCATTGAAATAGCAACTATTGGGTTCTACACTCAATTTGGTCAATAGATTTTGCTATGAGAACTTAAGTTCTGTGTTTGTTCAATTCTTTTGTGTACAAGATCTTACCATTCCGCGCTGCGGTTCTATCGTTGAATTTGGTAGATGATTCCGTAACATTGCTACAATCTGCAATATACTAATTGTTACGTCACTTCTGCCAAACAATGGCTTCAACCAAGCCATAGCTTAATTTTAAAACGGGTCTTCATGACGAGAAAACGACTGAACATAGATCCAAAGATAAACAACATACGTATATTTAGTCTGCTTTTCCTCTTTGGATGGCCGAGGGATCAGTTACCCTTGTAGTTTTCTGGTCAATTTCACGACCTACAGCAACAGCCCTAAACTCAACTAGTTTCATTTCAAATCTTAGTTAAGCCAAATGGCCAATGCAGCTCATATACCAAGGTGTTGGAATGCCAAATGGTCTTTTTCAGGTTTCGTGACAAAAACAATGTGATCTGATACCTATCTCTAGCAAAAGTATGTTTTTTAACCGTTTTGATGCTGATGTTGATACAGTATGTTGCAGCTCCGGGCGTCCTCGCAAAGTCTTACATGAAAAAGTTCTTAGAAATGTTAAATCTTCTCTATGGTCCTTTCTTCCCAGTGATGCCGCTGTTTTAAAACTGCGTTCTTTAAATAGATGTAGGCTATGATGTTAATGTACACTTACTGTCAGGTGCTTGAAAAGCGAACGTCACAGGCCATGCAAGCAAGCAAAATAGAACCTGGCTGCATTTAGTGTTTTTTGTCATCAATTCTTGATTTATCTAAAATATCAGAACTTTACTTTATGCGCAATATCAACGGATTCTTCGCCATCTTCTGTCGATGTGCTGCCAATGACTTCACCTAGCCTTAAGACAATCATTTTGCACATTGCTAGCACAAGTTCTTTTCAGTGGCTCCATCTAAACTATGCAAAAGAATAACAAACTGCTGTATCTTTGTTGTCCAGACGCTACAAATCTTTTGGTTATCCTTTAGAACAACTCCTATTTTAGAAGTTTTAATTCACCTCCCTGTCAGTATTGCTGGTTTTTACTGAAATTGCTGCAATCAAACAACGGAGATTTCCTTAAAAGTATTTCTTTCAGGAGCACGTCAAGATAAAAATTACTCACTCATAAAGTTTATTTCAATTTTTAAGCCTTTCAGGTTTTTACATGTTTTTGATTGCTGCTTTTCTTTTTTCTGCTTAAGATCCTTCTGGTCCAAAGTAATCAAACAATGCAACTTCCTGCTTAACTCGATTTTCATTCATTTTTACGCCATTATCGTTGCGTGACTAGACTGCATACATTAAGATATCCATCACGTTAGTAAGCATTTTGACGATTACACACAGCAATCAACGTGATGCGGAACAAAGTTGAATAAATTGTTGTAATTAGTTACTACATACACCAACCAGTAGCGTAGCTAGAAATAAATTTTTTTTCTTTGGGGGGTGGGTAGAAGAGTAAATATTGTATTTTTTGGGTAAGGTTTTCCCGCATTTTGTGAGTTGACGTTTTTTGTTTGTTTTGACTTTTAACAACTTTCTAAATCTAAATTGTCCAAGAGAAGCGCTTGGACCTTTGCCACTCCGAGAGTATGTAGGTAAACACAGAAATATGTCTCAATAAACCAAACAATTTCCGACATAGCAAAAAATAACTGAAAATTACCCAAATTTAACTTTAAACTTGATTACAGAAAGCATGCGTCCATTCTTCAGCCAACATAAATCCGAATGAATCCTTTTTAATTTAAACAAATCTAATCCTGTAGTGCTCAGTGCGCCACAAACAATTACCATCAAGGGCACTGAAGGCTGATTGCTTGCAATGCAACTGGGCTGAAAAAACCTGATTACATAGGTAGAAGAACGTGAACCGGTATGACAATGCAAACTGAGATTTTAAAGCAAGTGTTCAAAACAAACACCCGTCAAACCAACAAACAGAAGCGATGCTGTAACACAACGGCTCCTTGAAACAGAAACTGCAGTGCGGTCTTAACAAAATAACACTTACAGGCACCGCTAGTAAAAAAAATGCAGACATTACAAACATAAAATGATGAACTACAGAGAGCATTTACATGAATACACATATCATGATTAACTATACTTTACATATAACACGATTACAGCAGAACAATATATACATCAAAACGGTAGCGATGTCTAATGGTATGGCGAAAAGACACGAAAGGATATGCTAACTGTAAATCTAGAACTAAACATAAACTCACATAAAAAGTTTTCTGGAGCAATTTTTATAAAGTCTCAAAGCACGTATTCGATTAGGGTAGTCCCCGCTTCTGAAGCTTTTCCCATCAAGGCCATCGTGGCGCGACGAACTATCTGCTAACCTTTCCAGGATGAAGGCAGTGAATACGATGAAGGTGATAAGCTTTCCTATGAGGCTAGTTCTCAGCATCACCAACTAAAACCAACTGTCCCACAGCTACATTTTTTTGCAAAACCTTTCATTTGTTTTGGCCCTGTAAGGTTGGAAGACAGGACTTTATCCACCCTAACCAAAACCGATGTAAAAAGGTGGCACTATAAATAAATCTTTGCGAAGATTCCCTCTATCATGAAAACTGCCTACAGGAATATTAGGAGCCAGGCTTTGCCCCCAAAATAAAGAGGGAGTACTTGGAGACAAGTCATTAGACTGATCGCTAAGGGTAGAAAAGGGCGATCATTGGCAATGCAAACAGAGTCCGAGGCAAATGTTTGAAGTTCTATCAGGGAAGACAGGCGGCGAGTATTATAAAGGGCACAATGTAAGGCATTTCTGAACAACTTGATTATACTCTCCCTACTGCCTACTGTCTGGGAACATAAGGGAGAATTTTAATCCAGTCAATATCAGATTAACGCAAGGCATTGTGAAACTCGTCGAGCCGAACAAATCAGACAATTTAGACGTCACTGCGCAAATCGTAAAAACGTTATCTGAATAAATAACATCAATTTTGCCTCTCAAATTGGTAAAACGCGATAAGACTAACAAAAAACTATTCGGACCTAAACTGGTGACTACTTAAACGTGTGGTACATTGCGTACAAAACAAAAAGAAAATAAGAGCCCCCTTGCCTTATATTCAACGCAATTTTGACGGTATCGAAGAGGTCCTAGGTTGTCTAACCCGCAAAACTAAAACAGGTTTGTTGCAAGCAGTCAAATGACAGACCGATAAATCAGCCATTGATTGCCCGACAGGTTTAGCTTCACGTAACGTACAACTGCCACAATTCCCGAGACAGTGTTTCACGCTAGAAACACCGCGTACAATCTAAAATTTCTGGCGCGTTTCCATCAGCGTATAAGCTGGGCCTGCAAGCCCAGCATTAGCATGCGCCAAAAGCACCACAAGATGTGTCAGCGGGTGTCTACCAGGTAATATGATCGGGTGCTCAGTATCTGTCGGAAGATCGGCATTTTCTAAGCGACCCTCTAGACGTAGAAGTATAACTGGGCCAAGCAAGGGTCTAAATTCATTAAAGTATGAAGTTCAGTGGTGAGCCGTGTTTGTTTAGGATTAGTGCGGTGCCTTTTCATTTTATACACAATAGCTCTAAACAGTATGAGAGATCGAAACACAGTCAAAAATGATGGTGGCGATCAAATGTTGGTTGCTTTCATAGTTACAAAAATAAATTATTTAGTGGTAAACCTATTTTTTGCAATTTGTCGCGGCCCCTTTCCCATTTATATTTGTGGTGTTAAGTTCTTTGGCTGCGCTATTTACCTTGTTTCCAGCGTAGCGACAAAAGCGGCTATGCCTTCCCCTGATATGATTAGACATTACGCTATAAAAAAAGGAGTTATCTTCCATGAATTGAAAAAAAGAATTGTTTGGAAAGAGCAATCAAAACCGATCTGTGCAAATTGATACTTTACAAAGATGGATTGTGCCTATGCATAGTTCAATTGTGAGTGATGCCGCTTGATATTTGCCATTTTTTGTGACCAAAACTGAGAAGCCGAGAGTCGTGTATGACCGCGCGGCAAAGGTTGATGGTAAATCATTAAATCAGCTAATTTTAGCTCATGAAAACTTGTTGAGCAATTGGTTGCAGATGTTGTTAAGATTTCGTTTGGGCAAGTATGCGTGTGTTGCTGACAGGAGTAAATGCTTTTTTCAAGTTGGTATTCCTAAAAACCAACTAAATTTTTTTCGCATTGTTTGGTTTGAAAATAATGATTTAAACATAACCTCTATATGGATGATTTGTTGTTGTCCAGTGATTCCTTGATAGAATTGAAGCAAATTACAAATCAGAGTATGAAGTTTTACGAAAGCCAAGAATTTAGCCAGCACAAGTGGGCGTACAATTCATTCATTAGGCAAATTTTGTTATAAATTCCACGTTGTGATCTTGCGACTTGTGTCAGAGAAGTAGATTTGGGTTCGGATCCTTTACCAAACAATTCGGCCCTTGGCTTGACGGTGGGTTACAGAGAGTGATGTTTTGAGCATTCTTTGACGTAATTTTGTAGATGCTTCAACTGGGCGTGAAATGCCGAGTCAGCTCACCAGTCAGTTCGACCCTTTGGAAATAAGTTTTTCATTCGTGCTAGAGGAAAATTGATTCTACAGGAAATTTTATCTTCGGACATCTTGTGGGACTAGAAGCTACCAGTGAGTATTTCTGAACGCTGAAAAAATGGCTTTCGCCTTTTGACTCTCTTTTTGTGAATTTGAGATTCCACGTAATTGCTTCGGAAACGTTGACATACCAATGAAAAATATTTTGTAACAACTGCATGGGTTTTGCGACGCATCTAATTTTGTCTTTGCATGTGTAAATACATTTGCGTCGTCTGGCAAATGGTTTATCCAAAATTGAATTTTTTAGTTGGAAAATGTAGACTGGACTCAACCTGTCAGAGCTGCTGGGTCATTTTCGGTAAAGAATTGGAAGCCGCAAAATTGTGTATTGAGATAATATTTGTGGCTTTGAAGAATTTGCGTCATCTGAAGTGCAGTGTTTATATAAGGACCGACTCTCAAGTAGTCCCTAAGTGGATCAACAATCCTGATTTACACCTTGTACGATTTGCAAAGCCGTGTGTTCATAAGATTTTGGGTGCTGCCCCGCCTAAAGCTTGGAATTATGTTTACACATTGTTCAACCCCGCCGATGTCGTTACTCGTTAGGTCGGCTAGGATGCCTGTAAAAATTCCCATTCGGTGTAGTTGTGGTTGAAAGGACCTGATTTCCTTCTTTAAGAACAAATGAAGCCAAAGGTCGGGGTTGGTACTTCAAATGACAGTATAGCAAAAATTTCGTTGGAGCTGATTTTGGATAAAAGCGCTCATTACATAAACTTATTTCTCCCTCTCGCAACCTTTATGCGTTGAAGAAGCATTTTTCGTATCTCTGTACATTTGTTGCTTTCATTATTGCAACGGATAAGAAAGTTGAATTTGTTTCACCAGTTTGGAATGCTAGTTATCTAAATAATGCCTTTTGTGACGCCATTAAGTATGTTCAGTTGCAGTGCTTTCGGCTTGCCATGACTTCTTTGAGTCAAGGTACTCCCGATAATTTTAAAGGCAGGCCTGTTAGTAATAGCTAGTGGCAAGATTCTTTCCTTGTGAGCATTAACAGTTATGATTGAGAGAATATGATGATCGCAATTTCGTGTACAGGAATTGCGGAAGTGCATAAAATTTATTATCTTTTCATTACTGTTCACGCAAGAGGCCGAAAGGTGCGGCCATCGCAGCCGGTTGAACCGAATTACTAAACCCCAACGTTACTAATGGAGGCCCTGCCGAGCGACGCCTGCCAAGCCGGCTAGTAAGATATACTTTTATAAATCAAACATCAAAAATCTCAATATTGACTAGATAACCAACCGCTCACAAATAACAACACACGCAGTTGCCAATCTATACACATTATTCGCAATTGCGTAAGTGATTTAGATCATGACTCCTCGTAAAAACTAGTTTTTGCCCGGAGGTATGTTGCGTCGCATCTGGATCCTGTGGGCTTCGAACCCTCGTTGTTTGAGCTGCTCTCCCGCGCATCCTAGGACTCGCTGTCATGAAATCACGTACTGCCATGAATGCTTTAAAACACCACATTTAGTATGTAATTATTGGAACGTTTTTCTACGCCTAATTACATTTTGTGAGGTCAATTTCCTGTAAGGTTATCAGTTTTAGTTCATACTTGAGCGGTTAGCAGTAGAGTAAAAGAGAATCCTGGCTCAAAAGTTAACGGTACGTAAGTCTTGTGCTTTGAATGGAATTGCTTGGGTTTGAATCTTGTCAGGTGGGATATCGGGCTAGCCAGGAGCCACGTAAAGTATGTTATACCTGACATGAGACATAGCTGTGATAATGCGTCTTCATTACCCGTATTTGAGGTATGGTCCCACCTATTTTGCAATACTAACGTTGTTAGGATCGTGACTCTTCGTAAAAACTAATATATGTTTATTTTTGCCTGAGATAGCATCCGTCTTTTTGACCGGATTGCTTATTTGGATTTATTACAAAATATGATTTTGGCTTTTTATACCCAGTATTGTTGAATAAAAAACCTTACCGTTTGAAATTGAAGCCAGGTTTTCCGCGTAACTTGTGCTTGCCGCTATACAAACGAGAAATGAATTAGTCAGTTTATTAATAAAAAGAATAAAGCCAAAATGCTGGAAATATTTTATTAAATACGTTTCGTTTTTATTAAAACGATTTTTCAAATTTTTAATCAACACTAAAAGCAACGCCAAAAGTAACTGCTTTTAGTGTAAAAGCGAAACGTTTTAATAAAATGTTTACCCTTTTGGCTTTACTCTTTTTACTAAGAATTGCGCAAAAATCCCATTGTTATGCTACTAGTCACTTGATGTTTTTGTTTTTCTAAATAACCTCAAGTCAATGTGTAAAATAAAACTTTGGTGGCCGAATAGTAAATAGCGCACTTCCAAAAATCAATTCGCTACAAAATTTTCCTTTACTGACAAACCGGTATATTAAAGTAGCAGGCAATTTTTGCCGACAGTGATACAATTCAATTTTACCAAAGGTTCAAAATCAAATTATAAGGAATTCGGTCACTTTTACTAAAAATCCATTTGGAGCAGCCATGCTTAAGCGAAATCATTAGCTGGCTTCATCGTAAGCTTGGTTTCATTTTTTAAAATGTGAGATCGCTCGGCAAAGCATCAAGTGCTTTTCCTTCAACAAATAAAACAAGCAAAACTAACTTTTGATGTTGCTCGAACTTCGTGTTTCAGGAAAATGGATTTTAATCAAAATTAAAAAATAGAACTACAAACAGCTAAGGTCCGATTCTCTTACTATAGGATGATTGCTGGAAGCAAAAATGCAACATAGGCTGAATAAGTTTATGCTGTTAGTCAATAAACTTAGTTTGCCAGTTTCTTACAGAAAATACTGGCACTTATGAAGAATATTATGTCCAAGATAGGTTAAGCTAGCGTACCGGTTGTTGTTTAAGGTAATCTGCCTCTGCAATTTTTGAAGCTGAAGCTGATGCAGTTTTTCAATATCAGCATTTTTATGACGATTCTCTAAATTTGTGATTGATCAACACTCATTCATCTGCATTAAGTTTCCAAGATGCTTGTATTGTTACAGCTTTGGAAACACTACCTATTGATATAGACAAAATATGACACAAATAAAAAAGAAAAGGCTTACTAATGCTTGCAAGTTAAGTATATTTGCACGTCAACAGTCAAATACAAACACTTATTTGGTGTATTTTATAGAAAAAAGTGAAGTTTGCGTTGTGGCAATGCCGAGTCAAACCTGTGCTGACAGTTGTCAACTTAATACCACATTTGTTTTATGAATAATTTCTATGAAGCTGCCTCATTTCAACTGAGCTTACTTTTCACGCGCTTTGATTTACATTTGCTCGCTTCACACAAAATTTGGTTCTCCTTTGATAAAATATAAATTTCTCTTCACCCAATAGCTACATTCGGGGGAAATTGGACTCCTAATTGAAGAATAATTATTCAAAAACTATAAAAATTAACTGTGCAACATCTGATGGTTTCACAGCTGGTCACGATAAAACGTGAGACGTTTGTGCGACAATATGTAACACTGCAAAGCACTACCAGTAACTGATAAGCCTACATGCAGGAAAAAATGCTGTTGACAGTTTCGATGGTGCAGATATGATTAGACATTACGCAATAAAAAAGCGACTTATTTTCTAAGAATTGGAAAAAGGAATTGTTTGGAAAGAGTAATCAAGATTGATCTGCGCCAATTGACTCTTCACAAGATGAACACCATCTGACAAACCATTCTAAAAAATGAACACCATGAAACAACCATTCTAAAAAATCAGTAGAGGTATTTGCCTTAAAGCATCGCCGAGGTTTGAAAATTATGTTTTTGGTGTCTATGAGTGAATATCATTTTCAATTAAAGTGACTTTACGCAATATTTGCTGCATTAGTGGCCATAGGTATGAGCAAACTGGGGAAATGCCTAGGGCCTTCTCACCTGATTTGTTGCGCAAAAGGGCCTCCTATTTAAGTTATGGCGTTAAAAGGTCCATAAAAGTGTTGTACATCAAAATTTAAGACACATATTTTTTGGCCAAAATAACTTTTAACAGGCCCGCTCCAGTTACTTTTTTAGGCTTTCATAGCAAAATCTATTCAGTAATATTCCTTAACCAATATCATTACCTTTTTTCATTTATTACCGGTAATGCCTTGTATGAATTGCAAATGTGCTAAAAAGAACTCAGGGACCTGCTGTTTATTGTTCAACTTGCAGCAGATCACACCTCTTTCAAAATTATTAATTACGTCGCGCCTGCCGCTCATTTCAACAACTTTAGAGAATTTGAGTTGAAAGAAACTTTTGGGCCTTAGCGAATAACTCTAACTTTAGGCTCAGAAGTGAAAGCTCCGGAAAGGCCATATCTTTGAGCAACCGATTCAAAGCCCTTTCACTCCGCTGCTTTGTATTGTATTGTATTGTTTATATTTATTCTCCATTCACGAGAAAGCGAATTGTATCGCTATATTATGGACGGTAAGTCCGCACTCGCTTCGGAGTTGCTATTTCCGAGGGGTCTGGGGCACCTGTCTTCCACATAAAGACGGGGCGTCCCGTTAAGTGCCTTGCCCAAGGACACAACAAGCGAACTTGCCGACTTATTCCCCACAGCCTGCCTTAAATGCCGAGCCTCAAGCAGGGAAGCTGTGGATTCCATTTTCTTAAAGTATGTTGGTATGACTTGACAAGGGGAATGAACCTCTAGTCTACCGACTGCGAAGCAGACGCTCTAACCACTACACCGTCGAGCCCTTTCAGTCCGCTGCGACGTACTCATGGTTTTTATTGGTGTGCAAAACAAGTTTACCATCTTCCGTGGCTGTCCCACGCAAGATGATCCGAAAACTTCGAGTCTGTAATCCACAGATGGACTCTCACTCATAAGTCGGTTTTTCTGATTTTTGTAAAACACAAGAGCAACATTTTTTCCACTCTAACCTACTAGCCGGTTTTGCCGGCGTCGCCTGACAGGGGCCCTCCATTAGTAATGTCGGGGTTTAGTATTTCAGTTCAAACAACCGGCTGCGCTGACTTCATCCGTTGGGCTCTTGTGTGAGCAATAGCGAAAAGTTAATTAATTTTATGCACTTTCACAATTCTTCAACACGAAATTGTGATCATCATGTTCTCTCAATCATGACTGGCAATGCTTACAAAGAATCTGGCAACAAATTATTGTGGCATATCAATACTTGTGAGGGAGCAGTAATTGAAACATAATTAAAACTGATTGTAGCGGCGAAATGGTGCTTGCTTTCATAATTATAGAAAAAATTTATTTCTTGATAAACCTATTTTGCGATGTGGTGTTGCCCTTTTCCTATTTATATTAGTGACATTAAGTTCCTAATTTGGCTGCACTATTGGTTTTGTTTCTGAGAATATAGAGAGAACAAAAGCGATTATTGCTCTCTCTATTTCAGTTTTACAAATTGTTGTGGTTATGGTTTTATGCCGATTTTTTCTTAAACTTGGAATTTTATTACAATGCTGTAAAGCAGGGATGCAAAAAATACGATCGCGCAGTAGCGCTGTGCGACAAAAAGTTTACGCGAGGAAATGGGATTTGCAAAGACGTAGTAGTTGCAAGTTTATATTTTGAAGTACATTATAAGAGAATAATAGCATTAAAAATGATATTATATATTTGTGCGCTAGCAAAAATTTCTACGTGCTACTAAATTCCAAAAAAAATTTGCACCCCTGCTGTAGAGTATAGATATAAATACCTTAGCACGCAGCATATCAGCATAAGAAAAAATTCTTTCTTTCTTTATAGTATATACGACGGCGTCACCCAAAGAGCCACCGTCAGTAACGTCGGGATTAAGAGTGTCGGTTCAGCCGGCCAAGCCGGCTTTACCTACGAGGTTCTTGTGTGAACCAGTTATCAAACGTTTATGTGTTTTCTGCACATAAGATGCTCACGACATTTTGTGCTCCTTTTCCTAATAGAATATCTCATTTCAAGATCCTGGTTACGCCTTAGGTCAAGGTGCCCTGTTCATTGTTTCGTGCGTTGGGTCAGGTTTTGTGAGTGTGGTCTTGTTTGATTTGCAAAAGTGTGGAGATATGGTCGCGGTTTAGTAGGTACAGGTAAAGGGTGAAATCATGTTCCTGGTGCTTTTGTGCATTTTGGTTTACCTAAACGGAAAGGAGTCAGTTCGGAGGTCGGCAATCATTACTTTTGAAGAGCCGTTTTTTAAACTAAAGGTCACTGTGCGCAGTATACGTTTTTGCATATTCTTGTTCACATGCTTTGTGCAAATATTTTATTCTCTTGGACGTTTACATGATGCTTTGCAGCAGCGCTGTCGAACTCATTTTCAGTGAGGACCATATCAGCTTTATGGTTAACGTCAAAAGGCCAATTGTAACTGTTAAGACAGTATAAATATGATTTTTATCTGCCGGAGAACGAAAACCTGCGAATATGTTGCTACACCTGTAAAGTAGTATATGTATTTAAATAAAAATGCATAAAAACTGTTGACTCAGTGTACAACTATATGGATAAGTTAATGAGGTGATGAGCCTGCCTTGAACAGAGTTCAGTTGATCCTTTCTCAACCTTGGGCAACACCTCACATACCACCCACATTTATTGATGATGTTTTGAAAACAGGAAACACAGAACACAATGCAAGCACAGCCATTAAATTCCACACCCATTCAACTGCTGTTTCCGTTGGTTGAGATACGTTTCATATTTTTAATTCAAAGTTATTAAAAATGCTTACCCAAGTGTTTTCAGGCCGGATGTCTGACACCGTTTTCCCTTGGCCAGTGTGTCAATGTCTGGTTTTAAGTCTTGTGCTGAAACAATTTTTAAAACAGCGTGGAGGCTGTCATCGGTGATGCGTGATCTGTGCTTGGTCTTGTTTAGAATTCATTATTGAGAACAGATAGATGCTCCCTAACATGGGCAGAACACGAGCAGCATGAAGTTGGTGCTGTGGCATCAAACCAAGGGCCAGCGGACGTCCTCAATTGCAGAATTCTGGAATTTATATGTTCTCAGACCACCATCGCTTTGAATCTCTTTTAACTTTACTGAAGATAATCAGGTGCACTGCAGACGTCGGTGGTGAAAGGATTGGCAAAGATGGAAAAGCCTGAGTAATGTGCTTTAAAGTCAGAGAAGCACCGACCAAACTCATTCATTATCGGCTAAGTTTGGTAGCCAACCAAGCACAGGAAAGAGCATCTGGAAATGCGGCTGAGAAGCTCTCACAAACAGGAAAGTTTTACTTCTGACTGCCAAAGGTAAAGCTTATGTTGAAAAGCTGTGATCATATCGCACATCTGCGTGATGATTTGTTTGGGTCCATGTAGCTTCTGATTTAGTTGGGCGAGGTGCTCCGTTATATCACAGCACAACGAAGTCACACAGCCAGTTTGGATCTGACAGTTCAGATAAGGGTTTTCCTTTGCTATGCATGAAAAAAGCAATTTTTTTCTCTGAGCTCAAACACACGTTTAAGGTCTTTGCTCTTACTCACCCATCTTACTTTTGTATGGTACGACACGTCTCCATGCGCCTAGCCCGCTTCCTGCAAGACCTGCTCGAACTGCCGGTGATTTAGGCCACTCCAATGAAGCTCACTGTTTTCATAACTGTGGTCATTACATCATCCAGCTCCAGAGTCTTTCCATATAGAGCTTTTTGATGGATAAAATCAATGATATGCTAGTAGAGATAGCTACTTCTTTGGATTTTCTCTTTCATTCGTTCCACGAAGCCTGTTTTTCCTCCACATTTCAGGTGCACCACCGTTAGTTCTAGTAATTTTTCCCACGGTAATTTATTTTTACTTATGACCTCCACCGCTTCAAAAATGTTTCCCCCCTTTGTAGTCCCGTGCATGGCAACAACGTCCAAGAGCTCCTCCGTGGCGGAGAGGTCCGACTTCACGTCTTTAATGAAAATGGATTGCTGCGCTGTATCCAAGTTGTCCGTGCTATCACGAGCAGCTAAGGAAAACGCCAGGTATCTGCTTGTCTTTTTAGCCAGCTGTGTTGCCAGATCTCCTGCTAGTACTCCAACTCGGTCGGCGACGGCATTTCTTGACAAACTGATTTTTTTTAAACTTTGTATCTGTCTGGAGCTCACTTGCTCACACACCTTCGGCATGCACTGCTTCAAAATGCACCCTCTTTGAAAACGACTTTGAAGCTCAGGCAATTTCTTCATCTACAATAAAGCTGGCTGTCATTGCTGCCTCGTTTTTAGCTACAGCTTTTGTAAACATCATCTGCTACGATTGTAGTCCGCCTTTTGATTTTTGAACAATATGCTGTTTTTCTTCGAAGCCAAATTTTGCATATTTAGCTCCGTATTTGGTGTCAAAATGCCAACGGAGATTTTATTGTTAACAACTAATACCGCCTCATGACACAAAAGACACCGATTTTTCTGCTTGATACACAAACATGTTATTTTCCCAACTTTCTTGAAACTTTTATGTGCATCTACTTTTTTTTCCTGGACAATTTGGGATCAAAAGTAGACATCTCTCAAAGGCTAGGCCTGCTCAATTTTTCTGCTGAAGCGGTAGTTCACGCGAACTTCTAAAAAGGAAAGCAAAAAATGAGCGTAAAGGAGAATTAACCGCAATCAACTACGCTAATGCTTAATCAGCATCTGTGTGACGTAATAACAGTTATGTTGCAGTGAAACGAGCCTGAAAACTAAATGACTTTTTTAAAAAAGAGAATTTGGGCAAGCGACATACTAAACCAGCAAAGTTGAGCATGGCGAAGACCATCGTTCACCTTTGCAAACAGGTATAAACCACTGCTGTGGCAAAAAACTATGTAGGCTGACGCTTGAATTTTAACTTTGGCGGGCCACATAAAATGACATTGCAGGTCACCAGTTTGACAAATGTGCTTTGCAGTTTGCGTTTTTGTTCGACATTTCAATTTGTCCGCTAGATACGCACCAAGAGAAAATTGGTTTTGGACACAAAAACGTACAAAAAGGTTTTTGTTGACAAAACTGAAGTTCACCCAACAAGGCATTCTATGTAACATCATACATATATCCAAGCGGATAAAAATATCCGCGCAGAAATGCTTAAGAGCAATAAACGTGTATTCTGTACATTCATCTTAAAACTCATTCGGAGCCATAAAATCTCACTGACCTTTAAACTGAACGTGAAATATTGTTACCTAGCTTTTTGGAAAATATGCTTGGCATTTTTTCTCAAAAATTACTTCGAAACTATTACAACAATTATATTTTTTTGAATTTGTTGTTCGTAAAAAATAAAGCTGATGGTAAACTGGTGGAATGATAAATGCAAGACCGTAGGAAAAAAATATGAAGGTGGAAGTCACAAGCTTTTAAGATATTTGTTCGGAAAGAAACTGTGACCAAAGCGATAATATTGTAGCCTGCCACAAGTTGCTAAATTGTTTTCAGGTAAAGTTCACATTGCAAGTTGCTTGCAATGATTTTGCTCTTAGCTTGCAACTGTTTTTATGCCAATAAATTTTGGTAAAGTTGAAGAGATATAAACTAAAAAAAATTATGAAAAGTGTGTCCTCAAGTGCATTCCCACTATACTGCGCAAAGTTTTTTGTTATTTCGCTCGAACAAGATCATTGTTTGGCACGATCTCTTGGCTACGCCTTTGCTAAAATCTCTTCTTGCAACTTTTTCCCCGATAAAGCATTATTTTTTAGGTTTTTATAGTAGAAACCTGTTTTTAATAAACCTTTTTGGTTGCCAACGTAAATATTAGAAAATACTTGTGTTTTGACGATATTTACCTAGAGCAGCACTTCTCAAACTTTTTTGTTTTGCGACCCCATTTTAGAAATTTTTTTCCGACCCCTTAATTGGTAGCTTACGCGTCAATGATACGAAAACAATAAACATTTCATTTCAAAAACTGGCGTATCTAGAAACAAGTTTTGGGGGCGAAGCATTAAATAAGCTCAATCCTATAAACAAGTGATCACACAAATTAAGTGAGCTCAATCTTCTGTTAGGGACGGAACTTTAAACAAAAAGCACCTTGAAAACAAGAATTTTGCTATTTTGGTGTCCAACGCAACTACTTTTTGACATTTTTTGCTGCCTCATACCGTTTGGGGACCATCTCCTTTCATTTCTTTGCCTCCCCCTCAAATGCACCACTGATCACATATTTCTGATGGTATTTTTGTCTAAGGCAAAATCGTACAAATTCCTACAACCCACGAAATAACTACAGTGTAATAAAAGAACAGATAATGGAATCAGTAAAACAAATAAAGAATCAACAAAAAAAAACAATTCATTTCGTAGAAGTTATCTTATCATTTGTAATGGGATAAATGTGCTTGATGATTTATAAATGAAACGCACTGCTTGCTCACAAAAATGTTTTTAAATACCTGCTGAAAAATTGAATGTTTACGCAAATATACTAACACTTTTCAGTTTTTGAATTTTCGTGTCAAGGCCACAGGGAAGGGGCATGGAACTGTGCCTATCTCTAAATACGCTATTGGTCAGGTGGCCAACTTGCATAGCTTCTGCATTTTTTGATTAGCTTCCGCTTAGATCTACTTAAGCAAATCAACAATCCCAAATCACTAAAAATAACTACTAGAAAGCTGCTTTTTGTTAGGCTGAAAAAAATGAAATCTAAATGACAGATAGAGCTGTATAAAACCTTTCTCTTCTGTATCAATGTTATTGGCGATTTTTCTGCACAATTGCTGTATTTTACATGACAAGTCAGAATTTCTATTTTTAACACTCTTTTTGTGTTGTAAATTCATTCACATTTTCTTGCACATGTTCGTATTTCCTACTGATTTTCTTATTTTGATCATATCCTCCTAAATTTCTTTTTTCATGACTTTAAGGTTCATATTTTCTCAACTAAGAAAATTTCTTTCCCTCTGGAAGCAAGGTTATAACAATCGATGTATTTATTTGGCAACAAAGTCAATGTCGATCAGTACGTAACAATGATAAACAGGGCGTAACTGGCATAACTTGTTGCGATTGGTTGATAATTTCACTCGATAGCTCAAACAGACATTCTAGCAGGCAACTGACAGCGTGAAACCCCGAGTTGCCACAAACTAATTTTGCTATAGGCCTACTTCTAAATATTATTGCGAAAATTACAAAAACTTTTATTTCTGATTTACCCAGCCAATTTGTTTCGCGACCCCAAAATTACAGTTTGCAACCTCGAATGGGGTCGCCACGCATAGTTTGAGAAGCCCTGACCTAGAGGGTAATGCGGATGAGTTTTCTTGAGACTGATGGTCACAAGCACCATTATTTTGCTCTAAGTTTAAATTACACGTCTGTTGTCAAGTTACATCATTCTTTTCGTTTTAAATAAAGTCTAGTGGTTTAACATTTATGAATGAAAAATTAATTACCAACTGGACAAAAACTAACGTAACCATCGTGTTGCAATGCAAAATGAAAAGGACGTTTATGGCTGTTGAAATTAAATTAAAAAAAGACACGAATAGCGATATTGCTTTGCACATCAAAAAACGAATAGAGATAAAGTAAAAATAGATAGAATGAAAAACTGTTTTACGTACTTGCAATGCATTACTTACTGCTAGATGACACAAAGAACGATTGTGAATTTGAAGCGCACTCTTTCCTTTGCGGTAATCTTGCCAACCATCTACTACTTTAACCCATTTACTGTTTTGAATTCCTTCTTTATATTTTCTTGAAAGTCGATTGCATTTAATAGCCCAGAAACAACTTGAACAATGACATGTTCCATCATCGTTGCAATGCAACCATGCAAAATCTGTAAACCATTCTCTTCGTAAGCTGCGACCTCGACGAGTTGGAAGTTCGTTTGCCGACATGTTGATATCAAAAGGCATAGGAAGAGTCGTAATGTCGTTACCACTTTCTTCACCAATCTGGTCCGTTAATGCTATTACATTTCTTGAAGTTGAAGCTTGATCTGAAGTGCTACCATCAATTGATGATCCTCTTCTCCTATCTAACTCGTTTTCAGTTCCTGAGTCCCTAATTCTCTTATCAATTGGTCTAAAAAATGCTCTAACAGCAGATTGACGTTTCATTTTGCACCATTTTTACCTAGAATGAATGCCATCTCACAAACTTTCCTATTTGTCCTACAGTTGCTCTTTTAAAATTGTTTAAAAAAAACGTTTTTCACTTTAAACGCAAGGTCTTTGAAGTTACCTTTTATGTTGAAACTAGCAGAGGTACCCGGCGTTGCCCGGGTATAGGATAAAAAAGCAACGTCAGTATATGCAATTGGTCAGATCATGTAAGTTATCCTGGTGATTACTATTCTGACAACACTTTCTTTTTAACCCCTAGAAACTGTTGTCACGTAATATTTGCATTATCGGAGGCTAATCACCTTGAAGAGGAAACAGGTTACAATATCATACCTCAACAGTTACATTAGCATAACCATATTCTATGTAAAGGTGAAGATTATTTGCTTAAAGTTTTGTTTGTAAATCTTGTTATTCAATACAGATAATAAAAAGCGACATACACTTCATTTTTAATTCCTTTATCATTACTACTCATAACAATAGGTATTTGAATTTTCAAGGGGGCTTTCTCCCCCCTTTTTGCCCCCTAATATAGTCGTAGGAGGCTGAAATTTGGGGAAACTTTTTAATTTGGTGTCTTATACATATGGTTTAAATTTCATCTAAATCAGATATATTTGAATTTTCAAAGGGAGGTTCTGCCCCCCATAGCTCCCTTAGGGGAGCACTTAAAGGTTAGAGACCACTTCCACAGTATTCCTTGGAAAATTTTACATGACAATACACTTTTGCTAATTTTTTGAAGCTTCTTTAACTTTTCTCTCTATAGGTATTTGAATTTTCAAGGGGGCTTTCTGCCCCCTAATATAGTCGAAAAAGGCTGAAAGATTTACCCGTCGTAGATCGGGTAAAATGTAAAGACTGATTAAATTTTTACATTGAATAACCATATTTTAATGTGTTTTCATGATTTTTATTTCATCGTACAACAGTACAAATAGGCCTCTAGTAGAGCCCCATAGGCTCGTAGCCCCCCATAGACGAATCTGATCGAAATGAAAATACCGTACTTGGCAGATTTACCCGTCGTTGATCGGGTAAAATGTAAAGACTGATTAAGTTTTTACATTGAACAACCATATTTTAATGTGTTTTCATGATTTTTATTTCGTCGTACAACAGTACAGATAGGCCTCTAGTAGAGCCCCATAGGCTCGTAGCCTCCCATAGACGAATCTGATCGAAATGAAAACACCGTACTTGGCTTCCCTGGAAAAAGTCATATTTACCCGATCTACGACGGGTAAATCTGCTAAGGATTTTTAAAAGTACAGTCTTGCTCATAATCTTCAAATTTGGATTTTTATTTGTCACAAATTTTTTTCTGTTTGTGGTACCTAACAAAAACTTTAAATTTTTAAGGGGGCTTTCTGCCCCCTAATATTGTCGAAAAAGGCTGAAATTTTGGAAAGCTCTCTAATTTAGTGTCTTATACATAGGTTTAAATTTCATCTAAATTGAATATATTTGAATTTTCAAAGGGGGGTTCTGCCCCCCATAGCTCCCTTAGGGGGGCACTTAGAGGTTCGAAACTACTTCCGTTGTCTTCCTCGGAGAATTTTACATAAGAATACACTTTTAGTTTTTATGTAAACTTTCTAACCTTTCTACCTAAATACGCAATTCGATTAGAATCGAAGAGTTATCTGAGACCCTCTTGTGGAAAAAGGGCCGTAGCTCCCTTGGGCGGCGAGGTACGAACTTGGAAATAGGCCCATTGACTCCGCTGGAAAAAAATACATCGGAATGCATGTTTTATTTTTTTCTAGGTGCTCCTAATTTTTTTTCCATAAGGAACAGACAAACAGACTGACAGACAGACAAACAAACAGACTTTGGATTTTATATATTAGACTAGCAGAGGTACCCGGCGTTGCCCGGGTATAGGATAAAAGAGCAACGTCAGTATATGCAATTGATCAGATCATGTAAGTTATCCTGGTGATTACTATTCTGACAACACTTTCTTTTTAACCCCTAGAAACTGTTGTCACGTAATATTTGCATTATCGGAGGCTAATCACCTTGAAGAGGAAACAGGTTACAATATCATACCTCAACAGTTACATTAGCATAACCATATTCTATGTAAAGGTGAAGATTATTTGCTTAAAGTTTTGTTTGTAAATCTTGTTATTCAATACAGATAATAAAAAGCGACATACACTTCATTTTTAATTCCTTTATCATTACTACTCATAACAATAGGTATTTGAATTTTCAAGGGGGCTTTCTCCCCCCTTTTTGCCCCCTAATATAGTCGTAGGAGGCTGAAATTTGGGGAAACTTTTTAATTTAGTGTCTTATACATATGGTTTAAATTTCATCTAAATCAGATATATTTGAATTTTCAAAGGGAGGTTCTGCCCCCCATAGCTCCCTTAGGGGAGCACTTAAAGGTTAGAGACCACTTCCACAGTATTCCTTGGAAAATTTTACATGACAATACACTTTTACTTATTTTTTGAAGCTTCTTTAACTTTTCTCTCTATAGGTATTTGAATTTTCAAGGGGGCTTTCTGCCCCCTAATATAGTCGAAAAAGGCTGAAAGATTTACCCGTCGTTGATGGGGTAAAATGTAAAGACTGATTAAATTTTTACATTGAATAACCATATTTTAATGTGTTTTCATGATTTTTATTTCATCGTACAACAGTACAAAAAGGCCTCTAGTAGAGCCCCATAGGCTCGTAGCCCCCCATAGACGAATCTGATCGAAATGAAAATACCGTACTTGGCAGATTTACCCGTCGTTGATCGGGTAAAATGTAAAGACTGATTAAATTTTTACATTGAACAACCATATTTTAATGTGTTTTCATGATTTTTATTTCATCGTACAACAGTACAAATAGGCCTATAGTAGAGCCCCATAGGCTCGTAGCCCCCCATAGACGAATCTGATCGAAATGAAAATACCGTACTTGGCAGATTTACCCGTCGTTGATCGGGTAAAATGTAAAGACTAATTAAGTTTTTACATTGAACAACCATATTTTAATGTGTTTTCATGATTTTTATTTCGTCGTACAACAGTACAAATAGGCCTATAGTAGAGCCCCATAGACGAATCTGATCGAAATGAAAACACCGTACTTGGCTTCCCTGGAAAAAGTTATTTTAACCCGATCTACGACGGGTAAATCTGCTAGGGATTTTTAAATGTACAGTCTTTCTCACAATCATCCAATTTGGATTTTTATTTGTCACAAATTTTTTTCTGTTTGTGGTACCTAACAAAAACTTTAAATTTTTAAGGGGGCTTTCTGCCCCCTAATATTGTCGAAAAAGGCTGAAATTTTGGAAAGCTCTCTAATTTAGTGTCTTCTACATATGATTTAAATTTCATCAAAATTGAATATATTTGAATTTTCAAAGGGGGGTTCTGCCCCCCATAGCTCCCTTAGGGGGGCACTTAGAGGTTTGGAAATAGGCCCATTGACTCCGCTGGAAAAAAATACATCTGAATGCATGTTTTATTTTTTTCTAGGTGCTCCTAATTTTTTTTCCATAAGGAACAGACAAACAGACTGACAGACAGACAAACAAACAGACTTTGGATTTTATATATTAGATGTTGTAATAAAAACGTTTCTGTAAAGCGTGAAGTAGAAATTGTCAGGATGTCAAATTAAGGTCAAATCAAAACCAAATTTAAATCACCGTTTGAAATTCCGAAAAATGTTAGTCATTTAAAGTATTCGACTTTTTGTGCTTTTCCAAATTACCATGTGCATTTAAACTTTTGAACTAAGCGAAAATAAGAGCTTTAGGTTTCACTTTTGTCAAAAAAGTTTTGAGTTATGCACTGTTACAAACTTGCTGTGGAATCTTCTGATCGTTACCGACGGCGCTTTTGATTGCAACCTATTGCGAAACTTTGTCGCGTTTTTTGACCGCGCACCTAAACTTTTAGCAGTGTAAGCAATCCAACATATTAGTATTGTCAAAGCGACCTTCCGTAATTGTGTTTTTTTAAAATCACATTAACACATCAAAACGTATCAAAGTACAGGGTGGCCCAAAAGTAGGTATACAGTTATCAAACTATTTTTTATGTGCTCTGAAGTTACCAGCAGTGCACTTTATGTGGCCCAAAAGTAGGCATACAGTTAATGGAGAGAACTATTTGGAAATTCTTTGTGAAGTGGTAGTGCCACAACTTCAAACTAAACCTAACTTTGATGAACTCTTCTTTCAGCAAGATGGAACTTCTCCACATTATGCGTTAAGAGTAAGAGATTACCTTAACAAAGTCTTTATACAGCGTTGGTTCGGAAGAACAGGTAGCATTGAATGGCCACCATGCTCACCTGACCTGACACCAATGGATTTCTTTTTTTGGGGTTTTGTAAAGAACAAAGAGTATGTAAAGAACAAGGAGAAGAATTCCAAAACAGTAAATGAATTAAAAGATTGCATTTATGACGCATTCAGAGAAATTGATGCAAATTGAAATTTGTGCTGCACGGTATGTCAGAGTGTTTTGAACAGATGTAAAGAAGGACATTTTGAGCACTAAAAAGATTAAACAGTTTCCATTTGAGATATAACTATCATTCTAGAGGTTTAAAAGTGCCTACATAAGAACTACAAATCTACTTTTGGATCCAAACCCTACTTTTAATAAATGTATACCTACTTTTGGGCCACCCTGTATTTACGCATCTTTTCGCGAAATTAAAAAAGACGTCGATAACTTTTTCGTTTATACTCAAAACACAAAACGAAGCGCTCGCGGCCGAATGCGCGCGTATTTCTCCATTAAACAGTCGGCAGATTTTAATACCGAAACAAATAAAACAGATGAAATCTGCGGGGGCCAGAAATATTTCGCTCCCTCGTAATTTATACCTAAGGAGGCGATGCCCCTTCGCCTCCCCGGGAATCGACGCCTACGGCCCTATGTATATTATTACGTTTTATTCCAAGTTTTGATGGTGCAATAACAGAGTGGGCACAAAGGTCTGCACCAACATGCTCGAACTTCGCATTGACTTGTTCAAACTCGTGAACAACCAGCGCACAACACATTACGTATAGAAAATTTGTGTTATTTAAGGATTTCTTTTTATAATCTGGCTTGAAATCGAACTTCAGATCAGTTCAGCCATTGTTCATTACCATTGAAATATGCTACCAGTTCATGCTGGTTTGTTAAAACGTTGATCATGATTTTTGCACGCTCAAGTCATCTTGCTGTTACTCTGCGCTTTTACGACACTGAAGAACTGGGCATGGTTGTGCCATTTTCTGTGCTATTCATAAGGTTAGAAAGCTTTTTTTTGCCGGTACACTTGAGATCGGTGTTGAAAACCAGGGTTTGGAATTTTTAAAAGGTAAAAATCGAACATTGGATGGTGACTTATTAAATACAAAATACTATAAGCATCAAACTTAATACAATCTGGAAACTTATTTTAAATTCTGGTCCAAACAGAATTATTGCAGCCTGTTATGTTGATGCCCCATCAGTAGCAAATCCTGTGCAGTTGCTGAAATTTCGTCCATAAATTTTTAATTTCATTATTAATCAATTTAAAAATGTATGTTGATGTTACATCTTTTGCAGGCAAACAAAAAATACTATTTGTTTAGATGAGTTTTTCCTGACGAATGGAACTAAAACACACGAGTACTTTTATGTGAAAATGCCACTCATTTCATCGCTATTCGTTCAATACCACTTGTTTTTTAAATCCAAACTCAATTAATTTTTTAAAGCCAGAGCAACGACCGTTTTTATAACACCAGCATGCTTTGTGTGGTGCTGTTGTATACAGTGAACCCTCGATTATCGCGGGGGATACGTTCCAAAAATAACCCGCGATAGGTGAAATCCGCGAAGTAGTCAGCTTTATTTTTTACTGTTATTTTACAATGCAATACTGTACTGCAAGAAGCCAAAACCTCTTTTCAGGCCCAAAATGTGTTTAAGAAATAGAAATATTAACGTTTTCTTACAAATAACTATAATAGTTTAAAGAACGGTGTTGTAAAACAATGTTTTTTATATCAATATCAACTTTTTTCACTTCTAGACAACAGTAAAGCCCCTGAGCCAATCAGGATTCACTGTAAAAAATTCCGCGAAGCAGCGAAGCCGCGATAGGTGAAGCGCGATACAGCGAGGGATCACTGTATTGTCATTGATGCCTTCTTGACCTTTTTCGCCAATAATTTGTTCACAGTGAAGTAGATCGCTTATGTTGCGTAGCAGCAAGCTACAAAAAATGTTTATTTTACTTCTTGGTTGCATTGTGCAACTGCTTTTGAATGTTGTTAGTTATTTATTTATTTACGCGTATGAGCTCATGCTCTGTTTGCATGTCTTTCGTCATACTGGGCCACCACGACGGGTAGACTGCTTGGCTCCACCATCTGTCTGCCACATAAAGACGGAGGCGTCCCGTTAAGTGTCTTGCCCAAGGACACAACAAGCAAGCTTGCCGGCTTGTTCTCCACACTATCTCCTATGTGCTGAGCGCCAAGCAGGGAAGCTGTGAATACCAATTTTTAAAGTCTTTTTGGTATGACTCGACAAGGGAAACGAACCCCAGATCTACCGACTGCGAAGCGGACGCTCTAACCACTACACCATCGCGCCGGTGATGTTGTTAGTTGAGCAGGTTGCACGGACTGCCTTGAAGTCGGATTTTCGATTTGCGCCAGGTACTATTCTCATGGGTAGTAAGATTATTCAAACGAGCTGCAATTGTACGGTGGAACCCAGTGCAATATGCGTCATACTTATTAGCATTTGCTTTATCCAAACAAGTTTTTTCTCAATTTCTTAAGGTACTTCCTTTGGCTGTCGTATATGTGTATAGCTTTCATAGTAGCATTCTTGCAAAAGCATTTTTAGGTTAATTCAGCAAAAGTTTAAAGGCACCAGACTGTCAGACTGAAATGTAGAACCGGATCTTACTTTAGGCCTTTACTCATTACAGAAAGTAATGGCAGCTAGCTTAGCCGCTGCGCCAAACAAAAATATAATGATCAGAGAAGAAGATGTGATTGAATAACCTCCACACCAGTCTATCAAATACGTATGATCAATAGAAATTGAGATATCACTATTGCAGAGTCTTTGCACTCACTTGCCAAGTTGTAGAAACACTGAAAACTACAATTTGGGTTTAAAGCGGACTAAGGGTTCTGAAAGCGAGCAGTTACCTATTAAAAAACGATATTAAAGAGCAGTTACCTATTAAAAAACAAAAAATGATTAAAAGCGCGTCGAAAATGGTCACATAGTCGAACCGAAAACGAGCAAAACAAACAGCTTGATGAAAAGTCATTTATCTGAAATTATGCGCAAAAAAGCTGGGTTTTATTTAAGTCTGGGTTTGACTTGAACCTATTCACAAGGCATGCTTTAAGCTGTTGGTCACTAAAAAAGCTACCTCCCAAAACTAGACGAAGGGATATTTGACAATGACGCTTGTTTCAGCCTCAGCGATCTCGAACAATCCCGCGTGGATCTAGATGAGTTCAATCAACAAAAGTTACGAGAATTAGCAATTCTGGTCCGCGAAAAGAAGAACCTCGCAGTTCGATTTGTGGCAAAAATTAAGGTGGGTTCAAGCCAGAGCTGTACATGGTTGCATTTCATGCTGGTTTCAACTAGGGTTGCCAGATTAGCTTTTTTACGGCCAAAAACTAAAAATTTAGCTTTTTTTGAAAGCCTTTGGCTGCCGAATTTTTGTTTGATCTTTTGGCCTTTTTTGTTTTTTTTTTAGTTTAACGTTAGTAGGGTACTAGTGCAGAATTGATATTTTAGCTAAGGTCTGGCTTGTAGCAACACCAGTTACGATCTTGATTAATATGGGGCGCCATTTGTTCACCGCTGATTACACATGTTTTAGGACAACATTTATGACTAAATCAAATGCATTTGTTTAAATGCACAAATACATTTAACATTTGTTTAAATGTTTATAACATTTGTTTAAATGTTAACATTTGTTTAAATGTTTTTAACATTTGTTTAAATGTTAACATTTGTTTAAATGTTTTGAACATTTGTTTAAATGTTAACATTTGTTTAAATGTTTTGAACATTTGTTTAAATGTACAAATACATATGTCACTCAACCGTATCATTCACATATGTCACTCAACCGTATCGTATCGTTCTTTAAAGGGAATGTACTGCGAATAACGCTTTTCCGATAGATTTGGTCATTGGACCATCACGTGATAGGTTTGCGACAGACTCGTTTGAAATGGGCGACAGGCGCGACATAGTTAAAATTCTTGAAATGGGCGAGGAAAAGCAGAGGAAAAGTTTGGCGAATGATAAATCGCTCAAAGATGTTGTAACTTATATTCATAAAAAGACTGCGAGTTTAGCACTTATAGTTACATTGCATGTAGCATGGCCGAAACGAGTCGGCATTTACAGTAAATTGATTAAACAAGATAATAAAGAAAATATACATCATAGGATATAAAATTAAAAAGATTTTTTAATGTTTTATCCTATGATTAGGGTGGCCATACGTCCCGTTTTAGGCGGGACAGTCCCGCTTTTTCAGGCCTGTCCCAGTTAAATTATGGAATGTCTGGTGTTTTCGCTCAGTCATGCAGCACAACTTGACCTAGGGTATGCCAAAATTAGCCGTGATAAACTAGGGCATGTTGGCAGCAAACCCTATCTGAATGATGATTCCGGCCGAAAATGACAACAAACGGGCAGCGAAATAGGTGGTGACTTTTTTTTTTGGAGATCCACCCCACCGTAGGCGCGACCGCGGTCTTGAGCGTCCCGATTTTGATCTAGAGTCTATAGTAAGCCCAACTATTTGGCTTCGTGAAAGGCGGCCATCCACTGTCCCGTTATTTGCTCATGCAAAAACGGGACGCTCAATTGGAGGTCTGTCCCGCCTAAATCGGAACGTATGGCCACCCTACCTAGTCATAATAGCAGTCTGCAATAAGCGTCCCGGTTTTGCATTTCGAAAAATGGCCAGCCTACCTATGATGTATATATATACATACATAGTCTTTCATAAGTATCATTATTTTCTGCAAGAAACTGGCAGACTGAGTTCATTGACTAACAGCATAAATCTATACAGCCTATGTTGCACTTTTGCTTCCAGGAGTCATCCTATATCCTATCCAGCAGACATCTTGTAGTAAGAGACTCGGACTTTTGCGGTTGGTGGTTTAATTTGCTGCAGACCACATGTTTCAAGAATTTTAACTATGTCGCGCCTGTCGCCCATTTCAAACGAGTCTGTCGCAAACCTATCACGTGATGGTCCAATGACCAAATCTATCGGAAAAGCGTTATTCGCAGTACATTCCCTTTAAAGAACGATACGATACGGTTGAGTGACATATGTGAATGATACGGTTGAGTGACATATGTATTTGTACATTTAAACAAATGTTCAAAACATTTAAACAAATGTTAACATTTAAACAAATGTTCAAAACATTTAAACAAATGTTAACATTTAAACAAATGTTAAAAACATTTAAACAAATGTTAACATTTAAACAAATGTTCAAAACATTTAAACAAATGTTAACATTTAAACAAATGTTAAAAACATTTAAACAAATGTTAACATTTAAACAAATGTTATAAACATTTAAACAAATGTTAAATGTATTTGTGCATTTAAACAAATGCATTTGATTTAGTCATAAATGTTGTCCTAAAACATGTGTAATCAGCGGTGAACAAATGGCGCCCCATAGATTAATGAATCGTGTCCACTCACCAATTGCGCAGTGTGTATTTGACTTGTTTCGTCATAGGAAAGACTACTTATTAAGGATTTTCACTAAACCATATGACTAGCTTCGCGCAAGTGGAGCCACATTGGCTATTTTCCGCCAAAAATTAGGTAATTTTAAGAATACTTAGTGGGCTACAAGCTTGCTTTTGGCAGCTGGCAGATATTGGAAATGAAAATTATTCATTTGTTGGAAATGCAAAAGGATATAAAGCTGTAAAAATCTTTTTCTTGTCTTATTTTTCATAAGGATAATTTAGCAATTTGGTACCGTTACTACAATTGCCAACAGTATCCCTATTTTTTAATTTGTTTGTTGTTAGCCATAAAATTTTTTTATTTGGTCACTCTGGCGGGTTATTAGGCAACTTTTGATTACAATTTTAAAACCTGGAAAAACTAACCCGCCTGAGGCAGCAGAGTAAATGAACCAATAGGCTATAATTTGTAACCAGTTAAATAAGTTGCATTGATTTCACACAAGAGCAGGGCTAGCATTCTCCACTATCATGGTTTGTACTGCATAACAAACTGTATGATTTGAGAAGAAACAGAAACATCTTGGCAAATGTAGAATTTGGAGTCAAGTTTGTGCGAGAATGTGATAAATTTATTCAAGATCATGGCTTGGAAAGATCTTGTGATGTTGTTGCAATAAAGAATACTTGTGAGCAAATGATGCTGGTTGCTGTAGAACAAATAAAAAAGAGATTGCTCTCTGCACAAAACATGTTTGAAAATCTGACAACAATAACCCCCAAGATTATTCTAAGTTAAATAAGCATATATTCGTTTACTGATTTATCATTTTTGAAGTTATTTTCTGACAAATTAACTCTGTTAGAAGATCAGCATCAAAAGTTTATTCTTGTCGATTGGAACAATGAGAAAATTTTTAAAGCAGAAGCAATTCCCGTCTTATGACCCCGAAAAATTTTGGGTATCAATTCTGCAGCATCTCTTTTTCAAGGGTTTGGCTCAATATGCTCTAACTTGTCTTGTTACTCAGGTCAGTAACGCGGTGGTTGAAAGAATCTTTTTCTTACTCACAGCTGTAAAGACGAAACCAAGAAATAAAATGAAAACGTAGCTCTTAGAAGCTATTGTCAGAATTAAAACAAACATGTTACTGAGGGGCAACTGTTGCAAAGATTTTTTTGTATCGGAGAACAGGTTGCTCCGATTCAAGGCTGATATTGTCTACAAACAGACAACCAGCAGCACCATAGAGGATGCAATGCAAATTCTTTATTAAAACTTTGCTTTTTGCGAATAAACTTTGCAGTAATTTTTTGTTTTGTGCTGCTTGTACAGTTTTTCAACTTTTGGTCTTTTTTTGCTCATATTTGGTGTGTGTTTTGGGCTAGTTTGGCCTTTTCAAATTTTTGGGTCTGGTCACCCTGATCTCGTGTTCTATTGTGAGACTGCGTCGATACTAGCATCGAGAAGGGAATTTCCCAAGTTGATTATGCATGTGCACTGAAACAAAAAACGGTCATTGAAGACAAAATTCATGAAATAAATACGAAGAACCAAGAGTCGCTGAGGTTGTTATTTACTTTTTCTTGGGATTGTTTTTATATTACAAACTCGCAAAGCAATGACTAACATTGGACGGTTATCTAGATCTGCTTCAGATTTCAAAGCGTTAGCGGAATGGCTTGCCATTTTAACAAAGATTTGTTGCTTTTGCTAGAATTGTTCAAGTAAAAGTCAACGTGAAGTGTCTAGTTCATTGCTTTGTTTAATCATGCGATCATTTCATCAGGAAGGCTATAACAAGCTTTCCGGTTCATTTGATCTCGTGAACCAAAATGCGCTAACCTCTGTTATGTCAAACCCAATTTCAAAGATGGTTCTCGACCGGTCTCAGGAAGTTGATTCTTCAAATTAGAACTGCCATGACGTAAAAACTGAGGAAAGAAAATGATAGTGACGTGGTTTCTTTTGCTAAATAGCAGATCAATTGTCAAACCTTTTTTCCAAAAGGCGAAATTGCAATTTTATGTACATGTACTTTGTCTGGCCACAAAAGCACTTCAATATAAGCTTTTTTGAATAAGCATTTGAAACCACAGGCGTCGGCAAAAAAACCAATCACCAAAGAAAAAGGTCTTCATTTTCTTTTCGGATGAGCGATGGAACCGTCGAGTGCTTTCGAGCTAACTCTTGAGTGCGATTTAACTATGCAGTGGGCTGCAGGAAAACAATAAGTGGATAGCAGGTTGGGCATCCCAAGTTTAACAAGGTTTCGTTGCCATCATTGCAGGGCCCTTGAACGTGCTGCGGCAGAGAAGAGCGACGCTCAGGTTCTTGCCAAACGTCTCCTGGCCGAAGCGAAGCGTCTCGCTTGTGGTGGGCCTGATCAATTAGACAAAGTAAGTTGGAGGGAATGTCATGAGTCGTTTGATAGTTCTTGTTGCACGTTGTGAAGTGCCAATCATGCAGGATAAAGTTTGACTGCACGTGATTCCAGTGAAATAGTGAATCTGCTCACTCAGCATACCGTGCTATCACTACATTTAATATCGGTTTCAAATGTACAGTTAATTCACCTTAACCTGGTTTATCGTAAAGGTGCGCCGTGAAGCCTAGATGTTCCTTCGAAGCGCATTATATTCAGGCACTAGTAGGAATAAAGTTAAATGCCCACACAGTTTCTCTGTGGTGGTGCCTGTGGAAGACACTTCGACAATTTCACGTGCTTGATGTGCTTGTGGTAGAATACGTTCTGCCAACGATGTTGGTAAAATCCAAGACGTCTCTGATCAAATGTTAGCACCGAAAAAAATAGATGAAAAACTCGCACCACGTGTACAGTATTTACCCAAATGAAAAGGAAGTGTTACCTCTGGTATAGTCTGTAGTTTCTGGTTGTTTAAGTCGCAGCTTTGTAATTGAACTTCGTTTGCACTAAACTTATGTTTTTGTCGTTTTTTTTTTTAAACGCTACACACACAGAACCTGCAACGTTGGCGCTGTGTAAGAGTTCAGTTGTGATTTGTTGATTTCATGTCTTTACAAAGTGGTGGAATTTCTTTTATTCCCGTCATTACTTTCCGTAAAACAGCCGCTAACTAGATCCCACCAAACTGAGAAAATCTTTGCAAAGTAGATTTTTCACGAACACAACGACGCGGTTCTAGTGAGAAACAAACCCACGATCATTGGAACATAGTTCTAGAAGAAGCGCTTTAATCTAATTCATTTCGTTGGTGCTGTGTTTACTCTTTACCTTACTTTGGAGAGAGTTACTTAATGAAAGAGGCATATTTTATTTACACTGCCACCTCATCAATATTAGGCTATTGGAAAGTTGGAGTCTTTCAAACCAGTTGTAAATTGAAATAGCACCACTACCAACGAGGCGGATTGCCGTTGGCGGTGCCTAAAAGTTGCCTCGTATTACATACAGGGTGAGCAGCTTCCCTTATTCGTTTGCTACCGTTGCTCACAGTTGAACTGTATGCTGTTTACAGGAATGCAGTGAGCTTCCTGACGAGCTGTCCGAGATCGAAGCAAAGATCCACGAGTGCCAAGCCAGGCTGGAGTGTTGCGGGAGCACCGATCCAAAAGTGAGTGTGCACGGTTCTGCATCATTGCATCCGCCGATCCTTATGCTTTCAGGCGGTCAGCGAGTTTAGGTCGCGAAGCAAAGAAATTGCCAAACTAGAGCGTCAAGTGTCACGAATGTGCGAAGATCTAGCGTTGAAACGTGGCGAGATGGATAAAGTGAAAACAAGGTGGTTGAATCCGTTGCGAGAACTCGTTTCGAAGTGAGTCGCTGCTTTGTAAACAATCTGTGTCTGTGAGCAAATTTATAATAAAATTGTTGCCTGCCAAATTGACATTTGTTAGCTGCTGAGATCAAAGTTTCCGAGTTTATTAGCTTCTAAAATTAAAAGCTAAACCATAAGGTTGCCATGAGAGATATTGTTGAAAAAAATTAAAAAGAAAATAGACAGCTGCACACTAAAAAGATTACTGAGCTGAAAATCGTTTTTCTGATAAAAGTTATAGAGCATTTTTAGTGAAAAAGTTTTTTTCTGATTTTAAGCCCATGACAATTTTTTTTTTTAATAAAACGGTATAAAAGTTGTTTTTGTCTCGTAAGGGTTTTCGTTTTCTTAGATGTTATAAGTTTTAAAGGTTTTTTGTTTTATTGTGGTAGTCATTTTGTTGACCGCTGGGTTAAAACTTTTTGTTTCGCCGGCTGCTGTACCGGCTTCATCCAAACAGCAGTCGAAAGAGTAGTAATGGTATTTATTCAGTTTTTATCCGGTATTGTTCCCTCAGCGAAGATGATCGGATTCGCCTCAGTCCAGCAATTGCTCGCACTCCATTTTTCCACTTTGCTCAATTCAAAGCGTCCTACTTCAAACCAATATTATCTGTCTCTTCTTGCACTTGCTTCTTCCAGGTCTGCTTTGGTCGTTCTCAATTTCTCTTGCAACTCACTTCAAGATCCAAAGCAACTCTCAAAACACTATCGTCATCCCTCCGCAGCACATGTTCATACCATCTAACTCCATTCGCTGTTGCTAACCGATTTATACTTTCCTTCAACCCCAGCTGGTCCATCTGGTCAGTCGTTTTTTGGTCAACAACTTTCCAACCGCACATGGTTCTCACCATAGCTCTCTCCGTTCTCCTTAAAATTGCTTTTTCATTTTCTTTTAAACCCTATGCCTCGCTTCCATACAGTATTGCTTTTACACAACAACAACAACGATAAGCTTTACCTTTCATTCTCATAGGAAACCTATTTCCAAGTAATAACTCCCCACACTCTCTGAATCTTATTTAACCTATTCTTACTCTTTCTGTGAGTGCCGCTTCACAACCACCACTAGCATTTAGTCTGTCTCCTAAATAACAAAATCGATTCATTGCCTCCACTTCTTTGGTTGGTTTACTTCTCCTTTTCCTTCGGATGGAGGTAGGAAGCGAACGGCAATCCAGGCTCACGCCGTCAATCTAATTGAATTAGGCCAGGGGGAAGTGGCAGCCCATTTCAAACCAGTCATGAATGCAAATTGTAGCTACTTACCAGCAAGGCGAACTGTCATTGAGGATATCCAAGAGTCGCCTCTTACGACATGCTAGTTGAGCAGCTTCACAATTTAAACTTGGTAAAGCACAAGTACATCCACTTCATTGCACAACTTCGCAATCAAATGCAACGTTCCTTCTATTATAATTCCTTGACATCACGGGCAAACAAAACGCTTTGCCAACCTAGCGGTAGCTCTTTTTATTTTCGCACATCTGCCATGAACCCAGTGTTCACATTTTGTGCACAACAATGAATTGGTCATTACTCTCCTGCCACAAATTTGACATGGATCTCTCTTGCTTTTGAACAGTTCTCTTTTCGACCCCCTTGCAATCATTTCTGTTTTTTGGTATAGACCTTTAAACCCTTACTTTTCAGTGCATCCTTCCAATTCCAAAATCTTTCTTTTAAGTCTTCCATGGTTTCGCTCATGAGAACAAGGAATAGTCGTAGAGAAGTGATGAAATATTGATAGTTATGCGACGTGGTCACAAACGTCATAGAGCAATTAGAACAACTCCTATTCCCCCATCACATTCTCTGTACTTCTTTGAAAGAGTACGGAGATCCGGGGTGCAATTGAAATTAAAGTAGAGGGGGAGCTCCAAGATAGTAATTGTTTTTACTTATACACAAATAAAATATTGGATTATAATCCTGTTTCACGTTTTTGTACGCTCCCTTTCTTAAAGATCTTCAGCCCCAGTTCTTATGTGCCCTGTTCTTTGCATGGGCGTAAGCAGTAGGGCGATATTGGCCGTGTTACGCCAAAATTTTTCATCCCTTTCTCAGGCAAACTTCTGTTAGCCTTATAGGCGTAGTCAGCGAGGTATAAGAGATCCATCCCTTAACTCAGGTAGGTCTATTAAGCTATTTTCAAGCAAAATAGTAAAAACCCGTTTCCCTGTATTCAGTGCGATTTCGTGCAGGAGCATTTTTTTTCCACTTTTTTTCAAACCGGAGTCCTTGGTTGTGCCTTAGATTGACCTGTTACTTGAATAGACGTGACCATTTGATCGAAAAGAGTTATCTCTTTTTTTAAATGTTTAGTCCTCACTTCCGTAAGTCTATTAATTTTTTTTGGAAGCTAATTATCAAAATTGTTTTTTCGTGTATCGTGCGATTTCACAAAGGAATGTTGCTTTTTTTATATTTCTCTGCTAAAAATTACTAAACATTGCTGTCAAAATTTGCTCTTTTTCAGAAAATTCTTTGTGGCTTCGCGTTTTTAGATTCCACTGCGATTTCACAAAAATTTTGAGGTGGTCTCACCCAGTCAAAAAGTGCACAACGGCTGATTGGTAAATCCCGAAACTTTGATGAAATCCTTTTTCTGCTCCTTTTCCTAATCGTGCTTTGTGCCATAAGATTTAGCTTGTTTTACAAAAGCTCTCCCAGCTCTAACTACAACGGTGTGTTTCTGCTTTCATAATAACATGTAAAAAAAACTCTCCCGTGCTTGTTGGAAGTCGTTCTGAACAAAGTATTATGATAAGACAGAGTTTTCATAAAAAAAAAAAAAGGGGAAAAAAAGCCCGCTTGAAAAAAGAATTTTTTGTTGCTTCGCCAACAAAGATCAAATTGTAGAATTTTTTAATCGGAGTTAGGTTTCTCCCTTAAAAGCTTTTAATCACGGTTTTCAATAGATTTTGCGAAAATCGCCAAAGCAAATTCTTCAATCAAACGCTTATTATGAAGTCATCATACTTTTTAAAGGGATTATTTTTTTGTATGTTGATGAAACGGATTCCAGCTTTCTTTGGTCTGAAACTCGTTATTTTCCGTCAAGAAATGCTGATTTTAAAACACATGTTTGATTATGACGTCACAAACCAACCTCTTGTGACCCTTGTACTTAGGGCAGTGATCAATCGTTCCAAGTGTCATGTTTGTACACCCCGTAGTATCGGAGGCGTTAAGCAATACGTACGTACAGAAAAGGAATTGGCTCTATAGTGCAGATCACCCGCTCTTAAGCGGTTCCCCGGCAGGGCTACCAGTTAGTTATTTCGGGTTAGAAATATCGATTCTACCGGCTGTGCTGGCTTTACCCAAAGAACTGTTTTGAGAGAAGTAACAAAAAGTTATTATAAATGAGAGCATCACCCCCACGCCCCTAATCCCGGTAATTTTACTCTTAAGGCATTCTTACAAAGCTTTGTCATTTTATAAACTTCCATCCGTTTCTTCCATTACACGCTGGAACATAAAGTCAAAGTTGGGGTTTTGACACCGAAAGATTTGTCATTTTACGATAACAGAAATTGAGTGTTTTGTATTAGGCCTATTTCACTACTTGATGCGACTCCTCGTAATGATATAAGGCAGTGAAATGATATAAGGCAGTGCGTCAGGTTTCTCTGCTGCCACTCTGTGCTCTGGTCTTTGGATATGGCGAAAAGGGCCATGCCTCCTTGTAATGTCTGACATACAATCCCTGTGGGCCTATTTACTCATTTTCAAGTAAAATTAAATCTCCATAGCTCCAATTTTACCCAGTGGTATGGGTCTATTGATTTAATTTTTCTTATGATTTCCCCTCAAACTTTGGGTTTCATAAACTTGCTTCGAATGCCGACCTCCATACTCTTAAATTAAATGTGGACGTATCAACAAATTAAGTGCATGGAGCATAAATTAAAAGTAGTCAAAGGACGCCAAAGTGATTGACATATGTACTGAAATAAAGTATTACGTCATAGACCTATTTCTTGCAACTTTCATACTACTGAAAGCCTGTAGTTACGCGTATGTTTCTTGGTCTCAGCTTGAAGGCAACCTGGGGAGAACAAACTCACCCGGACTCCAGCACCGACAGTTTAGGTATTAAGATTCGATAGTGAGCATAACCCAGCTACCAGGTGTTTGTACTAAAGAGGCGAATTTTTCTGAATCTTGCAAGATTTTACACCAAAATTCTGCATTTTGTTAGGCTTTGCTATTTATGATAAATCTGCTTTAGGGAAACATTTTTTAGCCTTGGGTAAATTCGTCACCATAAGGAGTAAATTTCTTTATTCAAATAAAAAATTTTTATATTTAGAGATCGATATTTCTTTTGCAATCAATTATTTTACAAATTTCTACTTTTATTTAGTAGGGTGATCTTTTCACTGCCATGAATTTTGTAAATTGGTTGCTCATATTTGTTGAATGTTTTTTAAAGATCACTTTGTGTAGCCCCAGCAAGATCTGCTTTGGGGTAAATCTAGTAAATTAAATTGCTAATGGGATTAGATTCGGAAAAAAACATCAAGAAGATAATGATGTCCACAAACTGGTTAATTACGACGTCGTTGCACCTCCCAATGGAAGACAAGTTTTTTGGTAGTTAGTACATTGAGTGCTGACTTTCGTGCGAGTTAAAAACCACCTTCCTCTGTGAAGAAATGAAAATTTGACAATTTATATTAAATTATGAAGTCATTACGTCCTCTTCGCATGACACTCATCCTGGGCGATGATCAACAGTGTCCAGTTTCATGTTTGCGCATCCAGTAGTTTTGGAACACAGATAGATTGAATTTCGCTTTGTAGTGTATAGGATGATGAACGTTTTGTTCTGGTTGCAGTAGTAACGAAATTATTGCTTTCCTGATAATGGTTACACAATAGTTTTTCCAACAACATAAAGCGTTGAAAATTTTGTTGATTGTAAAGCTACGGCGGCTAGAATAGTGAAGCTGTTCAGTGTTCACCTAGCTTGTCAATAAAACAAC
Organism: Trididemnum clinides; assembly: GCA_963675345.1. Classification (NCBI taxonomy): domain Eukaryota; kingdom Metazoa; phylum Chordata; class Ascidiacea; order Aplousobranchia; family Didemnidae; genus Trididemnum; species Trididemnum clinides. The sequence goes on along the minus strand of OY776292.1, from coordinate 30,769,816 downwards.
AATTGTCTGCCCGGCAATGGCTCCGCTTTGTTGATGGTGGAGCCAATATTTTGCATTCGTCGCTGATTCGAAATCACTATCACTTTTTATCACTTACTACACCGTGATCACCTGTTTTTTGTCATGCTTGAGTGATTGGTTTGCTGTGCGAAGCGTGGACGTCCCGTTTTTTTAAGTGCCTTCAATAAAGTAGTGAGAAAGTAATTGTTAAAGCTTTTAGAAATTTTATCTTTAGAAATCCACACATCTTTGTTTTAAATAAGGTAACTGTTTTTTAAGCGAGTTTCATTGCAAAAGTATGATTGTTATTTTAGAATCAACGTCCCGTTGCTTTGCTCAAATGAGATGTGCCGGAGAGGTGGATTTGTTCGCTGAGAAGGAGGTATGTTACGACCTCATCTTCATATGGTGTGGCTCTCGCTCACCTTGATTCTCTCCTACTTCATGATCTGATTTTCTGGACTGACGGCTCTGTTCCTTTTCCTTTTGGCAAAGGCGGCTCTAGCGTACTTGCCGACTGCTCTCTCTCGGCCACTTTTTTCTTGTCTGCAGGCCCAGTATTTTCAAGTTTTTCTGCTGAAGCTTGCGCCATTCAGCATGCTCTTTGCTGGTCTCGGCAGCACCAACAAGTCTGTCACTTTTCTTCTC